>CANSNZ010000017.1:3245000-3756402 GCA_947646795.1 Beta lomatogona | reverse complement strand
ATGAATAAACCTCCTTTTCTCATAAACAACTTTTTGAATATTCAAAGTTCATAAAAACCAACCAATCTTTCCTTGTAAAAATAATTTAATTTTCCAAAAAGGATAACAAAACTTTTATATAAAAATGATTGATAAAATCATTCTTTCTTTTCAATTCCAAGAGTGAATAATAAAATATTGTAACCATTTAAAATCAAATTTCCAAACCAATCCAACCATTAAATCAATAAACAACTTTACCTCATAAAACCGCATTTCAAAACATCTAGCTACATAACGTACCTCGATCTTGCACAAAGAGTATACTAGTATCTTCAATTATTCTTATGCTTGAGCTTTCTTCTAATTAACCAATAAGTAACTTATCACATGAACTTAATCATGAATTTAAATATGAATGACCTATCATGAGCATAATATTTTTGAGTAAGAAACATGGAAATCTTTTTCTTAACCCAAAGAAAATTGGAACTTGAATAACAAATAATGTAAAACTAGAATAGATAAGAAGAGAAAGAAGAACCTTGAAGTAAGAGAGTATGGATTCTTCAAAGTTTTTGTGTGGAAAAGATGGCTTAAGGTATGGGGTATTTATAGGAGTAGAATAGGTAGTACTTAATTTCCAAAATTAAATAGTTTGTAACCTTCACCATAAATTATGATATTAAACCAAGATTTGTAACCTCCATCATTAATTTGGAAGTTTTAGGAAACAAAACCCCCTCCCCATTACTATGGAATCCAAAAAAAAAAATAGCCCAAAAATTTTTTTTTTTTGAAATTTTTTTACTAGGATTTAAAATCAAAAGCTTAACAAATCCAATTTTGGCGCCATCTTCCGCCAAAGTAATTTAAAACGAGTGAAATTGCTAAAATACCCTTTGCTTAAAATATTTATTTTAGAAAATAAATATTTTAATTACTTGAATAAATACTCAAAAATTTAGGGTATTACATAAACCACTTCTAAGCTACTCCCTTCAGAGTAGCCGGGAAGTTCTTGCACCAAGTAACATCATCTACTGGTTAGACATACATCTGATGCTTATAGGCTGATAGATGATCATCTGGATCGGTTGTTCCATCAAAAGGTTCCGTAGTTTGGAGATTTACCTTTGGGAAGGGGGGGTGCTTCCATAATCCTATCCGAGAATGGGGTTGGCCAGTTGATCCGGAGGGCTCCCAGCTGTCCCTCAATGGGTATGAAGTCCTTACGATACTCCTTCAACACGGGATTAGATGAAGTGTTTGCAGGGGTAGGACGCCTATAAACCATTGGTTGCACCACAGTTTTCTATTGTCTTGGATAAACAAGAGAAGGGCCCAGACTTCTTCCTTCGGTTCTGGATGGTAACCTCAAAGGGGGATCTCTCAAATACGTTGTAGACCCTGTGGCCGACCGTTGTAAGGCAGCAGCTTTCTTTGCCTCTAGATACTCCCTGGCATCTGTTTCCATTCGATGCCCATTTGGACGAACATTATCCTAGTCCTGACCACCAGGTTCCAGTCCATCTTCCTTCGTTGCTCACTGACTTCTGGTTGTCTTTCTCTAGCTGTTCTCCTTAAGGTCTCTTAACGAACATGTCGGTTTGGACCTGGACGATTCTCCTGGGAACGCCCTCTAAGAGGAACTTGATTATTAGCTGCTGGATCTGGATTGACTTGGAAAAATAGCATGTTGTTCTTGATATGTTCTCGGATGACTGCTGCCATCTTAGTCTGAAAGTCAGTAAGGACGTTCTCCAAGTGAGCCGCAGTCACTGGACATTCTAGATTTTCTTGGATGACAGGTTCGTGGCTCTAGCCAAGAACATTGAAAATGGACGGAGGTCTATCCCTCCCTCGAGGTGGTCTCTCTTGATCTACGGTATCTTCAACTCTAATCTGAAAACTTCGATTTCTAGCTACATTGGATGATTGACAATCAATCATCGTTGCGTCTCCCCATAGACGACACCAAATGTTTAGTCTCCTTGGCTGGCAAGTAAACTATTATCCCTCAATGATATTCTTCTTTGGAGACTTGTGCAACGATGTTCGAATCTGGTATCCCGAACCCACTACTACATAAATGAGCTAATGCAACCCCTAAAAACCGTTGCAATAGAGCCCAAAATCGTTGCAATAGAGCTATTGCAACGGTTGAACAACCGTTGTTGTTGCTGCCCTTGCATTAGGTCTAATGCAACGGTTTTTAGGTCTATTGCAACGGCTACCACCGAACCATTGCAATAGGTGTGTATAACCGTTGCATTAGCTATAAAGCCTATTGCAACGTCTCTATACCTATTGCAACTCTATCCCGTAGCTATTGCAACGCCCCTATTACTCATATTGTGTCCCATTTTGGCATCTAATGCAACACCTTCATATACATTGCAACACCATCGTATAGCTATTGCAACACCTCTATTGCTAATATCATGCCTTATTTTGACACATATTGCAATACCTCCGTAGCTAATGCAACTCAAATACCATAGTAGTCTAGTAGTCGTATTACATTGATATATATAAAATTATATATTCATAAATTGATTTTGAAATTTTATACACAGAAGAGTAATTATGCCTACAATATTCATGCTCCCATGAACTAATTTACGAAATACATTATTACAAAAGTTTATTAACTAAAAAAACTATATAAAATTTATGGTTTCTCAATTCTCTTCAAGAGAACTTCTACACGTAAAATGCTCCAAGAAATCACACTACATCTAAAATGCTTCCATGCGATCCTATAAGCAACTAGTTTATTGAATGTGGCGTTCCATTTCTTCATTTATGACCACCTGCAAATTCAAACGTATTTGATCAAATTAGTAAAAATCAAACTTTTGCAATTAAGTTTTTTAAAGCAAAATTGTCCTATTATAGAACCAAAATCAATTTTTCAAGCAACAATAAAATATAAGCATAACGATCAATGAAAAAAGGAATGGATTACATTCATTCCAAATAAGCAAGAGAACCCATCGACGTAATATGAGGTTCTAATAAGGGATAAAGTTTGAAAGGAACTCTACCACTAGTAGAAGAAACATCAAGTGCTTCGGTTAAAAACCGTACAAATGCTATGTATTTGACCCGTAGCAGACGCCATACGTAAACATGGCCACATTGTCACAAATTCAGAGACTTCCAGGAGCAAGATCTGAAGTACCTACCGTCATGAAGAAAAGACATAAAAGAAGTCCATTATATGGTGCAAAAGCTGACTCAACTTGCATTCTAATTTTCAGCAATTTGCTTGTAAATTGGTCAGTGAAGCTGCAGAAGATCCAAAAAGGTATAAATTTTATGCACTGTAATCTTTCAATACATAATATGCAGCATAGGCCATAAATTTCTGAAATTATAAGCCTGCAACCAAGGACATAGACCAGGAATATTAAGAAAATGACGTACTGTTTCAGCCAAAATTTAGATAGACCAAAAAAGATGTAGATATAGCAAACCCCAAGCCTACAGATAATGTACACCAGATTTTGAAATGAATATGTAAAATAACTACAAATATAAGTTGCAATGTGATTCTTTTAACATAAATAACGACAAACATAAGTTGGAGTGCCAATGTATTAACATGTTTGAGCCATTTCACAAAAGTGTTACCATATCAAACATAAGCAATTTGGTCCTTGAGTGCCTTATGCCATCATTTCATCAAGTCGCCATCAAAGTGAATCAAATTCGAAAAGTGACAAGCTGATAATCATTTTGATTCAACGGGACCCACCCTAGAGGTTTGGGTAGTGGGTCCCCCTCCGAAGCTTAAGTTAGGTATCAGGAGTGAAAAGGAAAAGTAGAGATAGAGAGAGAAAGTGAGAGAGAATTTCTCTAGAGTAAGGGCACACTGTTCAATGAATTACCTTTCTCTTGATCTCAAGGGGAGTATTTATAGTGTTTGGGATCTGATTGTTGCCTTTTGAGGTCACCCTAATTTAAGGGCACCTGATTGGCTAGGCAATCAGAGCTTGACACGTGGCAGGTGATAAGTGCATTTCTAACGCACTTTATGAACTCCTTTTTAGCTTATTTTGATCCTCTTTCTCCCCTTTCTTCCCTCTTTCTTCTCCCTTTCCCCTTCTATTTCATTCACTTGTTCATTCTTGATCATAGTGACATTTTGCTAGATTTTCAGTCATTTTTAACCGAATTTCTAGTACATTTGCTTTCACCCTGTTTTGCCATGTTCTTAATATAGGTGGAACTACTAAGATGGCTATGTGTTGTAGAGTTGGCAAAGGAAGCAATTAAAATAGAGCACACGTTGAGAAGTGGTGCCTTGCACCATGCCCCTTGTCCACTCGCACAAAGGAGCACATTGCATAATATAATCTTGAACAAAGAACTTAAAATGGACATAACTTTCAAACCACAAATCGGATGAAGGTAATTCCAGTTGGAGGTGAAAGCTTGTTTCGATAGCTTTCCGATGACTGGTAATAAACTTGATTTGGATCTAAAACGAAAGAGTTATGCTCGTTTTAAGTTGAACTGTCCGACCAGATCAGAAAGAAGGGTGCGCCCGCACCGACCAATGGTGCTCCCGCACCGTTCAACGCTTGATGTCAGTTTTGGGGCAGAAGGAATGGTGCGCCCGCACCTGTTTTTGGTGCGCCAGCACCATTCGACTCCGCGAAGAAAAAAGACGAGGCTTGCCTTAATAACAAGGGAGTTTTTGTTTTTGGAACTTATGCTTTATTCTTAGTTCCTAGAGAATATTATTAGGGCTTACTTTAGAGAGGATAAACACTTAGTTTTTGTGAAGATTGGAGATTATAGATTATAGTTTGTGATTTCTACAACATTGAAGGTGTATTTAATTCAATTAGTTTCAAAGTTTCAGTTTTTATTATCTCTTTTCATTGCTATTATTTGTTCTTCCCTTTTATTAGATCTACATTATCATAGTTTCATACTTGTTATTTTAATTAGATTAATTATCTCTTAATCATGTTTAGCCCTAGATTAGTTATAGATTTCATGTTTTATTGCTTAGAATCCATGATTAGTGAGTAGTTCCCTATCTAGGGTTAGAGTGAAAGTATGGATTAGAGTTTAAATGTTTTGTTAATGTGATTGTGATGATTTAAAGATGTTTATGCATTGATCTTGGTGTTTTGAGGCCTTAGGATAGATATTGATCACATTTGTGCTTTGGTATTTTGATTTCAAAAGTTCTTAATTGAATTATGAATTCTTTTATCATCCCCATGAATCAACTTAATTTCTAGGCCAAGATATTGGGTAGAAATTCAGGGGATCCTATATTAGGGGTTTTCCAAATTCATTGGATCTTTTAATCAACTGACTAAAGACCATTCAAGAGAGGATTTAGTTGATTGATTAAGCGATCATTCTCGAGGACCATTCGAGAGAGGACTCGAGTATTTTAGAGGAAAACTAAACCTTGCTTAATCGTCACATTTGATTCACAATTGCATTAATAAACGTTGTCCACTTTGACCCATACTAGTAACCTTAACTCTAGTGTCTTCCTATAATTTTTCAACTTGTGTTATTTGCTAGTTCTTTGATAGTAGTTAGTCATTAGTTGTTGATAAATCACTTAAAACCCCCAAAAATCCCTCAATTAGGTAATTTAGACTTGATAGACTTGGATTAATCCCATTTTCCCTGTGGATCGACCCTTGACTTGCCTTTACTACGTTCCTAGTAATTGCTTGTTAGGTTTTACAAATATTGTTTGAAAAGCGATTTTTGGTGCCTTAACTACACACTAAAAACCTCTTATCAGTAGGCAATAATTGGGTGATAAACATCAACCAATCACATGCAGCCGTTTTTTGGTGTTTGGGCCCTGAATATTCTTTCAGGCCAAAAGGTGGGCTTTTACTCTTCTATTAGTAAAACTCAGAGTTTAAGCCTCTTTTTTACTCCTTTGGAGGGGACACGTGGACGCTCTGGATGATTCCACGTGTCTCCTGGGGGGAGCCGTTGATTTATTTAGGCTACAACAAGAGTAGTTAGTTGGCACTATGAATTAAGAAATATGCTTAGAATAAGATCAGATTTTGTTAAAGTTGAAGGTTTTATTTTTAGAACGATTTAATCTTTTTTTATGGTAAATTAAATCTTATCTTTATCTCATTTATGATTTATCTCAAGTATTTTTGTCATGAAAAATAATCCTTATTTAAGTTGATCGGGTTTGATATATATTACTTGAGTTTGTTAAACTTGATTTTTATCCAGAAGAGATTTAAATAAATTATGATTTTATGTTTTGAAAAGTTCCTTGAATCAAGGAAAAAGATAAGCAGTAAGACTTAGAGATAAATAGGGCTTACTTCTGTGAGCATGCTCATCTATAAAATAGCTCATTGACATGTTTATTTGAAGTATCACTGACTATGGAAATTAGATAGCAAGTGTTATTTATTGAGTCAATGCCATTAGCTATTCTCATGTACCTTGGCGTTCCAAATAGCTTTGTTGTGAGTTTCTCTTAGTGTTAATTCAAATATTGTAATAGGGTTTGGGGTTGGGATTTTGAGAGAAATCATGTATTGAAGAGAAGACTTTGAGTGAATTCAAGAGATCTAGAGAGAGTAACAACAGTTGAGGGACTGTTGTGGGATTAGTGTTCCTAGTGAAACGAGAGAAGGAACTTTAGAGAAATATGTTGTACTGAGTTGTTGACTTATAATTAGTGAACGGGTTCTGTTTAAAATTCCTTGGGTCGAGGTTTTTACCTCCTCTAAGGTCTATGAAGTTTTCCTAGTAAAATCTATTGTGTCTTTAATTTGTTTTCCTAAGTGGCTAAGTTGGCGTGACTGCGTGAGAGAGACAGAGAGTGAGATTGAGAGAACGATAGAGTTTTTTTTCACTATAGCAGACCACATGATTCCGCCAACTGCCGCAATTCTTGCTGTCATAGCTCATGTCCCTTTTTCTCTTCTCTACTTGTTTGTTCATCATGATCATAGTTTGGTCTTTGAACATAAACTCCAAATTTCAAGGAATAATAGCTTATCTTTCAACTCTTACAAGATTTTATCTTGATTAGTTTCAAGCATAATTTCTCAAAATAAATTTGGGCAAAAGTCTAGCCTCAAATATGAATTTAGGGTGCGACTGTTAAAGATTAGTGGGTTAATTACGTCAATTAGGGTTAATCACTAACGGAGTTAACGACCGTTACTCCTTAAGGGCATTTTGTGGACTTTTTGAAAATTGAGGGGTATATGATGAATTCTAAAACTTACAGGGGTATATGGTGCAATTTTTTTTTGTTGAGGGTATATGGTGAAAAAACCGTTTTTTTTAATTAAATTGGTATCATATGTCTGCAATTTTGCAGTCCTTCACTTATGTCTTGTGAAAATTGTATTCCTCACGTGTTTTATAAAAAAATGTAAAACTTGTTGGAAAAAATTTCCAAGGATTTGAAATATTTAATTTATATTGTTTATTATCACCTAATGACATATGAATATAGTTCTATCATATTAAAAAAAAAAAATTACCCATGCGATTCAAAAACTAGTTGATAAATATTATGAAAGTCTAAGGGTCTTATTCACCCTATTTTTGCTTATTTTCTAGAAAAAAAAAGAAAATTTCAAGTAAAAAAGTTCAGAAATATTAAGGAAAAATAAAAAATTCATAAGCAATAAAAAAAATTCAGAAAAAGAAGAAAAAAATTTCAGACTAGATAAGATAAGATAAGTTAAGCAAATAACGTGAAAAGAATAGACCCTAATCATACATGCTCCATGTAATAAAGTACAACTAACTCTTACAAAACTAGAAATAAAAATACAACTAAATAGTATTCATTTATTTCAGATCAAATTCATCTAAAAAATCGAAAAAATAACAAGAACACAAAAGATTTACCCAAATCGCTCAAGATGAATTACCCACAATTCCTGATTATTCCTTTCAAAATTAAAACTTCATGAGGGGAATAAAATTAGAATACAAAACATCTAATATTAAACCCAATAATTGTGACAAATACCAAAAGGAAGAATGGAAATTGGTGAGATATAAATCTCATGAAAGGAGTTTTATTAATACTTCATCCGTCCTGAAATAAACACTTCTCTATTTTATGTGAGAACTTTTTGAGAGAAGTGTTTCACTTATTTTATAACGGATGAAGTATGTAAATTTAAGCCCGTTAGAAATTCTAATAGTCGTTTATGGGGGAAATAATCTTCAATTGTGAAGAATGAAGATCAATTAGAAAATTGGGAGATTGACTTAGGGTGGAAATTGGAAACGAAAATATTGAAAGAGGTTGGGATTTTCATAATATGGAAAATTGAAAAGAATGAATTAAGTTCAAGAATTAAATAAAATCTTGGAAAATTTTTAAAATTTAATTTGGTAATTGGAGAGATTCGGGTAGTAGGGAGTTTTTTTTGGGGGGGGGGTTTGATTAATGAATGAAGATTGAAGAAGATATGAATTCAGGCCTCCGTGAAATTTCCAATTTTGTTAATCTTTTTTAAATATAGACTTTTAATGAATTTAGCATTTATGGGCCCTGGCCTGGGTAGGCACCCCTCCTGCCCAACCTCAAGGACGGGCTTGACAATGGAGAAAGGTGGAAGAAGTAAGGACCAATAATGGTGGAGGAAGAAGAGAATATCAAAAATGGTAGAAGGTGGAAGAAGAGAGGACTAACAATATTATAGAGTGGGGTGAGGAAGGAGTAAGAAGAGAAGAGAGAGAAATCATCGGTTTGGGCTGGCAAATAAATTTTTTAAACTTCTTTTTATTGAAGTAATCATATGTCTCTATTTTCAGATTTCGAGTTATTTCGTTCACCTTATTTTCAGTCCTTATCAGAAAGATAAAGTTTAAATATACTCTAATAAGATTTAACAAGTTCAGATAAGTCTAGTTCAACAAAATTAAGTAAAAATAAAGTTATACTCTCACAAAATAAGGTCTAATAAGTTCAGATAAGGACTAATAGAGTCTAATAAGTTTAGATAAGCTCTAAATTGAATAAAACATACCTCATTTACATTATTGTTTTTAGAATTTTCAAATTGTTATTGGGTTAATGCAAAATACTAGTCGTGATCAACATGGGCGCGACCCGATCCGATTCCAAAATGGGTGGGTTTGGGGCATGATTTTTCGGCCCTTGGTTTGGGTCCGACCCGCTCCGATTTTTGGGGAAAAAAGGTCGGGCCACGGACAATCTAAATCTAAAAATTAGGCTAAATATTGTTGTGGTTTGAAAAGCTTGCTTGGCCCAACTAGAAATAGCAGGTTTTGGCGTGAGAATTTTGGCCCGAGGCTTTGGGCGTTTTTAGCTAAAGTCTGATCCAGCGCGACCTATGATTAGTTGATCACCTGTATAAAATGTAAAAAAAAAAGAAAATGAGGTGGAAATGAAAGGGTGAGGTGGATGAATAAAGGGTTTAGATGGGCAGATGGGCTTAACTTTGGTCGACTTGGATAGTGATTTTCCAACTTGGTACACATCAAATAATCTCTCTCTCTCTCTCCATCCTCACTTACTGTCCCAAAAAAACCCTAATCTACTACAAAACCCCACATCACCTACCCCTCTCTCTCCTCTCTCCTCTCTCCTCTCTCCTCTCTCTTGCTTACTCTCTCTTTGTCTGAAACTATCCACTCCTCTTCTGTCGGAATCTATCCTTTCCCTTTACTCTTTGCTCAGTGTTTGACTATGATCACAACTGTGTTTATCCACTCCTTGATCCAATGAAGCTGGTTATACAATGAGCTAATTGTGTTTGAATTGGACTGGGTTTGTGTTAAATTCTTGGAATTTTTTCCAACTTTTTTTGTGGGGAATCTTTTGTTTGGGGTTTAAGGGTTATAGGGGTCAGTTCAATTCAAGAAGTGAGATTTAATTTGTTTGAATTGAACTGGGTTTGTGTCAAATTGTTGGAATTTCTTTTGGTTTGTGGGGAATATTTTGGTTTGGGGTTTAAGGGTTTATTTGAATTGAATAATTGAGATTGGTATTGGTGTTTGATGATGGCGATGACGCCGGAGAATGAGAGTGGAGATGATCGGAAAGAGGTAAATGAGAGTGTGGATGATGGCCCCAAATCACCTTGGAAAAGGCCGGTTGATAAGAAGGGTGACAACCCTGTTATGGGGGCTGAAGCTTGGCCTCCTCTCTCAGATGCTCAGCGGCTTAAGAATATGGACGCTCCCTCGAAATCGCCAGCTTCCGAGGGTGCCACTTCTTCCGCGCAATCCACTTCAAGTGATGTGCAGGTTAGTTTTTTCATGCTTATTGATTTTTTCAATTCAATATTCAGAATGAATTTGGTGGCAAATAGGCCCCTTTTTGATAAGTGTTACCATCAAGATTATGGGAGCTGAGCTGGGTTCTTGTGAACAAGAATTTGTATTGACGAATGTGCATCAACAAGAAAGAACTTAGGAAGAATAACAAGTAATCATAGCATAATTCGCATTTGTATTGCAGTTGCAGTTTTAGAGAAATTCATTGCCGCCATATGTGGCAGTTACTTTGCCTATCCACCCATTGCGTTCTGGTGCTTGAAACTTTAGCTACTTGAAACTTTAGCTACTCCATGTCATACAATATATGTTTTAATATATGCTAATGACATCTAGAATCATATTCTTGTGCGTCGATTTGGTTTTAATGTTCTTCTATGTGCTGTTGCATGCTCATTAGCCATTACTGAAGATAAAGGAAGCTTTGTCAATTATTATCATTGTTGTGTATTGTAATATGCGAGTTGTCTATTTGTGATTTGATGTGAATTTGACATTTTGATACAACAAGACATTGGATGTTGGAATGAAAATGTACACAACTTTTTATGAACTTATTTTGTATTATGCTTGTTCTGCTTTTTAGGGTTCAGCTGTGCAGCAGAAAGCCTCCAATGTTTCACATAAGCATGGGCATAACCGTTACCACAGATCTGGATCTAAGCGTAACCTAAATAGCGGGCCTCCTTTGAATGTTCATCATGTACCATATTATCAGCCAGAAATGCCACATATGTATCCTCCCATGATTCCTTCTCCGGTTCCGCTTCAAGGATATGGGTACCAGTCATATCCAACTACTTTCCCAGGGGCTGAGAATCAAATATCTAATGCAGGCAGTGAAACTCCTATGCAAGGTTTTGTTCCACCAAGTTATAGTATTGATGCCAATCGAAATATTCAATCGCCACGAGGAGATCCCAATATGACTGGTCCAAACCCCTATAACAGAAGACCAAATGTTCCTGAAGCTGGTGCTCGTCCATATCCTTTGTGGCATTATCCACCAGCATACAGTCCTACAGATGGTATGATGCAGCAAGCTATGGCGAGGGCTTATCCGCAGTCTTCTTTTTATGGGCCTGCTCCACCATTTGTGGCTGGACCAAGCTTCCCTGGTAGAAGTTTCAATTTCAAGTTCAATTTTAAATTTTTAGATTTTATTTTGTTGCTGTGTATGCATGAGCATCTTTATCGTTTTGTTTTGAAGTTCCTTTTCTTCCTGCTATTGCCTAACGCCGTCTTCTTTTGAAGTCCACATGACATGACTAAGGCTATGTTTAGTTCACCTTAATTTACTCATCTGATCTTGAACTTTTATTTTATCTCATCTCATATATTTAAGTAGATTTGACTTGAACTTTTTTTTTCTTCGTCATGTGTGATCTGATCTTATCATCATTCTTATTTAGTAGTTGTACTAAATCTGTATCTGTTTTTGTTCTTCCCACTTTCCTCTTTGGGGTGTATTTTTGGTTCTTCCCACTTTTACTTTTCCCCTTACACGTCACAACTACCGTATTTGACTCCATGGCCCATTATCCTTTCTTTTGTAAAGCAATTGGGAAGAACAAATAAATACGAAGTTAGTAGTTGGGTTTATATTTTAATCAATCTTCTTATTAGTATTATTACTACTAGTGTTGTTATTGTAGTTATTATTTAGATAATTAATACGAGTACTTCTAACAATGAGAACAATAATAGCAATAAAAATAATAAATAACGTATTATTGTTATTATATGAAGAACTAGTAGTACTATTACGAGGTAGGAATGGCAACGTGTCGAACCCCATAGGATCTGACTCCTACCCGATTCATAATCGGACCCTAAAATCAAGTCTGACTCTGGATCCGGGTCAACCAACTCCGAAACTGATCCGAGTCGGACCCTATAATATCTGAATCCGACCCGCTTCCCTGCATTTTCCACTTCCTGGCGCATTTAGTCTCGTTCAACCCCTTAAAAAAAGAACCTCTTCCAACGCAACTTTCAGTAGTTTCAACATTATCATTAGTACGCAAATGAAATTGCAAAATAAACAAACACAACATTATTGGGAGTATCAAATTTAGGTCTAATATTCATATATTACACTCAAAAAATATATAATACCAAATGAGTTTGATAAATATATAAATTAACAATATTCAAGAATCTCAAGCTTCCATAAAGATCTATGTTAAGTCCAAAAATTAGAGCTTAAAAATTTACTCATAAGTCTAATTTTCGATCATTAAAATTAGAGGAGTGAAATTGGAGAAAAAAAAAAGTGGAACTGCCATGTTCTTGAGTCTTCCAATCTGAACATAATTGTGATAATGTGACCTTTGCATCATGGTGATTAAAGTTTCAAATGATAATGCTTGGGTGTGACAATTATATAGGCAAAAATATGGAGGAAGGAGAAAGGGACGGAGGTATTGTGGAGATTGTAAGAGAGATCAAGAGAATGGTTTATGAGAAGAAAAAATAGAGGCAAGCCGAAATATCTAGGGTTTTGTTTTGGTTTTTATATGCAACAACTGACTTATATATGAGCAGCCTCAATAGAAGTCAGACTCGGGTAATCGGGTCGGACTTTTCACAGCCTCCGAGTCCGAGTTGGATTAGGACTTTATTTTTCTGATTTGGATCGGACTTTTTGCTTCGGATCGGGTCAGACTTGGATCAGATTCGAATTAAATTGCCATTCTTACTAGTTACTGCTAGGTGAACCAAACATAGCCTAATCATTTAGTTTTGCTTTTCTTGTGTTATTTGCCTGGCATTTCTTTTGAGGTTCTGATGACTAAAATATATAATCGTTCTTTTGGATATTTTGGGTTACAGGTGCTGCGCCAATGTATTATATAAATACTCCTCCTCCAGGTTCTATTAGGGCACAGTACCCACCAAGCTATACTACACATCCTTTGAGTCCTATGGCACCCATGTTATCTCCAGAGCCTCCAGCATTAAGGGAGAGCATAATAAAGCAGATTGAGTACTATTTCAGGTGATTTACACTGGTTATATTTATGTGGACCAGTTCTAGGGATCAGTTATTTCTGGATGCTGGAATCTCGATCTTAATTTTTAACCCTGATTTTTAAGGAAATTGTGTGGTAGCTTCTGATGTTGGAGCCAACTTGATTTGGGCCTTGTTTTCCTCTTCCTTTATGTAGTAAAAATTGGCTGCGATTCACTTTTTC
Organism: Beta lomatogona; assembly: GCA_947646795.1. Classification (NCBI taxonomy): domain Eukaryota; kingdom Viridiplantae; phylum Streptophyta; class Magnoliopsida; order Caryophyllales; family Amaranthaceae; genus Beta; species Beta lomatogona. The sequence continues at coordinate 3,742,927 of CANSNZ010000017.1, read as the reverse complement.
TGTTGCATTCAATTAGATTTAATTTTGTGTTTAGCAAAAGACAGGGACTTTGGTATAGTATGTGCATTTAGAGGTTCACACTGTCATCATAGCGCACATCTACTTTATGTCACCTTATCTGTTACTGTGGCATTGTTATATTAATGTTTGTGTTGTTTTCAGTTTCCAGAACTTACTTTTGACTGTAAGAAGATTTTTCTCACGTTGAATTCTTGTATGCTTTGGCAGTGATGAGAATTTGCAGACTGACCATTACTTGATTTCTCATATGGATGATCAAGGATGGGTTCCGATCTCCATCATCGCTGATTTCAAAAGGGTAATATGTATTGGGTTGTGTATCAAGCAGTTAACCTGCTTTATTCCTATCTTGTTCTGGTTGTTTCCATATTGTTTAATCAGATCTGTATACTATAATCAGTGTTTTTACTAGCATTTCATTTATCTCTTAGCATTTCATGTTTGATTTTCAATATATTTTCTGCATCGACTTGGGTATACCAAGTGCTGACATGCTCTATTATAACCTGCTGTGATTTATAGGTCAAAAGAATGAGTACAGACATACCATTCATATTAGATGCACTTGAGAGTTCCAGGGCAGTGGAAGTGCAGGTTAAGTAGTGTCCTTTTTCATGAATATGACTATTCTAAATTAAAATCATTATGGTTCTTATGTCTGTAAATTTTGTTCTTTGGTGTGATAACTCCTCATGTATCAATGTATGTCTTCTCTTTGCTTTGATCAGGCTGACAAGCTAAGAAAACGTGATAACTGGTCAAAGTACACTGCTGCTGTGGAGCATACGTCTCCAGTGAAAGCTCAGATGTCGAAGGATCAAATTACAGGCATAGTGATCAGCAATGAGGAGAATAATATGCTCAGTGAAGTTAGAATGGATGGTGCAACTGAAACAGCTGCCATTTGCTCATCAAGCAGTGGTAATTTAGCTGAGGTATCCAGTAATGATAATAAACTTGAAGGTGAAGATCAGAAAAGCGCGAAGGTCGTAAATGATAGTGATAAACAAGCTCTGGTTCATGAGCAGCCATTCTCAGATGAGAAGCAAAGTTCTGAATCAAACATGAAGTGTGCAGCTCCGCCTGATGTGGCAAGTGGCTCCTCCATCAATGATAAAGTTAAAGCACACAAGCCTACAAGAGTAGCGTTTCGTAAAGATGATATCATTGATAAGCAACGTGAACTGGCTATGAATCTTGATGATTTATCATCTGATTTTTCTGGTACTTTTATGCTAGATGAAGAGCTTGAAATTGAGCGGAAAATGCAGAAAAAGGGTGTACATGGCTCATGTAAAAGGTATATCTCTTTTATGTAACAAAGGTTTCTTAATAAGTAGTTCTTTATTTGGATAAGGCTGCTCTTAATGCAAGTTTCTTGGTGTTGGGTATCAATTGTCTTTATAGGGTAATTGGATTTTGGTATCACTTGATTTTCGAATATTTTGAAAAGGGGATATATGTATTTCCGTAAAAGGTATATCTCTTTTATGTAACAAAGGTTTCTTAATAAGTAATTCTTTATTTGGATAAGGCTGCTCTTAATGCAAGTTTCTTGGTGTTGGGTATCAATTGTCTTTATAGGGTAATTGGATTTTGGTATCACTTGATTTTCAAATATTTTGAAAAGGGGATATATGTATTTCTGTATTTTAATTGCACCATTTCATTATGGACAATATTTATTAGCCAACTTAGGAGTGAATTCTCTTGTTATTAGTATAGTTAAGTAGGATTTTGTTAGATTCATCTCAATGCGAGGATTTTGAATATCAACTTTTTATTATTTTTACTTATACGCAATTAGAGATATTAATGTTTAAAGAAGCGTGTTGTAGTACGTGAAAAAACAACTGGTGCAACTAAAACAAATACAGAGGTTGTATCATATAAGACTGTCTTCAAAAAAAAAAAAAAGAATATATTATACTTCATCCATTGCAAAATACTTGACACAGTTTGACTTTTCCACTATTCACTCTTCTTTGAATGTGTTTTGTGAATTTTATGTAAGGCAAAATATAGTCATATGAGATTTTGTTAGACTCGTCTCGGCATATACTTTCATAATATCAGCTAATTTTTCCTTATAGGGAATTAGAGTTATCAATCGTTAAAAATATGCATTGGGCCATTGGCAAGTGTGTCGAGAGAAGTGTGTCAAGTATTTTGAAGCAGAGGAAGTATTGTGTGTTAATTATGTTTTCTTTTACTTCTTGAGAAATTGAAATCTATAAGGGTCTAACTTAGTGAACAGATTGTTGGATTGTTTACCTCATCCTAGAGAATAAGGGTTTAACTTAGTGACTGGATTGTTTATCCCATCTTGCATTGGGAAGAACATAAACGTCATTGTCCCATTATTAATTATTCCTTTGTCATGTAGCGTGGCAGAATTCAAGTGTCCTAATAATTTTGTCACAGATATTTGTGGTTCGTTTGTGGCGTGGATTGAGTTATATGGTTCTCATTGATTACTTGGTCAACTGTCCCCGAAGTTGAACCTTTTTTTTCTTCTGAAGTCTAATAAATCTATATGATCTTCTCCCTTCCCCCGGGTCGTTTTCTGCGTGTGCCAACTCTTTTGCTTTTCTCTTTCTTGTCTTCTCTTGGAAATTAGGTTATGGTTCAATGTTGCCTAATTCGCCCATGAACCTTGATTTCGTTTGCTTGTTCCATTTCATGGTTCTTTTACCTGCCAAATTGATATGGTTCTTTCAATTTGTATTACCTAACCTTTTAAGGTTAAGGGGAAGTAGCTAAGGAATTCATAATGAAACAATGGTTATGTTTCTCTATGTCTGGAAAGGGTTTATTGATGGAGTGGTTAAAGAAGTTATTGAATACCTGACCCAAACCGATAGTTTCATAACTGGTAGTTATGCTTAGATGTGAGTAAAATTGTTCTTAGTATAGTATTTCTGTAAGAAATTTCATGCTATGGTAATATGTTTTTGTTTTACTTGTGTTTGTGCGCCTTGATGTGGGTCTAATTCGTGAACCTGGACAGGATTGAGGATGAAGATGACGAGATAGTGGTCAACGATCAGGATGTTGAGAGACTTGTAATTGTCACACAGGTGTGGTTTTATGACAATTGTTAACTGTAGAAGTAGTGTAAATTTTTTGTGTTATGAGGAATTTATCTATTGTTTAACTTTATTAAGTTGATATTATCTGGGTAATATTAGTAATGCCAACTGACAGCATTAGTCTTATGTTGGTCTCTAATTTTCTGCATTTTTAGCTCCAATTAGCAAATAAACCATGGAATTTTCTTGTTAAGAATTGGGTTTAAAGCCTAAAGCGATACTTGGTTACAATTATAATCCATTATTGAATTCTTGCTATGGTTTATATTGTTTTGATGTTAACACAGATTCTTTTTATCAGTAGTCAATGAATTTCCATTTTGGGGTGTATCTATGTTTATGGAAGTTTTAGTTGATTTTTTTTATGCTTGTCAAACAGTTAATATAACAAAAATTTGGAAAAGATTTTTAAATTAAAGAAGACATAGACACCAACATCAACATCAACAATGCCAAAGGTCTAACGCCTTAATCCCCAAAGGGTCGGCTGCGTGCATCAACATTTAGCTCTTGTAGATGTCTATAAAGATCCTCTTCCAACTTTCATTATCACCTAATTGCTATATGCTCTTACAAACCCATCTTTCTTGAATGGAAGAAGAATTTTTTTTTTTTTTTTGGGGGGGGGAACTTTCAGCCCTCCTTGGCTCCTAGTCTATGAGTGCAATCATCAGTGTTCAGTGGATGGACCACCTTGTGCGTCATGATGGCTTTTCACCTGGTAATTGACCTTTTGGACATCACCTAAATTATTTTCTCTGCGCTCACCATATCCCCTTCGTGCTCCTTGTGGCACCCTCCTTTGCACTTGTCCTCAAACGCTGCTGGATATCTTTTTCTCGGCCTATATGTCCTCATTTTAGTAGATCTCCACTTTTTTTCTTCCTTGCGTTACTTTGCCTAGCATTTGCCCTATTTCTCTTCCTTTCTCTTTCTCAAGGTGGGTGCAAAGAGGAGAGAGAAGTGATAACAAACAGGGGCTAGAGTAGTGTTATGGAGGTGTAGAGGTGGTAGCTGGGAATTTTCTTTCTTAATTTTTCCTTGTTTTTGAAGTTTGTATTTAGAAAAGGGTTTCCCGATATTTAACTTCTGTTGATTATTTTGTACTCTTTGATTATTGCCTTCACCATATATCCTGGACTAGAAATAAATGAGAAATTACTGAACAGTTAGAAATGCCAAGTCTGATTTCCCTTATGTTATATTGTATATGAGAATGTTTCCGATGGGTAGAAAATTACAATCTTCATTAAGGAGCTTAAAACATTTAATATTGAAGGTAAAATATTTCAAGCTTAGAAAGAATCTGATCCTAGTATTGGCTCTATAATCTGCAAGCCAACAATTACAACTTTGCAAAGTGTGTCAAGGTTTTTCTGTTTCGGATCCAGAATCAGCACCAGGTCCTTTATTCAAATTTGTCTTAGAATCAGCTTATATTTGGCGGTCTGTCAAAAAATAATTCAGCTGCTGATCTAGTAACCTTGTGGTAATGTGCAGTAAGATTAACATCCCTGCCTGGCTTCTTTGTCAAAAAAGTTCAGAAAAGAAATGTTGATGACCCAGGATCGTATCTATATATTAGAAAAACAGGGTTTTCGCCTAATTATTGTCATTTTATAACCTGTCTTATCTGAGGAACATCCTTGAACCTGTTAGTAGGATAATACATATAATTTCTGGCATACAAATTCTGTTCTGTGTGATTAACAGTAATTTCTGCAACCCTAAACTAGTCGACTTGCCATTGGGGGTATGCTCTCTGGAGTCTGGACTGCTTTTTTCTTCCTTATATTATCATTGTAATAAATATGAGTGTGCCATTTCAGATTGCACTTAATAAAGCTGTGCTGCTACAAAAATATGTTTTCCACGTAACTTTATATGGGGGCCTTCTGTATTAATACTATGTGACTTGTTCTTGGCCTTGGTTATTTTCACTTGGTCAGTATCCTGGATAACAGATGATCACTTAGCGTTCATGCAATCTCTAAAGCTGTGGGAGTTTGATTGGTTAAGCAATGTTTATTTTACTTCCTATAATATATATATTTTTTGTTGAATTTTCAAACTTTATCTACTATTCCCTTCAAAGTATAACCAAATTATAAGACGACTGTTTTGTTTTTTGGCTTATCACTTTCCTGATTGTTTCCCCTCACCTTCTTTTTCAATAGCATAAAATGAGTTTTACAAGGCAATTTATTGCTTGAAGTGCAATGCTGGCTATCTACTTCGCATGAGTGAATGGAAACAGAATTAAAAGGGAATTGGAATGGGTTATGTGAAAATGATATCTTTATGGCTGTTCATCTTTGTGAAGGAAAAAGTTTATGCGACTAGAAGTTAACAGAAATTTCCTTCATGAAACAACCTTGCCACTAGTGTGGATTGGTAAGTAGTATGGGAGCATTTGGACATAGTTCAAAACTTCAAACTATCAGATCCAACCAAAGGTGGAATTGGTTAGAGCCCTAGAGGTAGGTAGTAATTTTTTTTTTTTGAGGAAGGTAGTAATTTATAGTAGCTTAACTTAAGCACCTACATATTTGGCACTAAGATTAATGTAAGTGTTATATTACTCTTTGATTTATTATCTATATTGTTGATTACTTTGCATTGTGATGAAACTGTTCTTAAAGTTTTGACTTTTCAGTATTTTGTGGGACTCAATCAGGTGACTGTGTTTACCCTGGATTAGTGAAAGTTGCTTGTTGATTACTTTGCAGAATAGCAGTATGCTTGGAGCTGGAAGTGGAGTTCAGAAATCAGATAGCATTTCCAATGAGCATGCATCTGCAATCAATGATGGTCTCTACTTCTATGAGCAGGTTTTCATGCGAAAACCCCTGCTTTTGTCTTTAGCTTGTTCTGTTGGGATTTCTTTATTGTGCCATGAGCAGTGTTACATAATTCGCCCCTAACCCCCGCGAATTGCGATTCAATTCGTTCGTACCGAATTGCAGTTCGTTTGCGCACCAATTCGTCCAAATTGGCGTACCGACCATGTAGTCGGCACCGTTTGTTGGTAGATTTCAGGATAGCTTCAAAGAAAGCAAAGGGAAGTTCGGATCTAGGGTTTGAGAAAGAAATCCTAGTTCTGTTAATTGAAGATGAAATCAGCCATAAATAGTGTTCAAATGTTGGGGCTTTTGTTAAGTATGTCGAGCGGAGTAGAATGATGTCGGTTCCATGTGGTCAGTCATGTGAACACTGTTTCTTTTCCGGCGATGATGAAGTACTATCGTGATGGAGGAAGAAGGGAAAGATTCTGGAAAGAAAATGGTTTTTCTTTTTCCTTTTTTGTTTAAATAAATATTGGGAACAAAAGAAACCCACGTGATAATGTGATATACTACGAAGTAAACTCTCTCTCTTTACCCTGCCAGCTGCCAGCCTGCCTTTTCTTATTCTTTTTACTGTATTCTTTTTTAAATAATTTGACTTTTCTACATCCTTTACAGCTGTACTGTCCCCAACAATATGAAATTCTTGAACATATTTACTAAAAAAATCTAGTAGCGAACCAAATTAAATTGAAGTACGAATTATGACCCTAAAAAGCGTACCCAAAAAAATCCCCTAGCGAACCGAAAATCGCCCAACTAGCGAATTACGTTCCCATACCCGTTCCGCGATCCGAAGCGATCCGCGAACTATGTGACACTGGCCATGAGTTTCAATGAAGCTGTAAAGGCAGCACTTAATGACCTTTCAATCAATTATCCTAACATTCTATGATTCTATCCGTAGCTTAATATGTGGATTCTGATGATCTCTACTAATGATGCCCTTTTTTAAAAATATATTACTGCTCAGTTCTCTTTTGTTCTTCCTATAAGGAATGTTGGTACTATATGAAAGTTCAGAGAATTTTCTAAATTCTTTCTAATATATAAGAGAGAATAGTCACGTGAGGTCTTGTTTGATTCATTTCAAAGAGTACATTGAAATTATCACAAATTTTGATCTTTACTAATATGTAATTAGAGATATTATTGATATAAAATGTGCACTGTCAAACGTGAAAAAACAAATAGGTACAACAAAAGGGAATGGAAGGAGTAACTAAGTAGACATTTACGTGACACTTCAATGCTTCTAGCCTTTTAAAGATAAGAAGTCGGATACATTTGAGTTTGACTTTCCTCAATTAGTTTGATCTCTGGAAACGAGGCCATTGTGAGTTTCTTAGACAATGTCTTTTAATGAGCATTAAATATTGTTTTCAACTTTCAGTAAATCTCTTTACAGAAGTCTATATGTGATGGGTCCTGACAAGAGGATGCTTTTGTTGCAAATGTTCATGGTTCCACGCTGATAATATTCCTGACAGGAGAATCGGTGCTTAGATCCTTCATTTTTAAGCAAATTGCATTAGTTTATGCTCTTTCTCTATTGTTGTCAGGAACTCAAAGCAAAAAGGTCTCATCGCAGAAAGAAAAATTCTAATACGGAGAGCAAAGATGGGAGCTCTAGATCGCCTAATTTTCCTACTGGTGTAATGAATATCAGGTCGCCTGAAAATTCTTTCGGTGTTCATGGGAGTGATGAGGTTGGACATCTTAGTAACAGAAAGAAGCAACACAAAGGGTCAGGAAAACAGCAGTCAAGTCACAAACAAAGATTTTTCTCTAGGAGTCATGGAGGTGCTCGCAATTCACTTGGAGTTATATCAGAAAGTCCTCCAAGTAATTCTGTTGGGTTTTTCTTCGGTACAACACCACCTGAAAACTATGGGTATGTTGCGAGCATCTAGTGGTATGCATTAACATTCTGGGTTTGGTTGATACTCATATCCTGGACTAAACTTCTATTATTTACAGCTTATAGTTTAGCCAGTCTTGGATCTATATCTTTGCCATGCTTAGAATAATTGTCTAGAATTTTAGAAAAATCTCATGATTTGCTCGAGTCTTGGCATGTTTTCTTATTTGTATACGTGTATAGCAAAGCTACAAACCTACAACATACAGAAGTCTAATTTTTAGAATCGGTGTTCTTTGCTAGTCTCAGATCTTCAAAATTGTGTGCTTCTCCTCATGGGAATGTCGCAGGAAGTAGTCCTCCAGTAGGCTCCTTGCCAAAGTCCTTTCCGCCGTTTCAGCATCCAAGTCACCAATTGCTAGAGGAAAATGGCTACAAACAGCAGAAGTAAGATCTATTCAGTGCTCTGTCCACGTAGTCTATGCTAATTTCTATTATATTATAGTTTGTCTTGATTGAATCAGATTCTAGTTTATTTTCATGGGTCTGAAGTGTTAAATGAGATATTCTAGCTGATATTTGCTGAATGTTAGTTAATGAACTGAACTATTAACTGCTGACTTAGGTACATGAAGTACCAAACGCGTTGCCTAAATGACCGAACAAAGTTAGGAATTGGATGCAGTGAGGTGAGGCTTCTTTTTGAATCATTATATTTTGTCTTCTCTCTCCCTGAATTATATCTTTTGCTGTTGGATGCACTCTTAAGTCTTAACCCTAATGGTGTCCAAAATGGTTGCTCTTGATGTCTGATTTAGGTTATAGCTCAAATATGGCTTGCTATACATCATCAGTTTGCAAGTTACATATATTGTATTATCAGCATATGAGTTTTTCAAATTTATTTGTTGTCACTTGTCAGTGTTAGTTTGGATGTGGGCATTTGTACTCACATATAGTTGTATCCTGCAGGAAATGAATACTCTATATAGATTTTGGTCATATTTCCTTAGAGATTCTTTTGTTCCTTCAATGTACAATGAGTTTCGGAAATGCGCTCTGGAGGATGCAGCTGCTAATTATAACTACGGGCTGGAATGTTTGTTCAGGTTCTATAGGTATGTCAGAATATCATCTCTAATCATTTTGCGGAGTTATTAGATTTTGTTAATACAGGAAGCCAATCTCTTTTTAAGATGCATAGCTTCTTGTATGACACGGGTGTACAGTAATTTATTGTACAACGGGGGTAACGTTTTGCCCTAAATGTGTCACTTGTATATGTGACCCCTTTAAAGTTAAAAGTTACCTCAGACAGGGGTAACTATTTGTCCTAAATGGGTCACTTCTACTCGTATAGAAGTGACCCATATAAGGTCATAAGTTACCCGTTTTTCTAAAGTGACCCTTTTTGACTTATAAGTGACCCTTTTTAAAGTAATCTGGTCTAACAATAAATTTATTGTACACCTGATGCACACAGTACTAATTGTTTTAAATGTAGTAAATAACAATAATAGAGTTGCAGCAGCTCGCTACAATGCCATAATATGCCAATATGCATCCTTGCTGTTGTGTGTTTTGATTGCAATGATCTTGATGGTAAAAAGTAGAAGGCCTTAGTTCTGGTTAAATTAATATGCTTGAGCTTTCCTTTTATATCAGTTATGGCTTGGAGAAGCAATTCAAAGATGACCTATATGGGGATTTTGAGCAGCTTACTCTCGATACTTTCAAGAAAGGCAATCTCTATGGCCTTGAAAAATATTGGTATGTCTGGCTCTTTCTACATTATGATGGTTAATTTGCCACTAATCTTTGTTTTAAACGGATTTTTTTGATGGTCCATATTTGCTTAAGAATAGAAACTTTTTTGACTGTTTTTGTAAAATAAATAATATCTGACTGGGGAGATGAATCTTGGGAATCTCACTCACATTTGGAAATAAATTAAATTCTATGCTGTGTTTTAGTATCACTTTTGTTTTATTTGTTTTTCTATTGTTCCTTTTATTAAGAGATGTGCATGTATTATCATGAAAAATTGAATGAAGAAATATAAGTGTTTCGAGTGAAAGATCCATGTCAAATTTTCTAATATTTATACAAAATCGATGTTTAGTGGTACATCTTCTCAATTAGTATTAATTTTTTAATCTAAATCAAATGAGCCACAAGAACCTCAGTTGAAATTGTGGAAAATGTAAATGCTTGATTCAAATTGAACCATCAATGTGCAGGGCTTTTCACCATTACCGGGAAAGACGTGACGACAGAGTACCCTTGAAAAAGAATCCGGAGTTGGAAAGGTTGCTTAGAGAGCAGTTCCGTAGTATAGATGACTTTCACCACGCCAAAGTGAAGTCTGAAATGAAGGATGAGAATCAGCCACTGGCAACGACACCTCCCCCTATAGCGGCTTAATTATACGAGTGCCAAATCCAATTTTGAGAAGCTAACATGTAGATGAAAGGAGTCCGTGGATTTTGTATGTTTTGTGGCTGATCCACAGTTGTTGCGGATGCTTTTCTAGCTATTTCCCACCAATCTCATCGTCTTTCTCTTACTCCTTCGCAGTCTTTTACAATGATTTGATCCTTCTTGTTGTTCTGAGTTGTCTGCGAGCTTGGAAAGGCATCTGTGCATTAGATTTGACTCTTTTTGGAGTAATTTGTACATAAGAGAACTGTAAGACCCAAAAAAGAGGAGAAAAAAATTGAAAAAAGAAAAACAAATTGACTGAAATGGTGTCCACTCCTTGCCAAAATGCGTGTTGTGTTTCGTATATTTTTTTTACATGCACGTACCTGCACTGAAACTGATGTGGGGACGCAGATGCAGATGTTCTGTAAAGGCTACACATACACTGGTTGTATGTGGGCTACACATACACTAGGTGTATGTGTTACTACTAAAATTATACCTTGTGTATGTGTTACTACTAAAATATATAATATTACTAAATATATATACAAACTTACAATATTTCGACAGATAATTTTGTTTTTAATGATTTGTTCTTTGTCTTTGTTTAAAAAATCTGTTTTATGAATTTTTTTTTGTTTAGATTTGTTTGAATCCTTTGTTTAAAAAAAAAAAAAGATTTGTAATTTTTTTTCCAGATTATATTAGCGTCATCTTATTCATCTTCACCATTTTTCTACTATTGATTTTCTACTAAATTTTCTTGTCGTTTTCAATTATTTAATTTGTTTGTAGAAAAATAATGTTATATTTTCATCCCTACCATGTAATAAAATTCAATTTGAAATATAGTATTTCAATCGTTTATGTATTATGTAAATTCAAATATCGTTGAATAACAAAACAGGTTTAAATGATTGTAAGTTTGTAATTTTTTTAGTAAATGTATACATTTTAGTAGTAACACAAACAAAAGGTATACATTTTAGTAGTAACACATACATCCAGTGTATGTGTGGCCCACATACTCCGAGTGTATGTGTATCATCTCTCCAGATGTTCTTTTACATTCATTTTTTACATAGCAAGATGAAATGCCCTACTAAGGCTATGTTCTTTTGGACTGAATTAATAAGAATTCAGTTCAGTTCAGTTAGTTTCCTCTCATAGTTTTCATTCATTTCAGTTCAGTTAGTTTCCTCTCACAGTTTTCATTCATTTCAGTTCAGTTCAAGTTTATTCAGTTCAGTTCAGGTTTATTCAATTCAGTTCAGACAAATTCAGTTCAGTTCAATCCAGTTCAGTTTAATTCAGTCCAAAAGAACATAGCTTAAGTTGGAACCTCTTATAAGTCAATTCAACCCGGGTTGATGGACTAGATATTGAGGGGGTGTTAAGGGAATCTCTCTTCTAAAGTAATCCAAATCAAACCCTCTAATGTTTTTCATTAGATTAAGTTTGACTTCATAGGGGACATAATGATTTGGACATGGAATACTATGTCTTGAATAAAAATTAGGAGGAACTAGGGAGAGGGACCTTAATGGCTAGATAGTGCACCTTGTTTCCAAAAAAAACAAGTCTATTAGGCGGACTTTGCCCACCAAAAGAAAAATACAATGACCATCATCGTTGTTGTAAATTATCCAAAACATAAAATAAAATGAAGATGTTTTTCTTTAACAAAATTTTGTAAATAATTTTGCTTTCAAATTATTAATAGATGTAATAATGCAATTAATTTAACCTATATAAGATTTCGCACGCATAGTCGTGTGTACCTTTGAATGTAACTTTCTATTACATTTCCATTTAACATGGTCACGTCACATGTATTGCACTCGAGGATCTAAATCTAATACAAAGTCTTTGGTGTAATTGTTACATAATAGATATAGTGTAACAACCCAACACACACGTGCGAATTTCTCTATGAATTCACTGCGTCAACTCATCACACCACCATTTTCTCACAAATTTCGAACTCAATTTTCTCTCTCTTCCATCTCCAATTTCACTCTCTCTCTCGAACCTCCTGTGCACAACCCCCTCTTGCCGTCGCCAATCTCATTCAACTGATTGAAGAAGTAAAATGACTGTTTTCATTCAATTGATTGAAGAAGTAAGAAAACTGTTTTCATTTTCCAGTAAAATTACACCATACATGTTCTTGTTCATTCTTTGATCTTCATCAATTTCTCATCATTGTCCGTTCAATTGAGTTGCTTTCCGTCGTCTTTTCCCTGCGATTTTGACACCAGGTAGAACTTCTTCTACTGATATAGACGAACTTCGATCTCCTTCGTCGGGATTTTGGCCTGAAAACGGCGAACTAACTTCTTCTATTGATAATTGATTTCGAAAATTGATTCCCAAATTCATTTCGGATTTGATTTCGAAAGTAATTTTGGAAATTGATTTCGAAATTGTTTTTGCGAAGCCATTGTTAGAGGTCATGTTGCTCAGGCGTCGTGCGCTTTGCGTGGTGGCGTGAGCTTTGACGACGACGGTCTGGTGCAGCGTGGGGTGAGAGACTGAGAGGAGGTGAGGTGGTGAATATGAGAGAGAGTGAGTGAGTGAAGGGGTGGCAGAGCGAAGGAGAAGGAGAGAGAAACTATCAACTGAAGTTATGCATTGAAAGAGATTGAACAATATTGTTATGCATTGAACGAGAATGAGGAGAGAGATTAGAGGAACAATTTCACAGGTTTTGTTGATCTTCAAAGTTTTGGTTCCAATTTTCTCTCTCCTCCTCCTCCCCTCCTCCTCTTCTTTTTCTCCTTAATCAATACCTTAACTCCAAAATAACACAAGTTTGTTGAAAAATATCATAAAAGTGAGAAATAATGACATAAAAGAATTCTATATATTACATGAAATAAATTTATACAAAATGACATGAGGCAACCCAAAATGATATGAATTACGTAAATGATGACACAAAGTGAGTAATAATAATACAGAAATGAGTAATAATGATTTATTACTTAAGAATTTGACTATACTAATAAAATAGGAGAAAATGATACAATTTTGGTGAAAAATGACATAAAACTGAGTTTGCTAAAAAAATGTCATAGAAGTTAATTATAATGACATGAAAGAGTTTATAAATGACATGGAACAAATGACACATAAATGATGACATAAAAATGAGTTATAATGACATAAAAATAAGTTATAATGATGCAGAAATAAAAAAATTGATGAGTACTATCAAAATTGGTTTAAATGATATAAGTTTGCTCAATAATGACATAAAAATGAGTTATAATGACATAGAGATGATTAATAGTGACACATAAATAAGAATTGACAACTAATATCAAAATAGGTTTAAATGATATAACTTTGCTGAATAATGACATAAAAATGAGTTATAATGAGACAAAGATGAGTAATAATGACACACAAATAAAGAATCGACAAATAATATCAACATAGGTTTAGATGATACAATTTTGCTCAATAATGACATAAAAATGAATTATAATGACACAAAATGAGTAATAATGACACACAAATAAGTAATCGACAAATAATATCAACATAGGTTTGAATGATATAAGGTTGCTCAATAAAGATATAGAAATGTAGGGCAGTGAAAAACTGACCCAACTCGCTTACCGAACCTGAACCCGACCTGAAATAAGCGGGTTTGGGTTGAGATTTTTGACCCATCTAAGTAAATGGGTTGACACGACTTACCTATTTAATTAAATGGGTTAGGTTAAGGTTGACATTTTCAACCCAAAATTAACCTGATTTGACCTGTTTAACTCATTAAACTATAAATTTCCTAAAAAGTTGTGTTAAAGGTTGTGAAAATTTTAAAAATACTAATTGTAGAACACAAAAATTAAAAAGAAAATATAATCATGCATACTTTTATGTGAATTTATTGTTGAAAACTAATAAATTTTAATAAAAAATTAATAGTAATAAATATGTATATGGGTTAAACGTATGGGTAACCCGTTTAATAAACAGGTCGGGTCAAGGTTGAGTTTTGCAACCCATTTAATAAACGGGTTAGGTTTGGGATGGGACATGTTCAACCCGTTTATTATTAACCCGAACCCGAACACGACCCGAACTGATCTGTTAATCAGCACTATAGAAATGAGTTATAATGACACAGAATAAGGAATCGACAAATAATATCGAAATAGGTTTAAACGATACAAGTTTGCTCAATAATAACACATAAATGATTAATAACGACATAGAAATAAAGAATCGACAAATAATATCAAAATAGGTTTAAATGATACAAGTTTGCTCAATAATGACATAGAAATGAGTTATCATGACATATAAATGAGTAATAATGACACACAAAAAAGACATCGACAAATAATATCAAAATAGGTTTAAATGATAATGACATAGAAATGAGTTATAATGAAACAAAAATGAGTAATAATGACATACAAATAAGGAATCGACCAATAATATCAAAATAGGTTTAAATGATACATTGTTTGCTCAATAATGACATAGAAATGAGTTACAATGACACATAACTGAGTAATAATGACATAGAACTGAATCTGCTAAAAAATGTCATAGAGGTCAGTTATAATGATAGGAAAGAGTTATATAAAATGACATGAAATACATTTATAAAAAAATGACACGAGACAACTCAAAAATGACATGAAATACGCCAATAATGACATAAAAATGAGTATTATGATATGGTATATAAAGAGTTGACAAATAATGCAATAGGAGAAAATGATATAGCTTTACTAAAAATGACATAGAAGTGAGTAAAAATGACATAAAACTGAGTAATAATGACATAGAAATGAGTAATAGTGACATAAAACTGAGTTTGCTAAAAAAATCATAGAAGTCAGTTATAATGACATGAAAGAGTTTTATAATGACATGAATTAAGAACACACGTGTGAGATGTTGTTACACAATAAGTTATGGTGTAATATATTACACACAAGACGCTTTCTAAATCTAATGATTAGTTTAGTTTATATCTCCAAACTTTTTCTGAAAGAAAATAAAAGGGATATTTCCTCAAGTACCCCTGAGGTTAAGCGTAATTCCCAAGATACCCCTCACATTTGGGGAATTCCTCAAATACCCCTGAGGTTTGTGTTTGGGCTCAAGATACCCTTACTATGGATGGAAACCTAACGCCGTTAGGTTTTCCTCTCCTTCTACCCTATTTTCTTTCTCTCTCTCCACCCATCATCCTCCATTGATGAACATGGAAGCTTTCTTTCTCCTCCCACCCACTCTAAAGCCCTAACCACCCAACCCCCACCACCTCCCCTTCCCCCACTCCCGCAACCCCCCTCACCACCACCCCGTCACCACCACCAACCCCTCCCCTTCCCTGCTGACCCCCTCCCCTTCCCCGCGACCCCCTCCCCTTCCCTGCTGTCGGGAACCGACCCTCCCCTTCCCCGCTCGCCACCCTCGCCATTGCTCGCACACCTCCTCTTTTCCCTCTCGCTCTTTCTCTCTTTCTCTCTCTGTCGCGACTCTCTCCTCCTCCCCGTGCTTTGCGTTGCTCGCGCGTTCGTCGCTGTCTTCCGAGGCGTGGGGGGAGGGGTGCACGACTTCAGTGGGGAGGGGAGGGGGGGGTGCACGACTGCGGTTGGGGAGGGGGAGGGCGGCGACAGCGAGGGGAAGGGGAGGAGGTCGGCAGGGGAAGGGGATGGGGGGGTCGGCGAGGGATGGGGAGGGGTTGGTGGTGATGACGGTGAGTTGGCTCGCGATAACGGGGAAGGGGGGGTCGGCGGGGGAAAGGGAGGGGTTGGTGGTGGTGACGGGGTGGTGTTGAGGGGGGTTGTAGGGGTGGGGGAAGGGGTGGTGGTGGGCGTTGGGTGGTTAGGGCTTTAGAGTGGGGTGGGAGGAGAGAGAAAGCTTCCATGTTCATCAATGGAGGATGATGGGTGGAGAGAGAAAAAGAAAATAGGGGAGAAGGAGAGGAAAACCTAACGGCGTTAGGTCTTTATCCATAGCAAGGGTATCTTGAGCCCAAACACAAATCTCAGGGGTATCTGAGGAATTCCCCAAATATGGGAGGTATCTTATGAATTACACCAAACCTCAAGGGTACCTGAGGAAATATCCCTAAAAAAATTACCTACAACCACAAATCACTTTTATTGAGGGAGAAATATTATGAATGTAATAATGAAGGTTTGTGCAGTTGAGTCTCATATGTTATACTAGATAAAGTAATAGTAGAATAATAATTAATGAAGTAAAAATAAATAATAAAAAACCATCGAGTAATTGCAAAGAAAACTTTATTTTTTTGGGTGAAAACTTTATCAGTATTAGAAACTTCAACGTACATGTCACCCACACATGATTTTCATATTTATTTTCAATTGCAAAGAAAATTTTCTTGGTATTAGAAACTTCAACAAATCACCATTTTAATATTCACTTCTAATTTGCCAAAAAAAAAAACCTCTATGTTTTCTTTAATCAGTCAACCCAAGAAAAAGCACACATATTGCTTTTCCCAGTTTATTTTACTTATTAATTATTTGATGTGAGAAAGCGAGTATAATATAAACAAAAATAATAAATAGATTTTATTTTGGAAAATTTCCTCAGGTACCCTTGAGGTTTGACGTAATTCTCAAATTACCTCTCACATTTGGGGAATTCCTCAGATACCCATGAACTTTGTATTTAGGCTCAAGATACCATAATGACGAAACCCTAACGTCGTTAATTTTTTTTCTCTCCCCTCTCCATCTTCATCTTCTTAATATCTCCTCCCACCATCCTCTATTAAAGACATTCGAAACCTTCAATTTTATCTCTCTCCTCCCCATCTTCATCTTCCTAAATTCTCAAAAATGAAAATCCAGAAGAGGGAAAACGCTTAACATTCTCATGAGCACGCATCTTAGCTTGAGTAGAAGAAGAAGGAAAAGAGTAAGAATCAGAAAAACCAAGAAACCCAGAAGAGGTCTAAGAAGGGGAGTTAAGATGAGATAAATCAAAGGAGGTAAAGGTCCAAGAAGGGGAGTTAAGATGAGAGAAATCAGAGGAGGTAAGTTTAACAAAGGGGTTAAGAGTGAGGAGAGAGAAAATAGTGGCTAAAGAAGAGAGTAAGGACATAGTGAGGCCATATGCTATGGCTGTAATTGTGGTTGTGGTGGTTCATTTGGCGAGTGGGGTGGTTCAACTGGGTGCGGTGGTGGTGGTTGAAGTGGGTGCAGAGGAGTTGAGGTTGTGGAGTTGGGTGGTGCGGTGGTCGAGGACTTCGAGGTAGCCCGAATCGCGGAGCCATGACTCGAAGATGAAGATGGATTTTCATTTTTGAGAATTTAGAAAGATGAAGATGGGGAAAAGAGAGTTAAAAATGAAGGTTTCAAATGTCTTTAATGGAGGATGGTGTGAGGAGAGATGAAGAAGATGGAGAGGGGAGAGAAAAAAATTTAACGGTGTTACGGTTCCGTCATTAGTAAGGGTATCTTGAGCCCAAAAACAAAGTTTAGGGGTATTTGAGGAATTCCCCAAATGTGAGGGGTAATTTGAGAATTACGTTAAATTTCAGGGGTACGCAGGGTAAGCGCAGATGTGATCACCTCATTATACACGTTTGTGTCTAGAAATTCGTTTCAGAAATGAAGTCGACAACAAGTCTTTAAGGGAAGACCCATAAATCTAATTGGATATTGAAAAACCATATGGGACATGCATCTTAGGGACTTAAATCTTGTAGATTTAGCCATCACGACTTCATAATTGGTTAATGAACCAAATATTGGGTTTTGGGGGTGAGGTCACGAATATGACCTTGATTCAAGTTCACCCATTGTTGGCCTCTAATTAATAATCTTTTTAATCCGATTCATGTCTATTATGCAAATAAACAACCAAAAAATATGTTCATATATTCTAATAATTTATCTATGTTGGTTTATTAGACAAGTAAAAGACTAATTTTTGGTGATATGTCATTAAGCAATCAAATTACTAGGAACCTAACAGATTGTCTAAATTTTCTGACTTTAATGTTGGAACATTTGTTAGGTCTTGATTAGCAAAAATAAACATATGAGTTGTAACACCCCTTAATTTTCACCCTTTATTTTTGGTATTTGTTTACATCAAAATAATATATATTTTTTTCGTAAAAATAAATAATTTATTATTTAAATTATTTTGGAACGTGTTGTGAAAATGTGTATATATATTTATATGTTGTGATATATTTATATATATTTATTTTAAGTTATTATTTATTTATTTTAAAGGTTATATTAGTTTCGTTATTTGTTTAGGCGTTTGGGATGCAGTTTTGTCACGTAGCGTTTTTGTAAAGTTGTTGGACCGACTTGGGTGATGAAATGTTGCATCGCATGTGGCGTGTCATGCTGGCCAAAAATCAGCAATTATGGTATGGAGGATGAAGAGTTTTGGTGTTCATTAAGTTAACCTTTGGATCTCTTGTAACCCCCTATTTATTTCCCCATTAACCCACCTTTATAATCACCCTTTAAACCATTGCTTAATGAGGTTATTAATCAGGTTTTTGCTGCATTCTAACCCCCATTTTCGCCCAACCCTTAGAGAGGATGAGAAAGAGTTCATCTCTCCTCGGATTTTCGTCCATTTTTGCACACCCATTTTGTTTGCATCATATCTCCTTCATTTCTTATCCGAATTGAACGTGTGAGTAGTCAAAATCTATCTACTCGGAAAGCTCTTGCTCATGGTACAATTTGTTCTTGAATAAAGGGAAAGACACGACTGCAGTTTTCGTTTCAATCAGACAAGTCATCCGGTTTTTGTTCCCTGTCACACCTTCACAAAATTAACCATATCTGGAGATCTAACCGTTGGATCATTCTCAAATTTGGACAGAACGTTTATAACATCTTGATCTTCACTTTGACTGGAGCGCTTGTGAATATGATTTTTCAATCGTTGGGAATCATGGTCGGAACAGAGCAGTACGAAATAAGAGTTTTCAGCGTTCAAGAAGAAAACGCCTAGTGACCTGTTGCTACAATTATCGTTCGTTGTGCTTTGGGGTTAGAAGAGGAATTGGATTGTATGCGTAACTCTTAACTATCTCTTCAAACTCAGCTCTTTTCCCGACGCTCCAGGTAACTAGTAGTTATCTTAGAACGATAGAGATTAGAGTATTTTTCGGTACTCCCTCCGGTTCCTAAAGGTCTTCCTTGTTACTGTTCCTACAGATACCAAGGAGGATTCATTGATGTGGGGTCTAGGGTGGATAAAGTATAATAAAGTAAGACCATAGAGGAGAGAGAGGGTAATAAAGTATAATAAAGTAAGATCATAGAGGAGAGAGAGGGTAATAAAGTATAATAAAGTGCAATTGTGGACCCATATGATAGTGACATGAGAGGGTAAATAGGAAAATTTATTTTGCCAAATAAGGAATAAAGCAAAAGAGGGAAGATCTTTTGGAAACGCACTTAAACGGAAAGAGGGAAGATCTTTAGGAACCGGAGGGAGTATTAGATTATTACGCAAGGAAATTGTTTAAAATACTTTTTGTATGAAATTATTGATGAAATTATACACGAATGTTCTTGATGTATGCTGTGTGAATATTATGTGCAGCAAAATAATTTTCGTTTGATTTTTTTACTATTTATTTGATTTATTTGGTAATTTATGAGTTTATGGCTTATTTGCAAAATAAATAGTGAAAGAATGTTATAATTACTGAAATTATTTTTAGTGAAGCATGTTATATGTTTTATATATATTTCATACCTTGGAATATATTTTGTCTACTGTTTACAAGTTTATTTAATTGGTTTATCTGTTTTTATATTTTCGTGTATGTCAGTATATAAATGGTGAAAATTATTTATGGAGGCCAAAAAATTCATTTCTTTGCATATTATGTATTACTGTGAGTTTATGCATGTTATGTGAATTTTTGGTAATTTGTGGGAGTTTATTTCTATTTTTAATTATTATATTGGCTTTATTGAGTATTCTATAAATTAATGTTTAAAAATACTTATAGAGTCCAAAAATTATAAATAATTTTTTTACCATGTCAGTGGGGCCATAATGGTCGTAAGATAATTTTTGTGTTATTTTACTGATTGTACTTATTAGTTTAATAATTATTATCGTGTTTTTGTTGTGAATTTAAGGATCTTCTTTTTAATTATTTGAGAGCTTGTTAATCAGAAATAATTTATGATCTTTTATGTTCTTGGATGCTGGTGTTTAGTAGGTTGCTGTAAGTATTATTGGTATCATTATGTTTATGTTTGATTTAGGTAAAAATGATTAATTGTGTACTATTCATTTATTTAATAAGCCTTGGAGTTAATTGGTGATGCATTTCTGATTGATACTATTAGTGTTGTAAAAAAATATTTCATTATCATTGTTGATGCTTAGTGATGTTCAAAGTATTGTGGTTGGAGATATTTGTTGTAAGTTTGTAAGTTACTACTTTGAGGATTTTCGATGAATTACTTTTGATGAATTATGGGTATAAGGCCGAGTGGCATCCCTTTTGACGAATATTTTTGAGCTGAATGATACTTTGATGATATTTATGAATTATGATTTTATTTTTGAGATAAGAATATCCGGTGGGATAGATGTAGTCCCCGGTGAAGAACATGCCAACCACCTGGTTTGTGAACTAGGGGTAAACCTGGGTTAATTGTTGTCGTCCGAGTGGTCAGGGAGTTCTGCGTGTTCTACCCTGCATCGGAAGTTTGGCCATTCTTAGACACAGGCAGTGGGGAACGTAAGCCCATAGACTGACCTGGAGATTGCGATCTGACAAACCTTAGGAAATGAATTGCGATTCACTAGCATTCGGTTTCTTACTCAATCACTTGTTTTACCTATATTTTTATTTTTATAAAATTACTCTCCAGATGATTTATTTATTTTTATCCAATTCACTTGCTATTTATTATTCATTTGCGTTATTTGTGAGTTATATGGAAGTGGATGCATATTGTAGTTGACTTGACTTTATTCTTTCCTTTCTTACTAATCTATGTCTGGAATAGACTTTGATTTCTTTTGTTCTGGGAGAACTGCTAGTTACTCCCCACTGATTGTGGATGTTTGTTGTATATTTTGCAGGTTTTGTTGATGGGAATCTTCTTTGGTTTTGGGCTCGGGTTGAGATGCGAGAATGAAATGATAGTTGTTTTAGGCCTATACTGCTAGTTAGACTTTTTTCTCATTTGGAATACTCTGAATTAGTTATTTATTGATATTATTTATTTAAGTTGGTCTCTTAACATAGTTATTTAAATACCTTTGTATTAGAAGTGGCATTCCCAGAAGACGATGTTTCCGCCATCGTCCTATAATACTATTATTATTTCTTTCTTTTTCAGCTTTGAAATTCTGGGGTGTTACAGTTGGTATCAGAGCAAAACGCTCCTAAACTCTGAAAAAGAGTTGCTAATGATTCTTTAGAATTATTAGTTAGCCATAGGATATAAAATTTATTTAGAGTTAAGTTTAGTTGTTTCACTATAATGAGAGTGTTATGGTTATAGGGAGTAAAGGGAAGCCTTATGGGAATGTGGTGTGCTTTCATGCTTATGGAGCATATGTTATATGTATAGTTACTTGTATTATTGGTGGAATTAGTCTACCAAGTTTGCTAATCTTATTTGCAGGATCTCATACATGTAATTTATTTTCTCTTTTATCAGAGTGCGCAGCGAAATCGAAGTAATTTATAACCTTCTCGGTTTAGTTGTATTTCATTTGTTTTGTGTTTTGCAATTTAGAAATAAGTTTTAATTTTATTTTAATATAGTCATGTGTGTTGCATTGCATTTATTTTATTTGCTAGTTGCTTGATAGTATATGTTATTATGTGAGGCAGTATATACTTTATGTTCTTTTTCAATTAAGTGTTGTTTATTATGTGAGTACTACGTATCTGTTTTATTATTTACAAAACTTTCTAGTTTGAATTTATATTCCAAATTATATTTTTGATCTTTGAACTTAATAAATTTCATACCTATATTAGAGTTATTTTATGACTTTTAAATTTTGTTATTGTTAATATTTTAACATACTCTTTTAAAAAACGTATAATTTCAATTGTTTTATAATGGTTTGGAAAAAGAAAGGGGTTTTGAAATTGTCTTTCAAGATATTCTTCAAATTTCTCTTACCGTCTTTGACCATCTATATTTATAAATATTTTTCTTTTAATATTTTTATTTTTCATGCTAATCCTTTTTTAGTCTTTAATTATGGTAATAAGTTTTGTAATAAAAATACTGTAATGAGTTGTCTTGGTGTTAGATTGAAATGTAGGCGCTAACTATTTTGTTTTAAAGGTTAGCATTCAATAACTTTTACTTTACTTACTTTTCTTATTAGCATTATTTTTTTTTTCAAACTCAAATGCGTGAAAGGATCTCGTTTACCATTTGTTCTTTCTTGTTTAAATATTTAGTGCTTTCTCATTTCATAGAAAAATTTTGGTTGTTTTCTTTACTTCTTATTTAATTTTCTAACTTTAACTATATTGTTTTATATTCTTTGGAAAGGAAATTTATATACTCAGTCTAAATTTCAAACTTGTTTGAGTTGATATTAAGTCATAATGGGTGATTCCTTTGACTTGTATGTCAATTTGATAAGTCTAAATTTTAAACTTGTTTGAGTTGATATTGAGTCATAATGGGTGATTCCTGTGACTTGTATGTCAATTTGATAAGTTTACACATTTTATCTGTTTTGGTTTAATTTCCTTTTTCAGTTGATAATAAGTTTATATTGGGTGATTCCAGTAAACTCTAATGTCGATTTGATAAGTTGGCTTTCAAATATTGTTTTGTTGATACTAGATTGCAGTGGGTGGTTCCATGCATATTTGTGTCGACTTAGCAAATTTTATAATTGTTGTTTATAATTTATTACTTTATCTCCTATTTATTATTAGTGTTTCGTCGTTGTGAAATTTATTTTAAAGTTTTCAATTTCATTTGCGAACTTTAATTTTCATATATATGTTTAGGAGGCGTACGCTCTTATAACATATGTCATGACTTGTGTTCGTAAGTGCTACTTTAATAAAGCAGCTAGATACTCTTTATTAAAGTGTTCTTATCTCTTTAAGTGGAGTGTAAGCCCGTGTGGTTACCTCTATTTAAATTGGTTTGACTATCTATTTACGAACTTTTTCTTTTTCGTTTCCTTTCTAAAAATATTTTTTTGTATGATTGGATTTATTCTTTTATAATTTTACGTAAATATTTATTCCTGCTTCTTTTACAAAATTACATATAGTTTATTGTGCAAACGTTTTTACCTTAAACTTTCTCTTGTCTTTGCTTCTTTCACATTTTATAAAATGATTGTTGTTACCGTGCTTATACAACTCTTTTGGTCTTCCGAAATAAAATATATATTATTTGAATTATCAAATTTTATACCTGCAAAGTTGTTTAGTTAACTAAAATCCATCGATTTCTATTTTCTTAATGTTCTTTATCTAGAGTATTTTCTTTTGTCTCTTGGTTGTTTTGAAGTTTCGAGGACGAAACTCTTTTAAGGGGGAGTGATTGTAACACCCCGTAATTTTCACCCTTTATTTTTGGTATTTGTTTACATCAAAATGATATATTTTTTTTCTCGTAAAAATAAATAATTTATTATTTAAATTATTTTGGAACGTGTTGTGAAAATATGTATATATATTTATATGTTGTGATATATTTATATATATTTATTTTAAGTTGTTATTTATTTATTTTAATGGTTATATTAGTTTCGTTATTTGTTTAGGCGTTTAGGATGCAGTTTTGTCGCGTTGCGTTTTTGTAACGTTGTTGGACCGACTTGGGTGATGAAATGTTGCATCGCATGTGGCGTGTCATGCTGGCCAAAAATCAGCAATTATGGTATGGAGGATGAAGAGTTTTGGTGCTCATTAAGTTAACCTTTGGATCTCTTGTAACCCCCTATTTATTTCCCAATTAACCAACCTTTATAATCACCCTTTAAACCATTGCTTGATGAAGTTATTAATCAGGTTTTTGCTGCATTCTAACCCCCATTTTCGCCCAACCCTTAGAGAGGATGAGAAAGAGTTCTTCTCTCCTCGGATTTTTGTCCATTTTTGCACACCTATTTTGTTTGCATTATATCTCCTTCATTTCTTATCCGAATTGAACGTGTGAGTAGTCAAAATCTATCTACTCGGAAAGCTCTTGCTCATGGTACAATTTGTTTTAGAAGAAAGGGAAAGACACGACTGCAGTTTTCGTTTCAATCAGACAAGTCATCCGGTTTTTGTTCCCTGTCACACCTTCACGAAATTAACCATATCTAGAGATCTAATCGTTGGATCATTCTCAAATTTGGACAGCGCGTTTATAACATCTTGATCTTCACTTTGACTGGAGCGCTTGTGAATATGATTTTTTAATAGCTGGGAATCATGGTCGGAACAGAGCAGTACGAAATAAGAGTTTTCAGCGTTCAAGAAGAAAACGCCTTGACTTGTTGCTACAATTATCGTTCGTTGTGCTTTGGGGTTAGAAGAGGAATTGGATTCTATGCGTAACTCTTAACTATCTCTTTAGACTCAGCTCTTTTCCCGACGCTCCAGGTAACTAGTAGTTATCTTAGAACGATAGAGATTAGAGTATTTTTCGGTATTAGATTATTACGCAAGGACATTGTTTAAAATACTTTTTGTATGAAATTATTGATGAAATTATATGCGAATGTTCTTGATGTATGCTGTGTGAATATTATGTGCAGCAAAATAATTTTCGTTTGATTTTTTTACTATTTATTTGATTTATTTGGTAATTTATGCGTTTATGGCTTATTTGCAAAATAAATAGTGAAAGAATGTTATAATTGCTGAAATTATTTTAATTGAAGCATGTTATATGTTTTATATGTATTTCATGCCTTGGAATAATTTTTGTCTACTGTTTACAAGTTTATTTAATTGGTTTATCTGTTTTCATATTTTCATGTATGTCAGTATATAAATCGTGAAAATTATTTATGGAGGCCAAAAAATTCATTTCTTTGCATATTATGTATTACTGTGAGTTTGTGCATGTTATGTGAATTTTTGGTAATTTTTGGGATTTTATTTCAATTTTTAATTATTATATTGGCTTTATTAAGTATTCTGTAAATTAATGTTTAAAAATACTTATAGAGTCCGAAAATTATAAATAAATTTTTTTACCATGTAAGTGGGGCCATAATGGTTGTAAGATAATTTTTGTTTTATTTTACTGATCGTACTTATTAGTTTAATAATTATTATCGTGTTTTTGTTGTGAATTTGAGGATATTCTTTTTAATTATTTGAGAGCTTGTTAATCAGAAATAATTTGTGATCTTTTATGTTCTTGGATACTGGTGTTTAGTAGGTTGCTGTAAGTATTATTGGTATCATTATGATTATGTTTGATTTAGGTAAAAATGATTAATTGTGCACTATTCATTTATTTAATAAGCCTTGGAGTTAATTGGTGATGCATTTCTGATTGATACTGTTGGTGTTGTAAAAAAAATTTCATTATCATTGTTGATGCTTAGTGATGTTCAAAGTATTGTGGTTGGAGATATTTGTTGTAAGTTTGTAAGTTACTACTTTGAGGATTTTCGATGAATTATGGGTATAAGGCCGAGTGGCATCCCTTTTGACGAATATTTTTGAGCTGAATGATACTTTGATGATATTTATGAATTATGATTTTATTTTTGAGATAAGAACATCCGGTGGGATAGATGTAGTCCCCGGTGAAGAACATGCCAACCACCTGGTTTGCGAACTAGGGGTAAACCTGGGTTAATTGTTGTCGTCCGAGTGGTCAGGGAGTTCTGCGTGTTCTACCCTGCATCGGAAGTTTGGCCATTCTTAGACACAGGCAGTGGGGAACGTAAGCCCATAGACTGACCTGGAGATTGCGATCTGACAAACCTTAGGAAGTGAATTGCGATTCACTAGCATTCGGTTTCTTACTCAATCACTTGTTTTACCTATACTTTTATTTTTATAAAATTACTCTTGAGATGATTTATTTATTTTTATCCAATTCACTTGCTATTTATTATTCATTTGCGTTATTTGTGAGTTATATGGAAGTGGATGCATATTGTAGTTGACTTGACTTTATTCTTTCCTTTCTTACTAATCTATGTCTGGAATAGACTTTGATTTCTTTTGTTCTGGGAGAACTGCTAGTTACTCCCCACTGATTGTGGATGTTTGTTGTATATTTTGCAGGTTTTGTTGATGGGAATCTTCTTTGGTTTTGGGCTCAGGTTGAGATGCGAGAATGAAGTGATAGTTGTTTTAGGCCTATACTGCTAGTTAGACTTTTTCTCATTTGGAATTCTCTGAATTAGTTATTTATTGATATTATTTATTTAAGTTGGTCTCTTAACATAGTTATTTAAATACCTTTGTATTAGAAGTGGCATTCCGAGAAGACGATGTTTCCGCCATCGTCCTATAATACTATTATTATTTCTTTCTTTTTCAGCTTTGAAATTCTGGGGTGTTACATGAGTGGCGATGAAAGCACTAAACACATAGGAATACATATGAATATAATATGTAGAAATAAAAATAAAAATAAAAATAAAAATAAAAAAGAAATTAGAGAAGAATATATAAGAGCATGAATGAATTCTTTAACGATCTTCATCATGAAAAGAGGGCCGTTCTCGAACATTATTGGGCCCGGGGAAAAAATAAAAAATTGGCCCTAATGCATGAGAGTTTTAAGGAAATATGCAACATAACAGTTTCTAATAAAAAAAATTGCACATACTGCTGTAATCAAGTTAAACCCAATCGCAATAATGTACGAAATTCAAATTAGAAATTCGAATTTGTATTAATCTAAAAGCTTAATATATTTAGGAGAAGCTAAGTCCAATTTCATATACCAGCTATCGAGCTACCATTTTTCTCACAAAAATGTTTCAATTTGGCAGAATCTACCAGATTAGTGCTTGGCTAAATTCCATCATCAAGACTAATTGTTGCAAATTTTTCCCTCAGTTTTAGCATCCACAATATAGGTGACAGAATATCATATAAACATCTATACATAATACTGTTATCAACAAGAATTTAAAAGCTTAATATTTTTATCACCTAACACCTAAAATAAAAGCTTAATATATTTTATCACCTAACAACAAAAACGAATATGAAACATCAGGAGTAAATTACTGTCATCAATCAGAATTTAAAATTTGATATAAATAATCAATGACTAAAAGCAAGTCTCCTACCTCACAAAATTAGCAAAGAAAAATTCAGAATAACAAATTAAGATTAGCACAATTAACACAAATTACGAAAACGAGGAGAAGATCAGAAATATAAACCTAGAAAGATGCTTCAAAATAATCCAAGTACCACAAATCTCCATTTGGCAATTGAAAATTAGCCTCTTGCTAGTTTTAGGGCATACCCATATAAAATTGTAACCTTGTGAAAATTATGAGAATTGAAATTGGAAAGTGAGAGTAATGGATTCTTTGATGAATTGTGAGATGTAAGGGAGGTAAAAACGAGCCATTATACTCGAATCTTTTCTTCTCCTTGTATTATAAAGAGTGCAATTTGGGAAGAATATATTTTAAATTTGCAAGGGATTTTCAGGAGAAAATTATAAGGAAAAGAGAGATTTCAAGGAGGATTTGGTGGAAATATTATTATTTTTGTTTTGGGAATGGTAGAATTGGTAGTGAAGATTGAAGAAGAAGAACCATCGTTTGAGTTTTTGGTGGAAGACGAAGAGTGAGAGTTGCGAGAATAGGGGAAAGGATTTTCGTTTTTTTCTCCAACGCATTTCTTTTTTTTTTTCTTGTTTTTTTCTATAGACTAAAAAACTTTCATGATGGGCTCTGGGGGCGGGCCCTGCCCCAGGCCGACCCTACATGAAAAGTTGTTAGTAACTTCAAGAAATCAAATAGAAATTGATATATTATGGACCCTCAGGTTTTATATATTTATCACTTGGGTCTTGTATAACGATTTGCGGGAGGAGCTATCTTGAAACCTGAATGGAATTTGAATGAATATTGAAGGTTTTTGATTATATGTTTGAAGTATTTGAGAGAGTTTTCAGTGATTTTCGTCGTTAGAACTCGTGTGGAAATCTATAGAAAAGTCATATGGAAGTCGTGTGTAGATCTGTCCTGAAACCGAATGGAACAAGGTATGTTTCTAGGGAAAATCAGAATAACGGGATATGATTCGCGTTGCGTGGCATGCAAGCCCGATGCATGTCATTCATCGTCCTTTGCATGTCTGTGATTTGCTGACTGTCTCGATCTTGCGCTTGCCCATCCTGGTGCGCGGGATGCATTAGATTGCGTGTTGCGCAACCTCAGATCTGACAGGGTTTCATTTGAATTCGGAAATCAATTATCTAAAGGATAAAAACAAATTTTCCTTTAATCTAGAAAATAAATATTAAAAATACAGTTATCTATCAGGAATATTAAAAATACAATTATCTATCAGGAATAAACAAATTTTCCTTTAATCTAGAAAATAAATATTGAATTCGCGTTGTGCGTTTTAACGATTTTCTTTTATCTTTTAACTCCGGAAATATGATTTAACGGGATAAAATTCGATTTTAACTATAAAAATATCCTTGAAGATATTTATTTCATTTAAGTAAAACAATTAATCATTATTAACAATTAATGGGGCTTTTTCAAAGAATTGGGCTCAAAATATTATTAATTATCATGAATAATTAACTGGGCTCTAAGATACGATTTGATCATTAAAATACACTTTAACCTCTTTTTAAATAGTTTTGGCTCTTCGGACTATTCCGCCTTTGGGTCGAACCAATTAAGACCGCGGTATATTTCATCATTGGGCCCTTAAATGGGGAGACACGATTATGTGTCTACAACTATAAAAGCACAATTCATACCCGAGGTCTAGTTTGCATCTCCACATAAGCCCTAGTCAAGTCTTAGGACTATAAAATCTCAATTCATACCCTAGGTCTAGTTTGCATCTCCATCTAAGCCCTAGTTAATTCTTTAGACTATAGAAGCCTAATCCTAGGTCTAGTTTGCATCTCTATATACGCCCTATTTAAATCCAATTCGAAACCCATATAGTTAGAAGTCCAAACTCTAAAATCCATCAATCTTTTGGTCTAGTCTGCTTACTCTAAATGTTAGTGCAAAGTTTAGTTCTCCCTAAGTCCATAACAACCTAAATCCTCGAGTTTAGCAAAGCTACTCCTCCCTAAGCCCATTATAGCCTAATCTTCGAGTCTAGTATGCTTATTCTAAATGTAAGTTCGAAGTCTAGTCTCCCCGAGTGTCTATTCTACTTATCCTCCATAAGTTCAAAGCCTCGTGACACCCTTAGTGTCTAGCCTACTTACTCTTCCATAAGTTCAAAGTCTATCATCCTTAGGTCTAGGCTACTTATTCTAAATATAATATTTAAAGTCTAGCCTTCCGTATTGCCTAACCTACTCACTCTCCCTTAAGTTCGAAGTCTAGCTACCCTCGTTGTCTAGCCTACTCACTCTAAGTGTAAGTTCAAAGTTTAGTTGTCTATGTCCGCTTATTTCCTTAGTTTTACTTATCACCTAGCTTGCTTACTCTTCTGTAAGTTCAAAGTCTAGTATTCCCCAAAATCCAGTCATTGAGTCCAGTCTGCTTGCATAGTCCAGTCCAGTCCATCTCTGCATACGCATGTTGTTAGGCCCATGTCAACATCACGGTCAAGCCCATACTAGTCCAAAACCATATCCATTTCTAATCCTCCATTTCAAAATCATTTTCCATTTCCAATTTCCCATTTCCATTTCCCATTTTCATTTTCATTTCCATTTCCTATTTCGAAAATCATTTCTTAAAACTTACAAATAAGGTCCATTCGATTTCTGTTCAGGACAAGTCGTGAGGTTATAACTTGGGAACGTCCATCAGAGAGGGAAAAAGGTCAACCCACTCCTACACTCGTCAATCGAATCCTCACTTTTTTAGATGAATCTTCCGAAACTTCCAAATCGTCATCTGAAATGGGAGACACTAATGAACAACTTTGTGCCATCATGGCTCAACTCCAACTGATGGACTCTCGTCTTGAGGAACAAGACAAAGAGATCAAAATGCTGAGAGAAAAACTGGCAACTAAGGAAGAAGAACGGGATGAGACTCCACCACCACCACCTCCATTGAACTCCGATATTGATTTGAGGTTCGAGAAATTAGAGCAATTGATCCAATCAATTCATGCAATTGAGAGTCAAGCTCATGGCCATGACATCATTGATCTCGAACTGAAGGAAAAAGCTCCCTAAAAAGGTAGCATTGGGTGACCTCTCAAAATTCAAGGGGGTCAAAGACCCAGACGATCGCTTGAGAGCCTTCTCCATTTCAATGACTCTCATAGGCATGAGTTTGGACCTGTTTGCTTATGTCTTTCCCTTAACCTTGGATGCACATCCATCCAAGTGGTTCAGGTCATTGAACAAAACTAAGTTGAATGATTGGGAATACATCAAAGGAGATTTCTGCAAGCAATACATATATAACACTCAGCTTCCATTGATCTTCGTGAGTTGGAGTTAACTAAACAAAACTCCAACGGAGACTTTGTCACCTTCCTCAACAGATCGAGGAAAAGGCTGCACAAATGACTAACCGGCCATCTGAAGAGGACCAAGTCCAACTGGTGATTTGTAACTTGCAATCCAAATATGGAGATCACATTAAGTTTCAACCTATATAGTCTTTCACGAAGCTCTACAAGGTGGGGGCAACTGATTGAAGAAGAGGTAAAAGCCTCTAAAATAAGGGTTACAATAACAACAACTCTTTCAAGAAGAGTAACAACATCCCTTTTAGCTCCAAGAGCAATGATGTCAATGCCCTTACTACTGAAAAGAAAGGTTATCAAAAGCCTCAAAGAACCTTCACTCCCCTGGGCATGACTTTAGAAGAAGCTTTCAATAGGCTCATTCAAGAGGACCAATTCAGCTTATTGGTCCTACCCCAGACCTGCACTTGAGAAGCGATATTCGAAATGGAATCCTAACTCCTACTGCAAATATCACCAAGGGAATGAGCATCTAACATCTGTGTGTTAGGCCTTAAAGAATGATTTGCAGGATATGGCTGACAATGGGCGACTTTCAATTCTGACTGCAGCAAAAGTCTGCAACAACATCAACCCCTTGGGAATCGTCTCAACAGTGTAGGGGGCTTAGTCATATCTCGCTAGTTTTCTAGGTTGAATCGGAGAGTCACTCCCCTAGCTCCTTTACTTCCTTTTCTGTCGAGTCTATGTCATTTATGACTTCAATTTTATCAACCTTATGTTTTATTTAATTCAAATTAATAAAATAGTTGCATTTTTTTTTCATTTTCATTGGGCTTCCATCATTTTATATGCTTCTAATTCAATGATGAAATTTAAATCAATATGCTGATCTTGATTAATAAAAAAATGCAAAGAAAAAAATATATAAAATGGACATACTTTGGTTTAAGAGTTATTTCGCTCTTCTTTCCATCATTCCAATAAGCCATCATCCATAAACCATCTCCATGCAACCAAGGAAAATAAAATCCATTGAGCCATCATCCTCCATAATCCAAATAATAACCTTTCAAAATCAAAACCCCACAAAAAGCCTTCAAGCCTTCCAATACCCTAAACCATATAAACTTGTGTGCAAGCCTTAATACATAAAACAATTAATGGCAGGCAAAATAAAAAAAAGTGAAAAATTCAAAGTGCGAAAAAAAGGAAAAAGCAAAAGAAAATGCACAAAGCAAAGCAAAAAGCAAAAATAGAAATAATCAAAGGCAATAAAAAAAGACAAGCTAGGGGACTTGCACACAAGTTCTACCCCTCATTCTAAAATCATTCAACCGATCAAAATACCATAGCCTATATAATCTAAATCCATGATCTTTACCTTAACCTAATCAATTGAACCTTAATCAAAACCTTAAACCACAAACCTTTCAACCTTTCATATCCATCTCTATCTCCTTCTCCAAGGTATGTCCAAACCCGCTAGGCTGGAAATCTGAAAGGTAGCCTAGGCATAAGTTAGGGCACAAGAAAAAGAGAAAAAAATCAATCAGATCTAGAACTACGAATGGTCTGATTCGGTAAGGACACATAGGAATCCTTATCTCTAGGTCCGACCACTTCAATAAAATAAACTTATCAAGGTATATTGATTTTACTTTCTATAATTAAGAACCGTACTCTTTCTAGATCCCGACATATACTCGAGTCTGAACCTAGCCACATCAATACAAATCAAGCATCTACTAAACTAAGATAAGAGTGCCTAATCCAAGACAAGCTTACCCAAAGTGGAGGCTTCCTGTATATGTGGTGTTTCCTCCAACCAAACTCCCGAAGAGTTGTAATCAGCGGATCTCACTTGCGGAACCCGATTCGTTATCAAAACAAGTTTTCGAAAATCAACCTATCTATCTCCATTGATCCAGTTCAACCTATCTATCTCTATCTATCCATATCTTTTCCAAGCCTTGCATAACCCTGACCTTGAATGACATTCCATCTACCTTAGCGTTGCATAACCTCGATGCTTGCATAGCGTCTCATGCATCCTTAGAGAGTCTAAGTTTTCATTATTGCATCATTATGCGGATTATCTAAGTTATTTGCACCTATATGCTAACATCTTCTGCAGGTAATCAGATTACTTGTAGTTATCGTCTTGCATACTAACCGTGTTTTGTAGAAACTGGTGATACATAGATCATATCTAGATTGCATAGCGTTTAGAATCGATCTCCGTCCCGACACAGGCTACTTTGACTTTCAGTTTCCTAAACCTCAGTCAAAGTGGGGCTTCTGTAGACACAAAATCGTGTCTCCCTATTGAGTACCCAATGATGATACATACCGTCATCCTAATTGGTCTGGTCCAAAGGAAGAGTAATCAAACAAGCTAAGCCGAAAAGCATTTCGAAAACATAAAGTCTACTTATTAAATCCAAGCCCAATTTTAAAGGCCCAATTAATTATTCCTGATAATTAATTGTACTTTTTATATATTTAGGCTCTGTTTGGTTGGGCGTAAAACATTTTTTGTGTAAAATGATTTTCATGGAAAACAATTTACAATGGATAACACAATTCCAAAATTAGTTTTCCGTTGTTTGGTTCCATGTAAGAAAAATGATGAAATGAAAGGAAAATGAAAGGGAAAGTAAGAAGGTAGTGAGAAGAGTGTACAAGAGAGATAAGAAAAAGGAAGGAAAAAGTTTCCTTTCATCTTGAAGGGAAAATGGTTTTCCATCATTGGGTGAACAATTTTACTCCAAGGGAAAATCGTTTTACATTCCTTTAATTTGCAAACCAAACAATGTAAAATTGAAAATAGAGGAAAACAATTTTACAGGAAAATGTTTCACGCCGTACCAAACAGAGCCTCAATATTAATTATTTCCCACATTTAATTTTTGAACGATATTTCGAAAATCAAATTTTTATTCTCAAAGATAGTTGATTTCGGATTTCAAAAGGATAAATTTCATCAAAGATTAAAAAGAATCTTAAAAAGATTAAAAAGCCAGTCAGATTAGCATTGCGTCTGACGTAACATATTGCACGCGTGCAGTGCAGATGCCGTACACAATTTTGAAAAACACAAAGCAAGTGCGCTGGATGCACGATCTGGTGTTAGGCGCAAAGCCCGTGCGTAACGCGCATGGTCGTGTGCCTAACACAAGATTTTTATTTATCTCCGTGCTTCGTTTTCGGATTCCCTTGCCTATAAATAGCTGGATTTATTCGAACGACTTCAGACACTTTTTTATACGGGATTTCCTACGAATACAACACTTCATACTACATAAACATTCTCTACAAACACATATTAGAATACGTTAAAGCACTCAAACATATTTAAACTCATTCATACCTTCACATTTCTTATTTCAAGCTTCAAGATTGGTCATCCTAAAGATCATTGCATAAGACCCAGGCGACAAAGGTATAATTCTTCAGGGCCAATTCCAACTTAATTCCTTTTTTACTAACAATTTACTTGTTGCAATGTAAATCTCAAATGAATTAATGATTCATGTATATTCTAATCTCTACTCTTCTCTTTTTCTATTCCTTTTCTATAATTGAGGATTGAATCTACAAAGTACTCAACAATTCTTCAACACCGCCCTCTTTCATTACCTCCAATGACAGTTTATGAAACTCTACACATAACTGACTCGCCAACACCATTGCATTAACTGAATGACTTGAGTTTCAGCTCATTGCATATACGACAACATTAGCTTTTCCCTCATGATACTGGATCTCCAAATCATAATCCTTGATCAACTCCAACCACCTCCTCTGCCTCATGTTCAACTCCTTCTGAGTGAAAATATACTTCAAGCTCTTATGATCAGTGTACAACTTACACGTTGCTCCATACAAGTAGTGCCACCATATCTTCAAAGCAACACTATTGCAGCTAATTCGAGATCGTGGCTTGGATAATTCACCTCATATGGTTTTAACTAACTCATCAACACACACCCTAACCCAAAATTTGAGGCATCACTATAAACCTCATACTGTTGACTCTCATCAGAAACAGCCAAAACAGGTGTTGTTTCAATGCCGAAAAAGCTTCCTCACACTCTGGAGTCCAGACAAACTTACATTCTTTCTTCACCAGGCTAGTCATTGGTCTCGAGATCTTTGAGATATCCTTCACAAATCTTCGATAGTAATCGGCTAACCCAAGAAAACTCCTTATATCAGACACCGTCTTTGGTGTTAGCCACTCACACACTGCTTGAATCTTAGCAGGATCCACCGAAATACCTTTGTTTGAGATAACATGTCCTAAAAAGGCAACCTCCTCCAACCAAAATTCACACTTAGATTGCTATCTTAGGCCCAGAAATTAAGAGAGACAACATAATATACTTCCGCTTCATGCACAACCACGGAGGAAGATTGTATATCACTAAAAGAACAGGCCAAGTACTATGTTGACTACTTAAAGTACTGTAAGGGTTCATTCCATCCGTACACAATGCAAGTCTTAAGTTCCTAGCTTCCTGACCAAATACACTGTATTTGGAATCTATAGCCTTCCATTGAGGAGAATCTGCTGGATGCCTAAGCATCCCATCTTTCTTTCTCTGATCAACATGCCATCTTATATTCTTTGCATCTTCTTTGATAGAAAAGAGCCTCTTGAACCATGGCACAATTGGAAGATACCACAACACTTTTGCGAAAGGACCCTTATCGTCCGGCCCAAGCTTAACCCCATCCGGCAATCTGTAGCGGGACTTACCACAGCTCGGGCATTCATAAAGGTTCGCATACTCATTTCGATACAAAAAGCAATCATTCGGACATGCATCAATCCGCTCATATTCTAAACCCAAAGGACACATTATTTTTTTCGCATAGTAGGTCGATTTTGGTAATAAATTATCCTCAGGAAAAACATATCTTGTAAAGCTTCTAAGAGTTATGTGAAGCCTACATCAGTCAAATTATGTTTCGCTCTTATGTTGAAAAGGGTTAAAACCCCACTCAATTGAGTGTATTCCTGGATAAAGGGGTTTCCTAGCAGCTTTAGACAAACTGTCAAACACTCATGGCCGCTCATTGAAATGGTCACGGTCCCCTTCCAACATCTCACCTAGTCGATCATCACCAAACTCTTCATCCTCAGTGTCACTACTATCTCCGTAGTTATTTTCATCATCAACTACACATCATCACCTTCAATCCTAACATGATCTTCAATCACAACTTCATCCTCAACCCCAACATTCGACATATCAATCTCTAATGTTTTACTAGTGCCAACATTAACACTAACCCTATCCTGAGTATATTTTCCCTTCTCACCATGCCATAACCAAATATAAAACTCAGCCCTAAATCCATGACGAATAATATGATCCCATATAGTCCTAATATCAGAAATCCTATTCACATTGTTGCAATCAACACATGGACAATAAATCTCATCATCGCAAGTAAGTTGTTGATGCTCTATAACACGTTTACAAAACTCATTCACACCTTGTATGAACTCCAACGTATTCCACTTTCCAACATCCAACTTCGATCCATTTTTAAAAACCCCCACACATACATACATACATAAAAAATTATT
Source organism: Beta lomatogona (assembly GCA_947646795.1). Lineage (NCBI taxonomy): Eukaryota > Viridiplantae > Streptophyta > Magnoliopsida > Caryophyllales > Amaranthaceae > Beta > Beta lomatogona. Next base: position 3,706,512 of record CANSNZ010000017.1, on the reverse strand, counting down.
ATTAATTCAAAAATTCACATAAATATAATACAACAAGCTAATGTTCAATTCATGCTTCCATTGGGTCCTTATCACTCCAACCTAACCCATTCTTAAACGTCCAATCCCACTAGTGAATGCATGTATTATCTTGGATTCTAAGTAAAATTCGGCAGCATTTCCCTTCAGTTCTCCAAGTACACGATGAAGATAATTGCTTATCTTATATGTACCCGGTGAACAAATTAGGGAAATGACTAACCGTATTTCACTTAGAATCAAAGAATCAACACAGATTCACGTCCTAAGTGAGGTTTGACGTTTAAGAACAGTCCCAAAACGGGGACTATTCAAGACTTAGCTTACTCCTAATGAATAAGTCTTGAACGGGTATCTAGGCATATGATGTACATACAAACAATCACATTCAACCAATTCCAAGTCATCACCAAACAACAAGTACCAAGCCATTCCTTAGATTTCCCTTCCCCTCCCATTGGTGAGTCTATCAATATGAAGGCATTGCAAAAACAATCCCATTGTACATATCACTTCAAATAGAGAACTTATGCAAAAACAATCCCGTATAACATTTTAGGGCATACAAAATCTTAAGCAAAATCATCACAAAATCAGTTTTTAATCCTCAAATCTTATAACTAATCATATATATACATTATATTGAGCATTTTAAACTACTATTTAAGCCAAATTTTCGATTAAAGCACTATTAATTAAGAAAATATAAAATTAATAAGAAATTATGAAAAACTGACCTCCTATGACAAGGGGAAGGTGGCGCCGGCGGTGAAGGATAGTAATGGCGGCGAAATATCCGTCGATGGAGGAGAGGGTGAAATACCCATCGGTGGAGGAGCCAAATAACCCGTTTGTGGAGGAGTGGAAACCGATTCACTATATATCGTCGACGGTGAGTGGAAGCCTTATCGTCGGTGAACGGAGAAATACCGTGAGTCGAAACCGACCAAACCGGTGAGAGGGGAGAAATACCTTCGCCCAAGAAGCAGAAAACCGTCAAACACGTGAACGGAGGAGAGGAGTGAACCCAGATCTGGAAACCTGTGAGCTTTGCCACCAGAAACACGTGATTTGTCGCCGGAAGAGTGTGAGAGAGTGCGAGAGTAGAGAGAGTGTGTGAGAGAGTCGAGAGAGAAAGAGTGTGAGTGTGAGAGAGAACCCCCATGTTTTTTTCAGATCTGGACCAACTCTATTGCTGCGGTTCCTAGCCAGAACCGCAGCAATAGATTAAAATATTATTAAAAAAATAATATTTTGATCTATTACTGCGGTTTCGGCTGGAAACCGCAGCAATAGACCTGGTCAAACAGTTAACAAAATTTCAAAAATTTTCCCGTTGACATCTATTGCTGCGGTTTGCAGCTGGAACCGCAACAATAGGTCTATATTATATTTTACCTTTTCTTTTTACGTGGTTTATTGCTTCGTATGGGTAAAACCGCAGCAATAAGCAAAAATTCTACTAGTGGCTTGGCGTGCAATTTATGCTCTCTTAGAGTGGAGAAAACTTCCCTAATATGCAACTCATGACTGCTCCTATCCTTCGAATATATCAAAATATCATCTATAATCACAACTACATATTTGTCCAAGTATGGTATGAAAATCCTATGCATCAAATCCATGAACATTGCAGGTGCGTTGGTCAGACCAAAAACGACATCACTGTGAACCCATAGTGACCATAACGTGTCGTAACTGCAGTCTTAGAAATATTACCCTCAACAATCTTTAATTGGTGATAACCTGACCTCAAATCTATCTTCGAGAAAATCCCCGTTCCTTTTAATTGATCAAATAAATCATCTATTCTTGGAAGTGGATACTTATTCTTGATCATTACATTGTTCAACTCCCGAAAATCAATGCACAACCTCAAACTACCATATTTCCTTTCACGAACAATACAGGTGCACCCTAAGGAGACGAACTAGGTCTTATATACTCTTTTTCCAACAATTCCTACAACTGAACTTTTAACTCTTTCATCTCAGCTGGAGCCATTCTGTACGGAGCCTTTGAAATAGGTCCGGTTCATCGCATCAAATCCACAGTGAACTCAAGATCTCTCACAGGTGGCATACCCAATATTTCTTCAGAAAACACATCAGGAAACTCAGATACAACTAGAACCTCCCTATTCTTGTCTTCCTTCTCGATCCTCTAAATTCCACGAAAACGAAAACCCCCTTTTCCCACATAAGTTTGAATTCTCATCGCTGACACTATCTTCATTCCCTTCTCCTTCTCAAGCTTCCTATAAGTCACCTTTTCTTTCTTAGGGCCGACTAAGGACACCTCTTGGGCCTCACAATCAATCTGAGCCTTGAATCTTCCCAACCAATCCATCCTCAAAACCACATCGAGGTCCGTCAAGTCAAACTCAACTAAATCCGACAGAAAGTTCACCTCAACTATCACTAAAGGTACTTGGCTATGCAATCTAGTACAAATAAAAAGCTCTCTTGATGATAATGCAATTTCTAATAAAATAGACACTAGATTGTCTAGCTGAAGCTTTTCCATTAAAGTACTAGAAATAAATGAATGAGATGCTCTAGAATCAAATAACTCTTTGACAGACAGAGAATTAATGAAGAAGGTTCCAACTACTACCTCAGAAACATTCTCAGCCACAACGGTTCATGACGAAAACTCTGCCTTTAGCTTGATTCCCCATCCCCGGTTTAATTAACACCGGCATTCGAAGAAGCTGACTTTTGTTGATCATTTTGAGGAACATTATTACTTGGGTCTGGCTTGACTGCAGGCTCTCCACTAGCTTTCCTAAAGCATTCATACTCCTACTACCCTGATTTTTTTACAATAATGGCACATCTTCAAGTTGCCCTCACAATCCTTCCCAGGGTTGTTCTTATCACATCTTTTGTGGAAAAGGCTTTCTTCCCATTTCCTTAGTTCCCATTAGGCTTCCGACTAGGGTACCAATTGTTTTTCTCAGTTTGGTCAAAATCACCATTGGGCTTAGGCTTCTTATCCCTACTCTGTTGACTTCCATTTCCGTTATACTTCCTCTTTTCCCCAAAGGAGTTCCTTTCAAGCTCTCTTCCTTTCATTCCATATAAGAGAGCAGCTCTACCATAAATATCATCAAAAGTCTCAAAAGTTACACCTCCTAGCTTACTTTGGAGGGTTAAGGTTAACCCTTGCTCAAACCTTTGGCCTTCAAAGCCTCAAATGGTACTATGTATCTCAGGTGAGAACCTCATTAACTCCAAAATTTTCCTATAATACTCATTAACAGACATAGTCTCCATCCTCAGATTAGTGAAGTCCATAGCCTTTTGCTTCCTTAAATACGGAGGATAAAACTTAGTCCCCAAGGCATCTTTAAACTCGTTCCACCCAAAGTCTGGATCCTCTAAGAGATCGTCTTTCCTTTGTTTCTACCATAAGTTTGCCTAATCTCTCATATAATAAACAACATTATTAACTCTAAGATTTTCAAGGCACACTATGGCATCAAAAAGCTATCGAACTCTTGGATCCAGTTTTCTAAGCTAGCTGGGTCCTCTTTCCCATGGTAAGTCGGAGGTTTAACTCCTGCTACCCTCTTAAAGACCTCACCAAAGCTATCGATTTCACTCTGCTTGGTTTCTTGATTAGCCATCACCTAAGTGATGTTTTCAGTTATCTTTTCTAGTATTTTAACCATACAACTTATACTTCTCCTTCTTTCTGCCATTCTGCTAGAAATAAGAGTGTTTGAGGAATATTCTTAACTAACATTCATAGAATATTTGTATAAGTACCAAACAATTCAATAAACATGCAAATATAACTAGTTCAAATTAAAACATAACAAACACATACTTCATATATGATATATCATATATCATATATCATGGCTGGATATTAGGCCTTATACATAGCAACTACTAGAATATTTGATTGTATCCAAATATCCTTAAGACAACTAGGTCGTTTCATGGCCAAAACAAAATTACATATGTCTACGGTTACTGAAGACTTCATACTTTTGGTAGTCCACCTCATCTTCCTCTTGAATCTATTCTATAACATTCTCCAGCTCGTTAATAATCATGGCCATATAATCAGGTTGGCCTGGGTATTCTCAAGGGGTATATTATGGTCTATCAGGCTCAGATGAACCTTCATACCCCATATTGCATTGTCAACTGTGAAATTACAGATACTTGATTAGGTAGGTCAATCTTAATGGCATCCCCACCCCTTTGAGCCTCATTTATCTCTATATACATGAGTTCAGTGCCAAACTGATGAAGAGTGGCTAGCCACACTCCCTGGAACTCATGTTCATCCCCATTCCATTCCGCATTTGGTAAGACTTCATTAGCGTATTTATCATAGAGGGTTTGGTATTTTGGGGTTGGGGGAAGGTAAATTAAGGCTAACAGAACTCGGTAGGGTTCTTCACTAACCCATGGATCCCAGTCAAAGGCGTTCATATCACTGGCCTCAACAATATCATTTCGAAATTCGAGGATTGTTTTTCCTTCCAAAAGAAGTTCTTCAAAGTAATACATGTCCCTCTTGCGGTTAATCATCTGTAACAAAATTATTCATTAAAAAAAAATTAATACATATAATACTATTATTTGCTATTCAATGCAATACGACTTCCTTGCTTATCCCATACATAAAGAATAACATCAACCTTTTCCTCTACTTTTAATTTCCAGACACAACAATCATATAAAAGCAATAAGAATTCAGATTTTACAGAATAACATCATTAAGAGTAATACTAATATATGTTAACTAATAAATATGGTCCAAGATTTGTACTAAAATGCACCACCATGGTTTAAAATATTTATTTCAAAATTTTAAAGTGTACTTAGATTTCAAGATATAGAACAAGGTGATTAGAGCTCCCAAGTAAGGAAGTTACCCACAGCGTCGGGGAGAGCCCGCCTAATCCTAGACAGAGCTTGTCACCATAACACATCTACAACCTTTATCTTTCTAAAATAAAAACAAAGTACCTTTATTGTGGCATTAATGAGATGCATGTGTACGAATCTTAACGGACATTTATGGATCAACAACAACAACTTATAATGCAAATGCGAAACTCTATATGCCCATCTTAGTTCTACCTATCAATTTTAATATCCGATTTTTAGTTTTTAAACCTGGAAAACTGATAAATAAATAATTAAATAAATAATAATTGAGTAATTTAGGAGTATTACAGCCACGTGACTTTCACGCTTTCGACAACTGACTACTAATTACTACCTCCGTCCCAGAATAGTCTGAACACTTTCCTTTTATGTTTGTCCTAAATTAGTTTGAACACTTCCATTCTTGGCATGGTCCTACCATTAATATATTATTTCTTTTACACATATTTGGCCCACACTCTACCTTTTATCAATAAAAAGTTACCCAACTCTCTCTCTCCTCTAGTAAAAAATATCCCACCAACTCCTATCACATCTACTTTTTAAATAAAATAACATTTGATAATCACACCACAATTTATCACCTTAAACTACGTGTCCTAATAAGTGTTCAGATCTTTTTGGGACGGAGGGAGTAACGAAATAACTTGCAGTAGAAGACTTTAATCAAAATAATAATAACTCTTTACTATTAGAAATAAATATTTTCTCAACTTAAAAAGAATAAAACGTGCTAAAATAGGTGAAGATCCCCTTCCTAGAATGCTCCCATGCACATCTAAAGTTCACCTGCAAAACTGCTTACCAAAAGGTAAACAGGTCAAAGCCAGAGAGGAAAAAGGAAAATACGCGTCAGTATAAAATTGAGTACAAAATGTACAAGATAGGTAACACATTTACTAGTTTGCAACATTTTATATTTCAAAACCTCCTTAACTAATAACTCAAGGATAACTTTTAAGAACAAACTATTTCCCAATAACTTGATTAAAAATGATCTTGAAAACAATTTCTTTTCTTATCTCTCCTTCCTTTACCTAAGAGTGGACACCCCCCAAGCTAGTCATTCCATCACAGACCTATATCAAGGGGTAACAATAATTGCCAACAAGTGGACTTAGAAGTATGAACCCTTCTTGACGTTAATCAAGCGGTAATATAATACAAATTAGTAAGTAACGGATAATTCTCCTTTTTCTCATAAATAACTTTTGAGCACACAAAGTTCATAAAAACCATTCAAACCATTCCTTGTAATAATAATTTAAATTTTCGAAAATGATAACAAAACATTCATATAATATGATTGATAAATTCATTCCTTCTTTTTATTTCCAAAGTGAACAATAAAATGTTGTAACCATTTTAAACTAAATTCTACATCAATGCAACCATTAAATTAATAAACAACTTTAATACACGCACATTTCAAAAGTTAGAGCTACATAACGTACCTTGATCTTGCACAAAGAGTATATTAGAAACTTCACTTAATCTTATGCTTGTGCGTTCTCCGAATCAACCAATGATATAAAAATCTAATTATCGCATGAACTTAGGCATGAACTTAAACATGAATTCCTAGAAATTAACTATATACAAGATCTAACATGAACAAAATACTAAACTTACTAATTAGAAACATCAAAAACTTTTACTTAAACCAATTAAAATAAAAACTTAAATAAGAAATACAAAACGAAAATAGATTAAGAAGAGAAGAAAGAACCTTGAAATAAGAGAGTTTGGATTCTTCAAAGTTTCTGGTGTGGAAAATATGGCTTGAGGTTTGGTGTATTTATAGGTGTAGTGTAGGGAGTACTTAATTTCCAAAATTAAATATTTTGTAACCTTCAGCATAAATTAGGAGATTAAACCCAAGTTTAGTTACATCCATTATTAATTTGGGAGTTTTAAAAAATCAAAAACCCCACCCCTAATTAGGGTGGCCGGCCCTCATGCTCAATTTTTTTTTCAAATCTCTATCATAAAGGAGAAAATCATTACTAAATATTTAAATGTTTAAAAATAAAAATTTTGACAAGGATTTAAAGCTAAAAGTTTCTAAATCACTTCAAGTTTGGCGTCATATTCCCGTCAAAATAATTTAAAATGAGTGAAATTACTAAAATACCCTTTGCTGAAAATATTTATTTTGATAAACAAATATTTAATTACTTAAATAAATATTCAAAAATATGGGGTATTACACAAAGACTTGCCTCAAGTGATTCAATCTCCTCATCAGTTTCATCTTCATCAATAGCCATTAAGCATACCTTAGCTATTTCTTCAGGATTTTGATCATGCTCTTCTTATTCTGAATCAGAATCTCCGTATGCAGCTATCATGGCTTTCCTCAAGTCAATTTTAGAGAACGAATTCTTGAAGTCCTTGTTTCTTTGCTTGATGTGTTCCTTTCCTTTGCCCTTGCCTTTCTCCAGTTTTCATTGTGGGCATTCCTTGATGATGTGATCTAAACTGCCACATTTATGACAACCAGTTTTGTTTCTGAATTTTCGATTTTTACCTTTCTAGTCTCCATTTTTCATGTTCTTGAACATCTTTTTAAAACGTCGGACCTTAAGAGCAGACTCATCATCTTCAAAATCTATTTTATCATCTTTATCAATTTTTCATGCAATGGACTTTTGAATAGATGATTCTCCATTTTCTGAATCTAGGTGCAATTCATGCATCATCAAGGAACCAACAAGTTGCTCCAAATTAAACTTGGTGAAGTCTTTTGTTTCCTACAGAGCAGTGGCTTTTGTCATCCATCTATTTTTGGGTAGACTCCTTAGAACTTTACGTACCCGTTCTTCAAATGTGATAACTTTTCCAAGAGAAGCTAATTCATTAATTATGTTAGTGTATCTAGTAAACATTTCTTGAACAGTTTCTTTTGGTTTCATTTGGAGCCATTCATATTGATTCATTAGAAGATCAATTTTGGATCTTTTGACTTCACCTGTTCTTTCATATGTGACTTCCAAAAGATCCCATATTTGCTTTATTGTCTTGCATCCCATGACACGATTGTGTTCATGAGGTCCAAGACCACAATGCAACAATTTTACAACAAGAACATTCATTTCTACTTTAATGAAGTCATCCTTGTCAAACTCAAACATAGGTTTGGGAACTACCTTGTTTTGTCATTTGTGGTTGTGACTTCAAAGTCTCCAACTTCAATGACTCTCCATACCTGATAATTCTCGGCTTTGATGAAGAATTCCATCCGATTGATCCAGTAGGTATAGAATTTACCATTAAACATCGGATGCCTTTGGGTGGAGTACCCTTCTTCCAGTTTTCCAGTTGTATTCATTGTTCCTAACCAGAGTTTTACTCATCGGAGTTACTCGCTAATTTTAAGAGCACTAGCTCTAATACCAATTGTTATTTAAGTAGGACCAGTAGAAGAGAGGGGTGAATTGTAGTGTTAGGAGCAATGAGGCATTTTTGCGGAATAGAAGGAACAACGAGAAAAACAAAGTAAAGACACAAGAGATTTTACGAGGAAAACATTTCTACACCTTATAGTAAGTAAAATCCTCAACCTCAAGGGATTTTAAACAGATGTCATTCACTAATAATAGGTCAACAACTCAGTACAACCTATTTCTCTAGAGTTCATCCTCTCATTCCACTAGGAACACTAATCCCACAACAGTCCCTCAACTGTTGATACTCTCTCTCTGAACTTCACTCAAAGTCTTCTCTTTAATACAATATTTCACTCAAAATCCCAACCTGAAACCCTATTACAATCTTGGAATTAACACTAAGAGAAACTCACAACAAAGCTAGGAAACATTAAGGTCTATGAGAATAGTCAATAACACTAGCACAATGAATAACACTTGCTCTCTTCTTAACGTAGTCAGTGTTGCTTAGAATAAAGGTGTCAATGAGCTATTTATAGATGAGCGTTGCTCACTGATGTTAGCCCTACTTATCTTTAAGTAACTCATTGCTTATCTTTTTCCTAGAGTAAAGGACCTTCTTTTGGAAATATAAAATCAGACTTTATTTAAATCCCTTTTGATAAAAACAAGTTCAACAAACTTAAGTAATATATATCAAAACTGGTCAGACAAAATAAGGATTTTTTTTCATTAAAAAATTTCAAGATAAATCATAAACAAGATAAAGATAAGATTTTATTTACACAAAAGATTAAATCGTTTAAAAGATAAAATATTTTACTTTAAATTAAAATGAAAACTAGATCTAAAGATAATATGATCTTACTCTAAGCATATTCCTTAGTTCATAGTGCCAACTAAGTACTCTTATACTATCGTTGATTCCACAAATTATAAACCACTCAGTTCCTAGTCTTAGGAACAACTCTTGATTCCAGCTAGTTGCTTGTTCCTTACATATGCTCCTAATATCAACTGAACACTTTTGGAGCTCCGCTTATAGCAGCTTTATCAAGTCTTCTGAAGATCAATATTCCTTGAATCCTTCATTGTTCTTCATAAACCTGTTTCAATATCATCAATACTTGTAGAATATTAGTCCAAAAAAGTTTGTCTTTATTATATGTCATCTTCAAAATATAGGGTCAACAATAATGTCATATAGGCAAGAACAATATGCAGTTTTAACCTAAAGTCAAGATCTATGTTTGATACTATGGTCAGGCTTAAGTTAAGGCTTAAAAGGGTCCATGACTAAGAGATTGATCCCATGCTTCGTATCTTGACTTAAAAAGATAGCCACGTGTAGAATCCGTCTCTCGTCATGAACAAGAGAGCAATGCCGTGGTTGGGTACATTTGCTTAGGACCAAGATCCAACACTATCGCTCAGGAAGCTTTTTGGAGGGACAAAGCGCAAACCCCCCTAAAGGTGACCTCACATATATAACATTGCGCTAATGAGGTAAAGGCATAGAACTTATAGTGGCCTAGAAATATAGCCATGAATATGCAAAACTGTAATGTCATTTAAAGACACAAAACAAGAATGAATCGTATTTTTCGAGTTTCACCCACTCATTAAGAATTATTATTAAATGCTCCCCGGTGAAGTCGCCTAATTGTGGGCATGTTTTTATTGCGTATGCGGGATAAGCGCATATTTGACTACCTCATTGTAAAGGTTTTTGTTTTGAAAATGTTTTTGAAAAGAATAAGTCGCCAACAAGTCTTAAAGGAAGACTTAAAAACCTAATAGAATATTGGGACACCATATGGACAACTTAGGGACTTATCCAATGTAAATTTCCCCATCATGACCCCATAATTGATCAATGAACCAAAGATTGAATTCAGGGGTGAGGGTACTAATATGAACATGAATCAAATTTGCCTATTGTTGGCCTCTACTTAATACAATTCATGTCGAGTGTTATGCAAATAAACAACCACGGAATATGTTTATGCAATATAAAAAATAACCTATGCCGGTTCATTAAACACATAAAAGACTAATTTTTGGTGACATGTTATTTAAGCAACCATATTACAGGGAACCTAATGTAATTGTCAAAATTATCGAAATTTAGCATGGGAACATTTATTAAGGTATTTGATTAGCAAAAATAAGCATGTACGGTGTCAAAGCAATAAAGCATACAACATGCATATGATATAATATTAATAAAATATGAAAAAGAAGATAGATTAGAGAAGAATGTACTAGAGAGCATAAATTCCTTTAATGATTTACATCATGACAAATAGATTGTTAGTAAAATAAGGAATTAATTGGAATTGACTCTCAAGAATTATACATTTGTCACCTGGGTCTTGAATAACGATTCATAGGAGGAGCAATCTTGAAACATGAATGGAATTCGAATGTGTTAATGCACTTTGAATGTATTTAAATACGTGTTTGTAGAGAGTTTTGTAGTTGGAAGTATGATAAAATATGAGTGATAATGTCGTAGGAAAAGTGTGTATGAAAAGTTCGTAAAACGTTCGTCGAAAAGCAATGCTATAATAGGGGAAACAAGTCTGAAAATCACGCGGAGAAGTGCGAAGAAGTGGTGCGCCTCGTGCATGGTCGTTGTGTGCCGCGCAACCACCGTGCATCGCACAACCACCTTGCATCTAGCATAGCTAGGTTGCGCACCATGCACCGTGCTGCGTTCAACGCAACCTTTGGTTGCATTATACTGCTTTGTAAACTGCTTATATGTTGTGCGCATGCATCCTAGTACACGTGATGCAACGCAGATTTGAGTTGTTTTTCGAAATTAAAAGATTATTTTTGTTCTTTATCAAATATTATATCTGAAGTATGAAATCAGTTATCATTAGGAATCAAAATAAATTTCGAAAATATTTATTAAATATCAAGAATAATTAATAAAGGACAAAAAGAATACCGATATTAATTATTCTTGATATTTAATTACCAAGAATAATTAATACTTACATTGTGCATGGTTGTGTCATGTGTGTGGTTCTTGTAAATCAGAATTCATACTCCTCTCCCCTCTTTTCTCTTCCTCTAAAAAAACCCTAATCCTTTTCTTCTAGTTTGGGGCTGCCATCATCCTTTCGATGGTGGTAAGCCCCCAATTCTTCTTTTTTCTTCTAGTTTTTATTGTTTTTGTTATTAATAATCTTCAATTCTCTCTCTTTTTGAGAGTTATCTACCCAATTTTTGGGTTCTTTCTCTCCTCTTATGGGATTTTGAAGTTTAGTTCTAGTCTCTTCCCACGTGGAAGTTTAAAAATTAGTATGAGAGATTGTTCCTATTGGTTGAAGTTCAAGACCATCAACATCGAAGTATTGGAAATTCAGATGCGGTCAACATGGTTAAATCAAGAATTTTCTTCCCCAAACTATGTCAGAATGATAGACTTCCCCATCAATAGCTGCGTGATTCCGCAAATACAAGGGGGCTGCGCTGTATTGCTCGATCTGGTTCATTGTAGTTTCTTCGAAGACGAATTTGATTTGATCTTGTCTGATTATATCTTGTTTTTCTTTAATACTTATTGTAGATGCCGTTTGGCCTTCATTTAATGAAATTTCTCTTTCTTTCAAAAAAAAAATGTGTGTGGTTCTTGTGGTATAAATTAGGGATTTTATATACCTAGTTGAGAAATCCCCAATCACCAATTTTAGGGAACTTGCTGGTAGATAAGAAAAGAAACAATTCGATGTGCTCCATATTCTCTAAATTAGGTCTGTGATTTGGCTATCATATCTTGAAAATTGAGGAAATAAATTCCTCCTCTTACCGTGCTTTGTTGCTTTATGTGTGAGATAAGAGGACATTTCATTAAGCTAATGGAGGATGAAGTAGGAAAGTTTCCTACTTTCCTTGGATTAAGATGCTCGCTGGATGAAGTAAGGAAGGAGGAAGACAAAATAGGTTTGGCTTTCTTATTGCTGCTCACGTGTGATGGGGTTAGGCTTTTACACTATTTTCTTCTTGTTTTCGTCTTTTTGTCTTCCTTTAACAATGTGAAGCTATAAAGGAACTATAATAAATATAACACAATATTTAAGCTAATTATTCGACATAATACTATATGGACATAAATAACTCGCTACTAATAGAAGTCAATAAAATTTATAAAATAATAACACATAGAAGAAAACTATAAGATTAATTTTAAGGACCCAAAATATAGAAATATATGCACTTTTCAGAGCTTCAGGCTCTAGTGCTGGTCTTATATTTCTACAAATGACAGCTAATTTTTTTATTTTAAATTATTATTAACTGATCTAGTGTTCAGCTATATAACATGATTAGTTAAGTGTTATTTGATCGATTGTGAACTGCATCATTTGAGTTTTATCAACTGCTCCGCCCCCACCTGCTTTGGTTCATTATTTATGGATTAGTTATGCCTATCTTAACTAGATCAATTGACCTTTTTCTACTAGTGATTACTAGAATTGTATTGATTTATATTGATAGGAGAATCTCCTTCCACTTCAGTTCTATAATTTTGAGCCCTTTGCTCTTGTTGAGTCTTAGATGAGTCATCAGTAAGGCTCTGGTACATCCTCATGTCCCTAATTCCCTTTGCCTCTTTTTGAGCGTGTACGTTTTTCATCTAGGAGTATGAAAAAGTCACGAGGAAAATCAACTAGCTAAATCCTCCACTATGGTTGCCAAAAACTTGTTGGAGCAAGAATCTCGAACACGCAAATGATACCCTATTGCATGGGTGTAGGATTATATAAGTACTCTAAGCGGAATTTCATGAATCAAATTCATAAGCACTTAAAACAGGATCTCATGCTTATACATTCAAGGATCACATAATAGTTAGGAATTTACCTTTGAAGCGTGAATTCCACAAAGCTTGAATAACCCGGATTAAGAACCTCAATTGTGATTCCTCTACTTGGTCCACCAACCCGGATCAACTCTCCACCAATGCTAGTTGGAAGGAAGAAATTCTTCTTCTACTTTAATGGAGTTTTTGTGATTTAGGAAAGAATATGAGAGAGAAGAATAATGAAAAGATATCTTGTATCTTTCCTTATTGCCTAACCAAATATATAAATACATTTAGGTTAGAAGGAGAATCACTTCTCCTCTCCCTTCCTCTTGGCCGGCCACCCTAGGGCCCCTTACGGGCTCTAGGTTTCTTTTGTTGATCCAAGTATTTTGTGTGACCTAATAGGATCCATTATATTGGGCTTTGGGTTTATAATTTCCTAACCCAAAGTTCTATAGCATTCTCTAGCAAGACGTATAGATGACCCAATAGAACGAATTTATTATCTCTATAATATGATCCATAATATAATTAGTAATTGCATATAAGTCGAGGACATAAATCCTTCAATCTCCCAGTTGTCCGAGACGAGTGTGCAATGTTAGAATTTCCTCAAGTCTCTTAATGTCTTACTTTGATAGTATGATCATATTTATATATCATCCATACTAGTTTTCAAATTAATCCTTGAAATCCGAGTTCGAATTGACAAGCAAATGATCATCGAATGATCCATTTGAGCACAGCCATGCATTTTTCAATTTTCGCTCTTCAAGGGGCCAAAACACCTATCCTATCTCATATAGGAGGACCTTTTCAATCTTATGGTAATCAATACTCCCACTCAATTTATGGCACAACCTGAATGCTGCCTTTATAGTCCCCTTTTACGGCATGACGTTTGACAGTGTCAAAGTTATACCAATCATTGGGCTAAGTAATGTTCCACTCATGTCTAAGGAATTTACTAATATAATTTCGAAGTTATAAAACTTCTAAGCAGGTCTAGTTCGACTATGTATCAACTATACATATCCATATGATTGATTAAACATCTTTATGTTTCCATAGCCCATGAAACTGCGCTATCAATCAATCTTATATGCTAATCCTTTTAACAAGTCATTTATGTCCAGTTTAATGACTTAGATTATGAACTTTAATATTCTATGAATTCTGTTCACTTATGGTGTTTCATTTATCAAATCACATATTTGACAAAACCATAGAATTCAAGATATATTTTGAACATTTTATTTAATACCAAACCAATAATTAAATAAGATAAAATTTATAAACATAAATAGCAAAACCATGTCTTTACATTGTAATACGTTTCTCTAAACCTAGTACAATCTAAAGCCACTCTAACATTTGCTTCAAGCCTATAGCCCTAGCGTGACACTCATGCTTGGGTTGAGATAGTGGTTTAGTGAGCGGATCAGCCACATTCTCATCCGTGTGAACTTTGCAGATCCTGACATCCTTCCTGTCAACAATCTCCCTAATGAGGTGATACTTCCTCATTACATGTTTGGATTTTTTATGTGATATCGGTTCTTTTGCTTGCGCAATAGCGCCATTGTTATCACAGAACAACTCAATCCCTTCCAGAGCACTAGGTATGATATCCAGCTCTGTCAAGAATTTCTTGATCCAAACTGCTTCTTTAGCTGCTTCAACCACTGCTAAATATTCTGATTCTGTCGTAGAGTCTGCTACAGTGCTTTGCTTTGAGCTCTTCCAGCTCACTGCTCCTCCATTTAGACGAAAGACATACCCTAACTGAGAGCGTTAATCATCTCTGTCGGTTTGGAAGCTTGCATCCGTGTAACCTTCAACAACAAACTCACTTTGTCCCCCATACACTAAGAACATGCCTTTAGTTCTTCTGAAGTACTTGAGGATGCTCTTAGCTGCAATCCAGTATGCTTCTCCTAGATTTGCTTGGAACCTGTGATGACTTGTTTATTACTTTACTTTTTGATAGTTTTTAATTGGTTTTATAGTTGTTTTTTAGTTAGTTTAGGCTAGTTTGTTAGCTATTTCCTTAATTTGTGCAATTTTCCTTCTTGTATGCACTTTCTTTGGCCGATTGTTTTATTTTAGGACTTAGGAGCACGCTTGGAGGACACTTGCATAACCCCAAATATTAATATGGAAGAGGAAGGTCAAGGAAGCATAACCGAGTTCCGGGGGCAAATATAAGAAGTTTTGGAAGAGTTTGCGCACAAGGGTCAACTTCAAATAGCCATAACTTTCAGCATACGAAACATTTTTGAGCGATTCAAGTTGGAGATGAAAGTTTGGCTCAATATCTTTCCAACAAGTGGTCATAAGCTCAATTCCGATGAAAAACGAGTGAGATATGACCGTTTGAAAATAAACTGACGAAACTGAAAACTGACCCAAGCGCTCGGGTCAAATGACCCGCCAGGGTCAATCTGCGGAGAACACATATTTCGGTCCTGATCAGCTGACCCGAGGGCTCGGGTCAGGCCACCCGAGTGCTCGGGTCATCTAACCCGCCCGGGTCGGGTCATTTTTCCGGAACCTTTTTTGCGACTTTGTTTGTTTTAATGCGGGGGTTGTTTTGTAATTTTCTGTTTTATTTCTTATGACTATATAAGAGGGACTCCTCTTATTTTAACTTAGGCTAATTTTACATTATATTTCAATAAAAGGGAGATTTGAAATTCTTAGAACCCTAGGAGAGAGAAAATCTCATTTCTAGAGAGAGAAGTGAGAGAAACTTGTTGAAAGCTTGGAATTTGAAGAATCTAAGAAGGAAACTTGAAGATTTAGAGGCTCCTTGCAACTTTAATGAGAATTTCTTACTCTTTCTCATATTTTATTGCTTTATTTTCTTATTTTCATGTCATTTTCACTCTATTTACTTGTTCATCCTAGATTATTGTTTTAGTTCTTGTTAATAGTTGTTAATGTCTTTTAGTTTATAATTTTTCATGATTTGTGAGTAGCTATTTCTTTGGGAAGGGTTTGAAGCCATTAATGAGTTCATGAACCTCTAAATCCAGCATTGGGTTTTGACTTGGGATAATTTGGGTTAATTGATTTGGCATTTTCATGAATGTTTGTGTGATTGGCCATCATAGGAGCATAATTTAGGTACCCTTAGTGAAGGATCGAGAGATGAAGTTAAGGGGTTGCCTCAAATCGATTATTAGGCTTGAAGGACCATGAGAATAGGGACTACCTAGCCTAGGAGACTTAGTTTGCTTGTTTAAGTTCATCATGTTTATGGATATGCTTGGTTGAATGCCTTAGCCATGAGAATAGGTCTTCGGTAAGAGACTAGGAAATCAAGCTAGCTCGAGAGAGTGGTTAGAGTACCAATGGATGAACAATTCCCCTCAATTTATCCCCATTGTTGATTCCCATTGTGATTGCTTGGTTTGTGAATGAGTTGATTGGTGGATACCCCTTCCAAAAGTCTTCTTATTGTCTTTTCATCTATAAATCTTCAAAAACATAGACATTGCTTAGCTTATCATAAATCGATACTTATTGGTGCTTCCCTTAGTCCTTGTCGATTCGACCCTTTACTTGCCCTATATTGGGTAGCTTAGGTATCTTTGACGTGTTTACAACAAGCGCGTCAAATTTTGGTGCCGTTGCCGGGGACTTCGGCTTGCATTGATTCGTGTTGATTATGTAAGTCTAGGCTATTTGTGAATATTCTTTTCCTTTTTTTTTCTTTGTTTTTTGTTTTGAAAAAAAAAATGGCAAATACTTTTTTTCCTCAATATGAAAATGAGTCCTTTTGGGTTTACTTTGAGAGACTTGGGGAATTTATAAAGTTTCATGGCTATGATATTGAGGAATCTTGTGAGATTACTTACTGGGGACTAAATGAGCATACTAGAGGAGTTGTTGAAAATATGTTTAACGGTGATTTTCGAGCGACATCTTCGAATGAAGCTTGGAATTTTTTTTTGTGGTTAGCTAGGGACACTTATGATTCCGACTTTTATGCAAATTGTCATGATTCCTCTAATATGTGCATGAATTTCAATGATGTGTCACATGTCCCCAATATTGATTCTCATATGATTGATTGTGATCCCTCCCCCAAAATTGATTTTCAAGGTTGCTTGCATTCCGAATCATCGAAATCCGATTTGGAGCTTACTCTTGAGCGATATCTTAACGGGGCAAATTCTAGTGCCAATTATGAGCCTCTCCCTAAAGTTGACTCCAAACCCATTGAGGATCTCTTTTTACAATTGAAAAGTGGTTTGAATTTGATTAGGGAAAATCAAGGTTTGATTATGTTGATTCGAAGTATGTTGAAAATGAAAATCAATTGGAAAAACCCCATGATCTTGATGTTAGTTTTTGGAGTAGTGATGATGAGGGGTATGTTTTTGAGGAGAAAAGACCCATTATTGAGGATATTGTTGAAAATGAGGATGTTTATGAGTCTATACATTCCCTTTTTGAGTCTCATGCATCCACCTCTAGTGGATTGGACCTTACTTTCCCTCCTTGTGCTTTAGAGCATACATCCTCTCCTACCCCTTACTTGAGTGAAGATCTTGGTCAAGTTGAGGGTGAGATACCTCATTTGATGGTTGGTGATGTTTTTAAGGATTTAGATGATGGCAAAGATGTTTATAAGGAGGTTAAAAAAGTGTGTGATTTGAAGACTTGTGATATAGGAGAAGTCATTCGTGGAACCTTAGTTTCTATTCCTTCACCTTATATCCCATTTTCAAGAAACATCGACCTAGTTCCTTCCTTTCCCATCTCTTTCCCTTATTTATCCAAATTACCTCCATTAGATGAGCCCCCTTTCTCCTTTGCCCTTCAAGTGCCCAATTTGGTTGTTTTTGAGGAAAAGAGTGAGATTGCCAAGCAAAAAGAGTTTGTTGAGGAGAATTTGTCGACTTTTTGTTCATTTTCTTATTCTTTTGAGTCTTCTTCTTCCTATTTTCTTGATTTTTCTTTTGATTCCACTTCTTTTAGGCATCCCCCTCCTCAATTTTTGCATAGAATTACACTATATTTTGTGCATGCTTTTTATTTAAGTATTGCATATGCTGTAATAATGGAAATGTGTGCTAGTGCATTTGACAAACTCTTGCGATCTTTGAATTGCTATTTACTAGAAAGGTCAAGCTTAGGACCTTAAATAAGCCTTTCTCGGGAAGTAACCCGTGATTTATTGCTTTCATTTTTTACTTTAATTTTACTCATTTTTTTTTTCTATCTTTGATTTTGATTTAGGTACATAATTAGAATAACACTCGTTCTCAATGGTACATGGAAAGCAAATAATGGTTTTGAAGAAAGTTGATTACAAATGGAGATATTGGGTCATTTGCGGGTATTTGCACCCACCTACTATCCGGTAGCTTCCTTCCTTTTGCTCTTTCTTCAATGCTCTATGATTTGTGGAACATATGCTTGTTGGTTGAATGTTTCTTCCCTCCCTCCCTCCCTTTGATCGTCTTGTTCAAGCATTGAGGACAATGCTTTATTCTAGCTTGGGGGAGTAGCTATTTATTAGCTTGAGGGAGGTGTGTATAGTTTATTTCTTTATTTTTCCCATTTTCACAAAAAAAATGAAAATCTAAAAAAATTAATTATCTTATTTTTTTTCCATTTCATTTCTTTCTCTTTCGAGTTTTGATTTCCTTCTCTCTAGTTCAAACAAAGTCAAAAAAGAAAAAAAAAATGAATTAAAAAAAAAAACAAAAAGAAGTGTTAGTTTTAGATAAAAGTTTGGTTTCCTTGCCTAAGGAAGATGCTAGGTAATGATACAATGTGGATTCCTTGCTTTGACTTTGAGTATATGTTTAGAGGCTTCTTTTGGAAGAGTGTGAGCATGGGTTTAGGTGTTTTAGGAGTTGATTAATCTTGATTGCATTAGAATCTACCAAAATAAAACTAATGAATGATCAATTGGATGCCTAGTCTTGAATCTTGACTAAGTTGCTCATGCTTGGATAATTTTAGCTTCAAATTTGCGGTCCCTTGTGTCCCTAGATGTACTCATTATGTCCCGAAACAAAAGCTCTATAAGAAACTTAGTTTTAATTTCTCTTTGTATGCAATAAGTGGCACAAAAAGCCACAAGTTCTTATGTCTCTCTTTAGTGAGTAACTTCACATTTGTATAGCAAAAATTCCCATAATAAGGGAAAAAGAAAAAGCCAAAAACAGTCAAAAAAGGCGTGAAAAATGAAAAAAAAGTGAAGAAAAACGAAAAGCAAAAAGAGTAGAAGAATTCCAATAAAAGAGGTCAATTTGTGGATGCCTCCCACACTTAGTACTGTTTTTCTAAAGTTTTGAATAGAGTGGAGTCTAAGGCCTATTTGTATGTCTAGGGATGGTGGACTAGTGGTTTGAGCTTTTATAACACTTGAAGGGCCCTAAGTCTTTTGGATAGCTAGGTGTTCTCTAATGAGCGAGTAAAAAGTCTAATTAGGTGTCCTATTGCAATCTTGATTAGTTTCTATCTCTACTCATAGCCTATGAGTACACTTGGAAATTAGTTGTTTTGAAAGTTGCTCTCTATCTTTGCTTGTGAACCATTTCATTAATAGTTGACTTGGGCATTAATTTTGAATTTGATTGAATAAATGGTTGATGAAAAACTAGAGTTGTGGGTTTGAAAACTCTTTGGAAACCCTCGAGAGATCCCACTCGCCCTCTAGAGCGATCTAGGGGTTTAAAGAGCTTGTTGCATGTGCTAAATGCAATCGTGATTCCTACGAAAATGAGTTAGTGTAAATTCTTTATCCTTCCTTCCTTTTTCATTTTTTCTTCCCCCTTCCTTCTTCATTTTTTCTTCCCCCTTCCTTCTTCATTTTGTTTTCAAATAAGTTTTCATTCTCCTACTTGTGTTTTAATCTATTTTGCTTGAGGACAAGCAAAGATCTAGCTTGGGGGTGTTTGATGTCTTGTTTATTACTTTACTTTTTGATAGTTTTTAATTGGTTTTATAGTTGTTTTTTAGTTAGTTTAGGCTAGTTTGTTAGCTATATCCTTAATTTGTGCAATTTTCCTTCTTGTATGCACTTTCTTTAGGCGATTGTTTTATTTTAGGACTTAGGAGCACGCTTGGAGGACACTTGCATAACCCCGAATATTAATATCGAAGAGGAAGGTCAAGGAAGCATAACCGAGTTCCGGGGGCAAATATAAGAAGTTTTGGAAGAGTTTGCGCACAAGGGTCAACTTCAAATAGCCATAACTTTCAGCACACAAAACATTTTTGAGCGATTCAAGTTGGAGATGAAAGTTTGGCTCAATATATTTCCAACAAGTGGTCATAAGCTCAATTCCGATGAAAAACGAGTGAGATATGACCGTTTGAAAATGAACTGACGAAACTGAAAACTGACCCGAGCGCTCGGGTCCAATGACCCGCCCGGGTCAATCTGCGGAGAACACATATTTCGGTCCTGATCAGCTGACCCGCCCGGGTCAGGCCACCCGAGTGCTCGGGTCATCCAACCCGCCCGGGTCGGGTCATTTTTCCGGAACCTTTTTTGCGACTTTGTTTGTTTTAATGCGGGGGTTGTTTTGTAATTTTCTGTTTTATTTCTTATGACTATATAAGAGGGACTCCTCTTATTTTAACTTAGGCTAATTTTACATTATTTTTTAATAAAAGGGAGATTTGAAATTCTTAGAACCCTAGGAGAGAGAAAATCTCATTTCTAGAGAGAGAAGTGAGAGAAACTTGTTGAAAGCTTGGAATTTGAAGAATCTAAGAAGGAAACTTGAAGATTTAGAGGCTCCTTGCAACTTTAATGAGAATTTCTTACTCTTTCTCATATTTTATTGCTTTATTTTCTTATTTTCATGTCATTTTCACTCTACTTACTTGTTCATCCTAGATTATTGTTTTAGTTCTTGTTAATAGTTGTTAATGTCTTTTAGTTTATAATTTTTCATGATTTGTGAGTAGCTATTTCTTTGGGAAGGGTTTGAAGCCATTAATGAGTTCATGAACCTCTATAAACAACATTGGGTTTTGACTTGGGATAATTTGGGTTAATTAATTTGGCATTTTCATGAATTTTTGTGTGATTGGCCATCATAGGAGCATAATTTAGGTACCCTTAGTGAAGGATCGAGAGATGAAGTTAAGGGGTTGCCTCAAATCGATTATTAGGCTTGAAGGACCATGAGAATAGGGACTACCTAGCCTAGGAGACTTAGTTTGCTTGTTTAAGTTCATCATGTTTATGGATATGCTTGGTTGAATGCCTTAGCCATGAGAATAGGTCTTCGGTAAGAGACTAGGAAATCTAGCTAGCTCGAGAGAGTGGTTAGAGTACCAATGGATGAACAATTTCCCTCAATTTATCCCCATTGTTGATTCCCATTGTGATTGCTTGGTTTGTGAATGAGTTGATTGGTGGATACCCCTTCCAAAAGTCTTCTTATTGTCTTTTCATCTATTAATCTTTAAAAACATAGACATTGCTTAGCTTATCATAAATCGATGCTTTTTGGTGCTTCCCTTAGTCCTTGTGGATTCGACCCTTTACTTGCCCTATATTGGGTAGTTTAGGTATCTTTGACGTGTTTACAACGAGCGCGTCAACCTGCTACACATGCTCAAGGCATATGCAACATCTGGTCGAGTACTTATCATGGCATACATGATAGATCCTATAGCCGAAGCATAAGGAATGCTACTTATTCACTTTAACTCATCAGCCTCAGTCGGGCACTGATTCTTGCTAAGCGATAAGCCATGTGACATGGGAACGAAACCTCTCTTCGAGTTTTCCATGTTGAATATTGTAAGAACCTTATCAATATAAGTTTCTTGACTTAGTCCAATCATCCTTCGAGACCTATCTCTATGGATTTTGATTCCCAGTATGTACTCAGCTTCTCCCAGGTCCTTCATAGAGAAACAACTTTTTAACCATTCCTTGACCGACTCAAGCATTGGTATGTCATTTCCGATGAGTAGTATGTCATCTACATACAATACCAAGAAGACTAAGCTGCTCCCACTAAACTTCTTGTAGACACAAGATTCTTCTTCGCTTTTGATGAAATCAAATTTCTTGATTGCTTCATCAAATCGAAGATTCCAGCTCCGAGATGCCTGCTTCAATCCATAAATGGATCTCTGAAGCTTGCAAACCCTTTTAGGATTTTCTGGATCCTCAAAACCCTCAGGTTGTATCATGTACACATCCTCATTCCAGAACCCATTCAAGGATGCAGTTTTGACATCCATCTGCCAAATTTCATAATCATAAAATGCAGCAATCGCTAAAAGTATCCGAATTGATTTAAGCATTGCTACTGGAGAAAAGGTCTCATCATAGTCTATACCATGAATTTGTCTGAATCCTTTTGCAACCAGTCTTGCTTTATATACATAGACATTCCCATCTTTGTTTGTTTTCAACTTGAACACCCACTTGCATCCAATGGGGTTAACCCCATTAGGCAAGTCGACCAGGGTCCAAACTTTATTCTCAGACATGGAGTCTAACTCGGATTTCATGGCCTCAAGCCATTTCTCAGAGTCTGGGCTCGTCAAAGCTTGTTTGTAGGTAGTAGGCTCTGAATTCTCCAAAATCATAATTTCAGAGTTTTCAGTTAACAGGAAATCAACCAACCTCTTGTTTGGAATCCTTTCTCTACTAGATCTACGCGGGGCCTGAGCATCAAGAGAAGTGTTCTCTTCAACTCCTTGAAGATCTTCACTTGATTCAAGTGGGACGGTAGGAGGTTCATGCGTTGAATACATCATCTCCTGAACTAGACTTTCGTCTTGTCGGGCCGTCTCTGACATGGTGTGAACCACGTCTATTTGTTGCTCATCTCGAATTTCTTCGAGAATTATTTTACTCCCACTTGTCTTTCTAGAAACAAATTCCTTTTCAAGAAAGACACCATCACGAGCAACAAACACTTTGTTCTCTTGACGGTTATAGAAGTAATAACCCCTTGTCTCTTTTGGGTATCCCACAAAGAGACATTTATCTGACTTGGGTGCAAGGCTTGTCGATAGTAACCGCTTTACATAGACCTCACATCCCCGGATCTTAAGAAAAGACAAGTTTGGAGGTTTTCCATTCCATAACTCATATGAAGTCTTTTCTACGGACCTTTGACGGGCTCCTATTTAGTGTGTGTGCAGCGGTTTCGAGAGCGTATCCCCAAAAAGAAATCGGAAGATCGCCAAGACTCATCATTGATCGAACCATATCTAGCAAGGTTCGATTCCTCCTTTCAGATACACCATTCAACTGTGGTGTTCCTGGTGGAGTTAATTGTGAAAGAATTCCACAACCCTTTAGATGATCATCAAATTCTTGGCTCAAATATTCACCACCACGATCGGATCGTAGTGCTTTTATTGTCTTACCAAGTTGATTTTGTACTTCATTTTGGAACTCTTTGAATCTATCAAAAGATTCTGACTTATGTTTCATTAAGTATATATATCCATATCTACTCAAATCATCAGTGAAGGTAATGAAGTAGTTAAACCCTCCCCCTTGCCTTTGTGCTCATAGGACCACACACATCTGTATGTATGAGTCCTAAAAGATCGCCGGCCCTTTCACCTTTTCCAAGTAAATGGTGATTTTGTCATCTTCCCCATTAAGCATGATTCACATACATCAAATGATTCAAAATCAAATGATGGAATTATACCATCCTTTTGTAACTTGTGAATACGCTTTTGGTTTATATGACCCATTCGACAATGCCAAATGTAGGTTAGGTTGGAATCATTTGATTTTTGTTTCTTGCTATCTATGTTATAGATTTGTAACGACCTATCAAGCACATATAAGCCATTTATCAATTTAGCATTGGCATAGAACATATTATTGTAAGAAATGGAACAACACTTGTTCTTAATTTCAAAACAAAACCCTTCAGAATCCAAAACTGAAATAGAAATTATGTTCTTAGTTATTGAAGGAACGAAATAACAATTATTTAGTTCTAAAATAAGCCCAGATGGCAAGTGTAGACTATAGCTTCCTATGGCAAGTGCAAGAACTCGTGCTCCATTTCCAACGCGTAGCTCTACCTCGCCTTTTGCCGCCTTCCTACTTCTTTTTAGTCCCCGCACATCATTAACTATGTGAGAACCACAGTAGGTATCAAATACCCATAAAGAAGTAGAAGTCAAATTGATTTCTATAACATATATACCTGAAGTGGAAGCCCCGGACTTCTTTTCTTCCAAGTATACCGGCGAGTTCCTCTTCCGAGTGTCCTATCTTGTGACAAGTGGAAGCACTTGCTTTCCGCAGCGACCTTTGGCTTGGCGGTTGGCTTAGGTTTTTCAAAGAACAAGTGGCAACTTGCTTGCCTTTGTCCTTCTTTCCTGCCCATTTCTTTTTGAAACCCTTTCCCTTTTGAACCATCAAAACCTCTTTCTTTGGTTCAACCTTAGGGATGTTCCTTTCAGCGTTGACCAATTATCCATGCAACTCTTGCAAAGTCTTTTCAGACTCATTCATATTGTAGGTCATTCTGAACTGATTGAAACTGTCAGGTAATGAGTGGAGAATAATGTCAGTAGCCAACTCAACCCTATAAGGGAATCCAAGTCGTTCCATGTTTTCGAAAAGACCCATAATTGCGAAAACATGGGGGCCAACAGCTTGACCCGGCTTCATGTGACATTCAAGTATCTCCCTATTAGTCTCATACCGCTCAACTCGGGCTTGTGTTTGGAACATAGCCCGCAGCTCTTGCATGATGGTATAAGCATCCTTGGTTTCGAACCTCCTTTGGAGGTCCGGCTCCATGGCTGTTATCATCAAGCAAGTGATCGGTATAGACCTATCATTGGCCTGCTTAGCACGACGTTTGTCTGCTTCAGTCGACTCATCAGTAATCACAGGAAGTGGGGTTTCTAAGACATCCTCTCGACCCTCAGACCTCAAAACAAGTCTTAAGGTCCTTTCCCATTTAAGGAAATTTTCACCATTCAGTCTATCCTATTCAGAAAAGAACGAATGTGGAAACCAGAGTTGTTGTTGTTGTTGTTATTAGACATAGTATCTACAGACAGAAAAATAAAGCAAAGTTCAATTTTTATGTTTATAAAGTAACCTAAACATGCAAAGGTTTCTAGGTTGATCACCTATTCAATTTTAATGTCCCATTTGAATAAGTGTTTTACAAGATCCTATCAACATGCAACACTAAGCAGACGGAGGCCTTATTTTTAACATTACATTATCAAGGTAAGTAAACTCTTTTACTAATTATAACAAATTATAACTCTTGTTTAGATTGATAAACATCGCATGTTTAACTATCTCTTGCTTCAAAACGCTTTTGATAATTTTGTTAAGGACAACCAAACTAAGTTGTAAAATTCGCAATTTTACCTTATATTCCCAAAATTAATGATAACACCCTGCGGAGGCATGACCTATTACTATTAATCAAGGGTTTGATAAGTACTTTATGTTTGAAAAAGCAACCTTAATATTTACGGGACCTAAGTTTATTATGTTGTTATGAATTAGTGAATTCTAGCGCATCATCAACCAACATACAATAAAATTATAAGCATTTTAAAGAATAATAAAATGCGAAAATAAAATGATCTAGTATGGCCCCTAATCCTAAAACTAAGCATCAATGGCTCATTCTTGGACTCTTCATGGATCTCCATCCACCTTATCCATGGGCCTTCTCTTGATGGACTTCGTCTTTGGATTACATAAGTATCAAAATAATTTAAATAATAACTAAATTAAATAAATTACAAAAATACTTAACGATACGCAGATTGTATTTAAAATTTAAGAATACATCACGATGCGCATATCGTATTTTCTAACTTAATTTGGGCCATACTAGTCATACATAGCAATTATATCAAAATATATAAAAGCCACATCATAATATCACATATTATACTTGCCATCAATCAAAATATCACATATTCTTAATTATAGCAAGTTGATAAAATATTTAAGTAATTCCTAACCACCTAAAGATTCTATCCTATTATACTTTCCTACTAATTTTAATTAGATTAAAGAATAAAATTATGGAATTATTTAACTGAAAATATGCTCAATATACTGAAAATCTGATTTAATGATTTTTAAAAAAAATTTCTGCTGAGCAGCAACAAAACGTGGCTAGCAAGCCACGCTGCTGCTGCCGCAGCCCCGGCAGCCCACCAAGGACCACCTGGAGCAGCCACCGTGGCCCCACCAGCAGGTGGCAGCGCCACCCAACCGTGGCTGCTCCTCCTCCCTCCTTTATTTTTTTTTCTTTTGTGGGAATTAAATTAAATCACAACTTCTTGTAAATTAATGTAGTGATCAAAATAAATTAAACATAAACTCCTTTATGCCTAATTCTGCAAATTAATTTAAATCTCCATTTTAATTAATTTTAGGGCTATTCATATCAATTAACCTTAAATTCATATAAAACTCCTTTTACATGAATTAATTTATCATACATAACCAATTTAAATATGAAAATTCAGATTAATTATATGAGTTGAATATTCGAAATTAACATAAAATCTCTATTTTAATTTAATTTTAGCATTATTCATATGTATTAACCTCTAATTCACACAAAACTCTTTTCACATGAATTAATTTTCATACATAAACAATTTAAATATGAAAAACAGATTAATAATATAAATCTAACTCTCGAAATTTTCGAAAAATTTGAGATCTAAAATTTAATTTTAATTTCGAAAATCAGGATTTTATTTTCATAAAATTCGGCCAAAGAAAAGTAATTCGAATAATTAAAAAAAAAAAATTAGGTCGAATTATAGAAAATAAAATCGTTTATTAGGCAGATTAAATCAAATTTAATTAATCCAATTAAACAAAACATCCATAATTCAATTCCTCCCCTTAATCAATTAAAATTAGTCAAGAATACATAATTATTATGACCAAAAATTATATGCAAGAGGCTAAAATTGATACCACTGTAGGATTATATAAGTACTCTAAGCGGAATTTCATGAATCAAATTCATAAGCACTTAAAACAGGATCTCATGCATATACATTCAAGGATCACATAATTGTTAGGAATTTACCTTTGAAGCGTGAATTCCACAAAGCTTGAATAACCCGGATTAAGAACCTCAATTGTGATTCCTCTACTTGGTCCACCAACCCGGATCAACTCTCCACCAATGCTAGTTGGAAGGAAGAAATTCTTCTTCTACTTTAATGGAGTTTTTTTGATTTAGGAAAGAATATGAGAGAGAAGAATAATGAAAAGATATCTTGTATCTTTCCTTATTGCCTAACCAAATATATAAATACATTTAGGTTAGAAGGAGAATCACTTCTCCTCTCCCTTCCTCTTGGCCGGCCACCCTAGGGCCCCTTACGGGCTCTAGGTTTCTTTTGTTGATCCAAGTATTTTGTGTGACCTAATAGGATCCATTATATTGGGCTTTGGGTTTATAATTTCCTAACCCAAAGTTCTATAGCATTCTCTAGCAAGACGTATAGACGACCCAATAGAACGAATTTATTATCTCTATAATACGATCCATAATATAATTAGTAATTGCATTTAAGTCGAGGACATAAATCCTTCAATGGGATCTAGAGCTTGGGAGAATGTCCCTGGGGGTTATTGACTAGAGGAAGACATGTCTTAACATACGGATAATTTTAAGTATAAAAATAACCAAAAACTAGTACTTAACAAGAGTAAATAAAGGGAATAGCAAGAAATAATATAAACACTTTTTATTCAATTAAACTCAAAGGCGGCATGTACAAACAAAAGATAAGTTCAGGTAGGATGGCAGGGAATCATGTCGGAAGCAAGATTACCTCTATCATAAACACACAAGATTTGTTTATATATAAAATATTAATGGTCAAGTTTCTACGTTGACAAACATAAAAATTAAATTGTATAGACTTAAAAGAAATGGAGATATTATGAGATAACATGAAAAAAAAGGGTTGTCACCAACGTTGGAATTTATTCGATAAAGCTGAACGTACATATTCCTTTTTTATCACGTTATAAAAAACCACTTTTTGTCCTCTATATATACCCTCACATCACAAGCAAGTAGCAACTTCCAACTGAAAACAAACAAGATATCTCTTGTTACTTCAACAATCACCAAAACAAGCTTAAAAATACGAGCAATAATGAGGCTCTCCGTTTTCTTTCTGCTTCTATTTGTACTGCAGGAACCCACTTTTGCTAAGAAGGTAAACTGAAAGAACGTCAACTCCCCCTCCCCTATTCACATACAAGATGAGCTCTAATTTCATTCGACATTTGTAATTATTGGTTTTCTTTTCCCCCGTATTGTAGTCCTATGTAGTGTACATGGGAGCTCATTCCCATGGAGATATGTCTCAATATGATTTGCATCAAGTCAAAGAATCACATTACGATCTCTTGGGATCCTTTCTTGGAAGGTACTTTCCTATTTATGCATACATAGGCAATCACAACGACGATGATGTAGTACTGAATTGAATCCCGTTATTTATCCTGTGAGGGAACAATGACAATTTTTCTTCTTTGGTCCCATTAATTTCTTTAAAAAGCCGTTTCTTACGTACACGTATAATTATTCATTTATTATTATTACTATATTATAAGATAAAGACAATACTCTCTCTATTTTATTTTAATTGTTTCACTTTGACTTTTATATAGTGATACATACAACTTTGATGTTAGTATTATGAGAATATACATGAGATCACAAATCAAATCTTTTACGTAATAATGTTGGTTTGTTTATATTAGTAGAAATATAAGGTCAAGACTCAAGTGAGTTATGTAAATAGTGTAATAATCAAAGTGAAACAAGTAAATAAAACCAAAGAGAATACTTTCTTATAGTACTACATCTTTCCCATAATCAACTACATCCTCCCTCCCATTATGTTCTAACATAATATACTCTCTCCATTTCTCTTTAGTTGGCATGGTTTCTTAGTCACTTTAGCCATTGCATATTTTGTATCATTGAAATCTTTAATTCTGAATAAGCATAACTTATTTAGCCTTGATGTTTTGAAAATATAAATTGACACAAATTAAATAAGATCTTATATGCTCATTCATTTTTTCTTAAATATACTTCACAAAAAATAGTTAAAGTAATGTATTATGTGAATAGTGGTAAAATCTAAACATGTCGACTATAATTCAATAAGAAACAGAGAAAAAATAATAAGTCAATATTTTGAATGCATTTAGAGACAAATCTAAGAAGTTCCCATATAACAAAACGTTTTGTTAAGTATTGTTAAAAATTTATGGTAAAAAATGATATTGGAAGAAAAAGTATTACATTATAATTTTAGAATAATAATACAAAAATCACTTTTATGTTGTAAACTAGACTGGTTTAAAAGATAGTACTAATAATTTTGGATGTTTTGGCTTTCCATTTGGTTATGTTTTCTAACAGCCACGACACTGCCAAGGACGCCATATTTTACTCCTACACAAGACATATCAATGGCTTTGCGGCTATTCTAGAGGAAGAGCTGGCATTAGAAATAGCAAGTTTGTATACACAACTTGCAATTTTTTTTTATAGCTGTACAATTTTCTTCTATTTTCTCTGAAACTGCTGCTAACTTATCTGTTTTAATTTATTGTCGTGGCGTTCAGAGCATCCCAATGTGGTCTCAGTATTTCCAAACAAGGGAAGAAAATTGCACACTACTCGATCTTGGAGTTTCCTAGGGCTCGAGACTGATGGAGAAATCTTTCCTTCTTCAGCCTGGGAGAAGGCAAGATATGGTGAAGACACCATTATTGCAAACCTTGACACTGGTTAGTGATTTTTTTTTGTTTATTTCCAAGAATAATGACAAAATTATATTATACTTTTTGCTGAAAATTCAACGCAACTGACAACTCTAAGTTAACTGAATATTCAACTGACAGTGCCACAAGTCGAGTTTGTCTGTTCCCATGATTAACATTTTTCATGCATGGAATAACGAGTCCTTTGATCTAGTATTGTCAGACTTTAATGGCTATTCTTGTAATATGAATTGTTCTTTCCTTGTTGAATGTGGAAAGATGCGTGTGCTTGTGATTTTCTTGTATTAAACTCTGCATACTCTTTCAAATTAAGATGAGGAGAGTTCATTAAAAGTGAACTCAAATCTGTTGACTATTGTCCTGTAATTTGCACAATACCAGTATACCGCTGTAATATTATTATGGGAAAAGCTACATGCAGAAGCTAAAAATGAAAAAAAAAAGAATTAATTGATTATTTATTGTATCAGTTGATGCATAATTTTTCCATAAATTCACAACTTATTTTCATTTTAGGTAATGTATTTATGTCTTACATGCAACCCCAAGGGTTGCATATAGCATAACCCAAAAAATAAAAATCAAACGTGCAGCATGCTTTACACAAAATCAAACGGCCATGATATGAATCATCATATGATCTTACTTATGCAAAAGATATATTATATAGCTCGAAATCGCGTGCCCAAAATTCATAATAACTTAACCCCTTCGTTTTTTAGTATTTTTTATTTTTTACACAAAGTTAAAAAGATTGATGGGCTAAAATTGTTATACTTTTCTTGGTTTCTCTACTTTTTGGGACCAAAGCATGTAATATATGTTATCTTCTCTGCTTTAAAATCCAAACCCTTCTAAAAGACAAAAGACTGCACCGCAGATATTGATAGGCTAGAATTGGGATACTTTCATAGTTTCATTGGTCTCTAGGTACTTTGTTAATTTCTGGGACCAAAGCACGCAATAAGGTTCTCTCGCCTACTCCTTGAAGGTGAAAACCATTGTTAGTAAAAAAGTCAAAAGTCTACCTTCTGCAACGCACATTTACATCGTCCCCCACAACCACCCATATTTGAACAAGAAGATATAGATGTTGATGCTAAAGTTTTGTGTTTGCACGCTGATATTGACGCATATGTGCGTGCGCAGTTAGCTGCCTTCAATCTGAACTCTGAAGTGAAAACTACGCTACTCGTTACCCTTTGGCCCACCCTTTCTATCAGTCGAATGGCCTCAAGTCTTGGATATGAAAGGAAGACCAGCTTACCTTTTGGTCAACCCTTTTTAACATGGAATTTCATGTGTTTAATCTATTTTATTGACACCTATTTTGGATGATTAGTGATGTTGATCCAACTAATTCGATGACTTCTAAGAAGTTCATCATCACACATATATATTTTAAAAGAATAAAATAAATATTATATGTTAGTAATAGCTAATAATTAAGTAAAATCGGGTACGACTAACAATTGTTTTATAAATGAATTAAATAAATATTATAGTATATGAATAATGCAAGAGATAAAAAATTGCATTTGTATTAAAATAAATGAAGTATTTCGTTGTTGATAGATTTGACTAGTTTTAAAATTACTATCTCTTTTGTTTAAGGTAAGCGTATAAAATGAGTGGTGGAGGCTAAAGCAAGTTTTAATCGAAAAAGATAGAATTATCATGATATTCAATTTTATATTTCATAGTTTTATTGTAATTGTCGTTATGGTACGGTGTATCACTATTAGTTAAAATTTTTAACTCATTATATATAAACAGTATATATAATAATATAACTTTTCTCTTTTTTATATCAATGAAATTTGCATTAATTAAAACCTGAATTACAAATTAAGAAAATACCTTAAAAACAATAAACTGAAACTAACCAAATACTAAATGTAGCTAGCCTTATTATCTCTTATAAACCATATACAGTAAGAACAACAAGAGAAACTACTGGCTACGGAAGTCTTCGTTGTTCAATATTTAATTGTGATGATTGAGTCCTAATCGCTTGTTCGTAGTAGTGATAAATGAAAAGACATTGTAACTTCTTGGAGAAAGACAACCTGCTTTAAAAGGGTGTATCATACCTGATGGAAGTGGTGCAAGGAGTGGAAATCATTCACGATCCAGACTACTAACAACCAAGAGCGTGATTTGCATCTCACCACATGAGCAGTCCCAATGAAGTTCTGTCACTTGGAACTTTTGGCTCATGAATCTTTGAAGAGTCACGGTCCTTTGTGACTAAATACTATCTTGAAAGAGAGAGTGTTTCAGATTTCTCCTTTTGGTAGGACAATCACATTTGAGTTTGTGCACTCTAAACCACCAGATTCAACTAGGGTGCCGCCTTTAGATATAGACTTTTCAAGGCAAGGATCTTTGAGATCATTACCAAATCAAAATAACAGCTAAGCATTGTTAGCTCTTGAACACACCTCCGATATTTGAAATCAAAATACACACGTCCCAACCATTAAAACCATTCCCCTCCTTGTCCACGCTCTCATATATTTGAGTAAACAACTGGGGGATCCTAAATATTATTTCACCACATTCAACTTCTATTTTTTTTAGGTTTTAAGGTATTACCATTTTGGTCCCTCACATTTGAACCTTTCCCCTGTTCACCCACACTATTGAGAATTTTCTTGGCTCAAATAAACGTAGCCCACTCTAGTATCTTTGTAAGATCTAATTTTAGAGATTGAGACGGGAAATCGACTATAATGAATAGAAGATTCGTCGTCCTCTTGATTCTACTTTTCGTTCACTAGAGACTCCAAGAAACCTACTTATTCTACTTTTTCCAAATTGAACAATCATCAAACTGACAATCACCTTCTAATTTCCATACATAACCAAATACGAAGAACAACTGGAAATAAAACCCTAGCCTCCCCTCCCCCTTCTTCATCAATTAGGGGCTGCCATGGATGAAATCATCGATGGTAAGCCCCTTTTCCCCTTTTATTTTCAGTTTTTAATTCATTTTCTTGTTTTGTTTATTAAATTAGTCTCTCTTTATGAGATCTTTTCAAACCATGTTATGGGGTTTTTAGTTTCTGTTTTGGAAAATCTCCTTCTCCTCTATGGGAGTTGTGAGTATGGTTTTTTTGTTTTTAGGTATAAGAAATTGTTCTCATTGGTTGAAGTTCGAGACTCAACATGAAGGTATTAGAATCTCGGATGCGGTCAACATGACTCGGTCAAGAATGTTCTTCCCAAACTACATCAGAATGATAGACTTCCTCATCAATAGCTGCTTGATTCAGCAAATACAAGGGGGCTGCGCTGTATTGCTCGATCTGGTTCATCATAGTTCCTTCGAAGACGAATTTGATTTAGCCTTATTTAATTGTATCTTATTTTTCTTTAATACCTATTATAGATGCCGTTTGGTCTTCAATTAATGAATTTTCTCTTTAAAAAAAAATGAACAACTGGAAATAAAAGGACTTCCTCCAACTATTAGTAGATTTGCTAAGTATATTAACAAGGAAAACATTTAACGCATACCTAACACAACTAAATAACATCGTATTAGAGCCGCACTTACAGATAAACATCAAAAGAGAAAGTGAAATACAAACCCATTACCCCTGAAATCTATAAAATGAAAACTAAAAATAAGAGTATATTAACTGAATTTGTGAGCCCAACTAGTTCAAAATCTGATTTTTGGGTGAGAAGTATTTGCTCTACTTAAGAAGAAGACAGTGAGAACCACCCTTTACCTTCATTGGTTAGAGTAGGCTATTTGCGATGGGTCTGTTCCTATGGTGGCCTACCAACAACCGTAGAAGAGTAGGATGCTCAAGCCACCGACGAGCCGGGGTAGGTGGGTTAGGGGGAGCTGTTTTGTTAGGGTTGTGGGCGAAAGGGGCATTGGGGAGAGGGGGGTTAAAAGTTGCTCTAAGATATGTTTTCAGGGTTGATTCTCAAACGAAGCTTCTTTTGGTGAATTTTGTTTTGAACTTTTTTTTCCTTTACCTTAATTATGATTACTCCTAAATTTATATTCTAAGTACATTTCTACAATAATTAATCAAGAGTGGATTTTTTGTTCTTTTTTTCTTCTTTACCTCTTTCATGATTACTAAACAAATTTTATATTCCAAAAGAATTCCTTCAATAATTAATTTAGAGTCGATGCATATATATTTGAATTGTGACATCGATGAATTTATAGGGTAAATTTGATTATTTATAGTATCATCTTGTGGCCTACTTAAGCTAGTATTTAACATTGCAATTTCTTCTGGTTAATTTATGTGTAATATTTACTAGAGGAGGCGAAACAAAATGGTGGAACCTATTATATGTTATCTTCAGTATAATAACAAAACACCCATTAAAATAAAATGTTATCTTTGCCTATCCCGGTAAAATAGGAAAAGAGGGCAAACATAACAGTTATGGCTTAAGTATGTTATCAACATAGATAATAGTTACATGTGATGATTGTTATCTTTGCTCTACCTTAACATAACACCCCAATGAGGCGTTATCTTTACCTAACATTACACTGACTTGGATAACACCTCAAATGTGTTACCTTAAGCCTCAAAAAACCGTTATCTTTGCCCTTTTATGTAATAGTGAGACTTAGGGATACTAGACTTTGAACTTACATGGAGAGTGTGCAGGCTACGCAATAAAGAAGATTATACTTTGTACTTACATTTAGAATAACCAAGCTATACTATGGAGAGTAGATTTTGAACTTACATGGAGAGTAAGGAGGCTAGACAATTAGGAAGACTAGACTTTGAACTTACACGGAGAGTAAGCAGCAGGCAAGACTAAAAGATTGTGAGATATTAGACTCTAGGCTTCAGTTTATATGGGCTTGAAATTAGAATTGATTGGGACTTACATGGAGATTCAAACTAGACCTAGAATTTGAATTTCATAGGCAGGGAGTAGCACATATGCTAGACTTTGGAATAGATCGAGAGAAGCATATGAGCTTGACTTTGGAATGGACTAGGATTAGATTGGGCCTACCTAGGCTTGACATAGACTATAATCCATATATAGATCAAAATGGGCCTAGATTTTCACATGAGCTAGACTTACATGGGCCTAAGATGAATGCATGGACTCAAATTTAAATGTGCCTAAGATGAATCAATGGACGCCAATGCACATGGGCCTAAGATAAATGCAAATGGACGATGATTTCGTCGATTGGATTAGACTGATTTGACTGAATTGATTGATTAGGCTAGACTTAGAATTTTTAAAATTCATTTTTGTTTTTTTGAAAGGAAAAATGGAAACTAATAATCCCACCTTTGCTACTTCTGCTCAAATCAATCCCACCTTTTCGAAATATGGAAACAATCCCACCTTTATACCCTATCTACTCAAAATGAGCCTTTTGCCGGTTTGTGAAATTGGTAACTTGTTTTAGAAGGTGACTTGCCATGTGTCACCTTCTGATTGGTTTTTGTTTTAAAATAAAACTTCCCCTTCCCTCCCCTGCCGGAGCCCCCATCCCCCTGTCGGACCAGCCGCCATCCCCTGCCCTTCCCTCTTCCCTAGCAGCTCTCCCCTGCCCTTCCCTCTTCCCCCACCGCTTTCCCCTACCCTTCCCTATTCCCCAGCCGCCCTCCCCTTCCCCTTCCCTCTTCCCCAGCCGCCCTCCCCTACCCCCTTCCCTCTTCCCCGATTCCCTTCCTACCGAACCCAACCTTCCTTTCCCTCCCGTCGACGGCAACTAACCCCACCCCTGACCCCTTTCCCTAGTTTCGTTGTTAGTTCGTGGCTAGGCAACAACCTCCCCTTTCCCTGACTAGTGGGGTGGGTTTCGGTTTGAGGTGGTGGGTGTCGGGGTGTGAGGTAGGGTTTCGTTCTGGTGGGGTGGGGTTTTGGTCTAGTGGGGGTGAGGGTCAGGTGGAAGGGGGTAGGATTTCGGGGTGGCAATGAAGGTGGGGTGGGGGGGTTGGGCCCAGTTTTGTTTAGGGGTGGAGGTGGGGTTCAGTTCAGGTTGTCGTGGGTGGTGAGGGTCGGGGCCAGTTTATTTCAAGGGTGGTGCCAGTGGTGGTGATGGAGAGGCTGCCATGAAACAAGGTTGTGAGGTGGGAGGAGAGATTGAATGAAAAAAAATAAAGGTGGGATTGTTTCCATATTTCGAAAAGGTGGGATTGTTTTGAGCAGAAGTGGCAAAGGTGGGATTATTAGTTTCCATTTTTCCTTTTTGAAAAGGACCCTTTTGATTTAATGTTTTATTGAAAAAGAAATGATGATTAAGATGAATGAATGCTACAAAATATTTTTAGGTGATTGATTTTTAAGATGATATTTTTTAGAAAAAAGGATAAGATGATGATACAATTTGTTGAAAAAGATAGAATAGAAGATGGTAGGATTGATTTTGGAATTTTTTTTTTTAAAATGGATGGAATATGATAGGATAGATATGTTGAAAAACATAGGTTGGATAGAAGAGATAAGATAGGATAGAATGAGATGCATGACGACTCAAACTCTATCATGAGTACTTATCTAGATGCACTTTTAAGGATAAATTCAATCTTAGATGATATGCATGAAAAAAAATCGATTTTTATCTTTGAATTAGATGAGTCTTGTTTGAAAAGATGACCTAAAAGTGATTGTGAAAGATAATGCAAAAATGGATCAAAAACCGGCAAATAAACCATCGAAAGTTAATCGCAGAAACGATGTGTAACTTACGACACACGCAAAGGGCTTGCGTGCCACTTAATCAACTTGCGCCTAGAGTAAGAAGATTGCGCTCCACACAAGGTCATGCTCCAGGTGCACGTTCCTTGCGTATGACACAAGATTATAATTTTTTGGCGCATGGCCGTCGTGGAGCAGTTTTTTCGTTTCTATATATTATTAGATTGATTTGACTGAATTGATTTGATTGGGCTAGACTTAGAATTTTTGAAATTCATTTTTGTTTTTTTTTTTTTTTTTTGAAAAGGACCCTTTTGATTTAATGTTGTATTGAAAAAGAAATGATGATTAAGATGGATGAATGCAACAATATATTTTTAGGTGATTGATTTTTAAGATGATTTTTTTTAGAAAAAAGGATAAGATGATGATACAATTTGTTGAAAAAGATAGAATAGAAGATGGTAGGATTGATTTTGGAAAATATTTTTTTTAAATGGATGGAATGTGATAGGATAGATATATTGGAAAACATAGGTTGGATAGAAGAGATAAGATAGGAAAGAATGAGATGCATGACGACTCAAATTCTATCATGAGCACTTATCTAGATGCACTTTTAAGGATAAACTCAATCTTAGATGATATGCATGGAAAAGATCGATTTTTATCTTTGAATTAGGTGAGTCTTGTTTGAAAAGATGACCTAAAAGTTATTGTGAAAGATAATGCAAAGATGGATCGAAAACCGGCAAATAAACAGTCGAAAGTTAATCGTGGAAACGATGTGTAACTTGCGGCACACGCAAAGGGCTTGTGTGCCACTTAATCAACTTGCGCCTAGAGTAAGAAGATTGCTGTCCACGCAAGGACATGGGCTAGGCGCACGTTCCTTGCGTATTACATAAGATTATAATTGTTTGGCGCATGGCCGTCGTAGAGCAGTTTTTTCATTTCAATATATTATTGGTCGTTATCCGATATTTCTAGCCTAATTTGAGGGGAATACGATGGAAAATCATGTTTAATATAGCAAATTAACAGGCAACCAATAAAGTCAAATAGGCAAGAAATAGTATGCAGTTCCAACCTAAAGTCAAGATTTACGTTTGATATTATGGTTAGGTTTAGGTTTAGGCTTAAAAGGGTCGTTCATGACTAAAACATTTTGTTCCATGCTTTGTATCTTTGCGTAAAAAGATGTCCACGTGTAAGACACACTCCAGTCTCAAGTCAGAAATAAGAGAGCAATGTCATGGCTGGGTAAGTTTGCTTATGACTAAGATCTAACACTATCACTTAGGAAGCTTTTTATAGGCACAAAAAGCAAACCCCCTAGGGCAGCCTCACGTATATAACATGCACTAATGAGGCAAGCGAAAACAATTATAGTGGATTTGAAGAATAGCCATGCATATGCAAAACTGCTATCTTATTTAAAGGCATAAAATAAGAACGAATCGCAATTTTCGAGTTTTACCCACTCATCAAAAATTAAATTGAATCTTCCCCGATGAAATTGCGTAATTGTAGGCATATTTTTATTACCTACGCGGGGTGAGCGCGGATTTGTCTACCTCATTGTAAAGGTTGTATTGTTTTGAAATACGTTATTGAAAAAGAAGTTGCCAACAAGTTTTTAAAGGAAGACTTATAAACCTAGCTAATAGGATATTGGAAAACCATAGGGACATCTTAGTTACTGATCCAATGTAGATTTCTCCGTCATGACTCTATAATTTGTCAATGAACTAAAGATAGAGTTCAGGGGTGAGGGTAAAAATATGATCATAAATCAAATTCGCCCATTGTTGGCCTTTACTTAATATGGTTCATGTCTAGTTTTATGCAAATAAACAACCAAACAATATATTGAAGCATTCTAATTGAAAAATTAATCTAGGTCGATTCTAAACACATAAAAGAATAATTTTAGTGACATGTTTATTAGCAATCAAATTATATTACTAGGAATCTAAACCAAATATCCAAATTATCTGACTTTAATGTTCGAACAATTATTTAGATATTTGATTAGCAAATATAAACATATATGAAGGGTGATGAAAGCAATAAACACATAGGCATGAATATAATATATGAATAATATAATAAAGGAAAAGATATTAAGAAAAGAATATACAAGAAGACATGAATTGTTTAGTAGTCTACATCATAAAAACTTGTTAGTAATTTCAGAGACTTAAATTGGAATTGAAAGATTAAAGACCCTTAGGAATTATACCTTTACCTCCTAGGTCTAACTGTACAGATGTCGGAGGAATCAATTTTTCGCCTTGAAAAGTGAGTTCTTGAATGAAGATTCAATGGAGGAAGAAGAATTAATATTCTTGATTGAATGTGTTTGAATAGCTCTAGGTTAATTTATTTATTAATGTGACCTTAAATATAACTTTCACTAGTTTCACTATGCTAGTAGAATAATAGTTTATTGTTGCTATTAAATTGCTGCGGTTTTAGCCGTACGCAGCAATAAATTGCCTGAGAGAGAAGAAAAACGTTTAGATCAACCTATTGGTGCAGTTCCTAGAGAAACCGCAACAATAGATTAAAATAATATTTTAATCTATTGGGTTTCTCTAACAATAACAGCAATTAATAAATGGTGCTAGGGTTTTTCTCTTCAGCCGTTTCTCCTATCATTATTTCTCTTGAGTCGTTCTCCTCTCATTTTACTCCTCTTACTCCTCCTCGAGTTTCATCCTTCAAATGTCCTTAACTCCTTTCTCTCTCCTCCTAAAGTTTCCTCCTTCATCCTGCTCTCAATCATCTTCGAATCTGCTCGCCGTCATCTTCAAAGAAATTGACAACCTCGTCCTTCATTTACTCGTTGTTCGTCTGATCGACTTGTTTCTCTTAAAATGACATCGAGCTAGTCGTCATCCGCTCGTTGTTCTTCGTCGTCTCTAGATCTCGGCGTTGATTGCCATTCTTCAGATCGGCGTACTGTTGGTCGTTCTTCAAATCGAGCTAGCCGTCATCTACTCGTTGTTCTTTGTCGTCTTCCCAGTTCCAAGGTTGAAGAAAATCGAGCAACATCACACTCTTTGAGGGTTGCGTTTTTCGACCAGTATCACCTTTAGACATATTTTAGGAGCTTCTTAAAGCTAAATAACTTTGATCTGAAAAATATGATGTTATTTTTTTATTTAGTGAGATTATGATTGTTGTATTTTCTTTTAAAATTTTAAATATTGAGTTCAATTTTTTTTGGATTGATGATATTCAGTTTGCATTGTTCTACAAATTATGATAGCTTTCCGCTTTTCCCTATTGACGATTTTGTTTGGTAGTTTTTGTGTGACTTGTGTTCTTTTCATTCATAGCAAAAGGCAAAAAAAAATTCCCTATTGAGTACTTGTTGCTGCGGTTTCTTGTAACAAAAGCATCAATAGGTCAATCTATTGCTGCCTTTTTTTTACTGCAGCAACAGATTCACCTATTGTTGCGCCTTGATTTGCGGTACGTATAAAATTGCAGCAATATATCTTAGATAATATGCAACAATCTCAAAGTATTCTACTAGTGTTTATTGTTTAACTATATTAAAGTAAATTTTTTTGGGTTACCTTGCCTAATTTTAGGGTAACGTTGGTTGATTTTGGAATTAACTACATTTAGTTAATGTTTTCCAATGCAGAATATAAGTAACTCCAACATATCTATATAAGCTACAAATTATCGATGTGAGTGTGTGCTACCTTTTATAGAGCTTGTTAAATGCCACCCTAGTTTCTCCAAGCGTCGCCCTACCTTTTTTTAACATTTTTCCATCCATACCTTACTCCTCCTCCACCTCTTATTAACCTCACTCTCTCTTTCTCTCTAAAGCATCACCACCATCCACCACTAACAACACACCACCACTATTATCCTCTACCAACCATCCACTATATTATGATCAAAAGATATTATCAATATTACTATTGTAATTAAGATTACGACTATTCACATTAGGGGCATTTGAGCGGATTATCCGATCCGATCCGGTCCCAATTTTCGTATATCCGAAGGAAATATACCAAATCTCGATTTGTATCCGATCTAAAAACTTCGGATATTCGATTTTTGAATCGAATATGTCGGACATTTGGTGACTATAAAAATAATGATTTTTCAAAGAAAAGTTCAAAAAAAGTGTTTAAATCGGATATTCAGATATCCGGTCATGAAATTGAATAATTTCGGACATTTGACTGGATATATGAAAATATCCGATTGAATTATCATGCTTTGGATATTCTCAGATATCTGAATTTCGAAATTCGAATCCATATCCGATCCTAAAGATCCAAATATCAGAAATCATGTCAAAACATCTGGCACTAGTAGAAAAATAATAATTTGAGTCTCCCTAATTGCGTCGAACAAAATATAAACTGACGCAAATGTTCAGGAACAGCCGATTTGCATCAGATCATAGTTAAAATCCGACGCAAATAACCACAACAAATGAGTAAAAAGAAGATTTGTGTCGGACTACTAGAACTACGCGATGCAAATGATTAAAACCAAAGGGTTTTTGGATCCAACAATGTGCGTCGGACGGGCCTAAGGGTGCGACGCCCGTTCGACGCAGATACAATTTTCATCGGACGTGCACAAAGGTGCGACGCAGATGATTAAAGGCCAAGGATTTTTGGATCCAATAATGTGTGTCGGATTGAGTGCGACGCAGATAGGATGTGCGTCGGACGTGCACAAATGTGCAACGCACATG
Organism: Beta lomatogona; assembly: GCA_947646795.1. Classification (NCBI taxonomy): domain Eukaryota; kingdom Viridiplantae; phylum Streptophyta; class Magnoliopsida; order Caryophyllales; family Amaranthaceae; genus Beta; species Beta lomatogona. The sequence goes on along the minus strand of CANSNZ010000017.1, from coordinate 3,665,171 downwards.
ATAAAAGCCAACGGATTATTGGATCCAACAATGTGCATCGAACGTGCATGAAGGTGCGACGCAGATGTGTCTCAGCGATTTTAATTCAGGCCCGTGCGCTTCCCCCTTTTTATTTACTCAGCGGTAACATAAACCCTACCAACTTCACGCCTCACCAGCCTTCACTCCTCTCTCTCCCTCTCTCTCTCCCATCTTTCTTCCTTCACAATTACTGAATTCTTCAAATAATGAATTCATCTAAATTACTGAATTCTTCAAATTCCAACTCAATTACTGTCGCCGGTGTTTGTCGAAATTAAATTCATCTCACTCTCGTCGGTTTACTGAATTCTTCAAATTCCAACTCACTTACTATCGCCGGTGTTTGTCGAAATTAAATTCATCTCACACTCGTCGGTGTACGTTGGTGTTTGTCACGAAGTCCTCTCCCTCACTTTCGCCGGTGTTTCTAGACAAGAAAGACATCGAAACTCAACAGGATTTCGTGGTTGTTTTGGGGTTCGATTCAGATTTGAGGTTATGTTTTTAAGCTTTTCCCGAATTTGTATTGTTAATATTTAAAGTTTATTTGGAAGTGGTTCCTTTAATAGTTGAACATGAATTTTTAGGGTTCTTTTTTGTGTTAGATTTGATTTTTTTTTGTGTTCAATTTTTTCATTTCGTTTTATTCTTGTATTTCGGTTCAGTGTTCATAGTTTCTTGTATTTCGTTCTTCTATTTCGAATAATATGGGTTCTTTTGTATTTCGTTCGAATATTATGGATTCTTTTCATTTCGTTCATTTGAATGTCATAATTAATTTGCAAACTCAGTTTGGTGTAAACTGATGAGTTGTTGATGAGGGTAATTTTTTTTTATATAAAAATATTTGTGTCGTATGTTGTGGCAATTGCCGACGCAAAATACACAATGTGCGTCGCATGTGGACATGGGTCCGATGCACATCATGCCTAGCAACACAACCAAAAGCAGGGGCTGGGCAGACGAAAAGGTATGATGTGCGTCGGTTTCCCCCAATGTTCAACGGAAATGGTTGTTCAATTGCGTCGTATCTCCATCCGACGCAGATCGTGTCTGCTCCATTTGCGTCGAGGCTTGTAGCGTCGCACCTTCATCCGACGTAAACGATGCTTTCGAAACCGACGCAAATCGTCAATCCTCTACTAGTGTGAATCACGAATCGAGTCAAACGGATCGGATATTTATGCACACCCCTAATGTGCATGCTCTTGATAATATCATTAGCAACATATATATAGAAACTCATATTCATGTAGTCCTCTACATAGAAACCCATATTGTTGTAGTCCTCTTGAGAATCTTGAAAGATAGAAAGGGATTTGGAAATCTTATAACTTCTTAAATTAATATGAAAATCTAAAATCAGAATCTCATCATCTTTTTTATGTTTAAATTTCATTGTACTTATGTTGCTCCCACCATTTATATTTTAACATCATAAATTCGATATCAAAATGTGTTTCAATTAGGGGTCTGGCCGGAATCAAAGAGTTTTGATGATGAAGGATTTGGACCAATCCCATCAAAATGGAAAGGAATTTGCCAAAACAACACTGATGTTGACGGATTCAAATGCAACAGGTTTGTTTCATCTCTCAATTCTACAAACATACTTTTCCCCATCTCAATCATACCCATTTTAATTTTCCCGAGTTAATTACAATATGTCATTCCTTCTAATCCTTACATATAAATAGATACCTCAATCGTACTCTTTGTAAGTTAAAAATTAATAATCAGAAGTAACTTCCCTCAAAAAATAATCAGAAGTAATGGATAATATGGCCTTACTATTAAGGTAAAAATATTAAACCAATTATATCTTGTAAGTCACATGATCTATTAGCATGTTTTATGACTAGTTAGCAATTCAATGCGACTTTGTTAAAGTTACGTTGAGCACCCTTATTTTAATAAAAGGTCTTCCGTGAGATGTGTCACAACAAAAATAAATGTCCGGACGATGGATATTCATAATTTCACTTTCACATAAACTTATTAAATTTCTTACGTATTTAAAGTATCTTATAAAAAAACAGCAAGGTGAATGCACAACACCAACTATATTAATGGGTCTGCACTAATGACACCTTGCTCGTTGAAGGCTATATATTTTGTTGGAGCTACACAATTTTAGTGATTTTTACTTCAATTACAAAGCTAATCTAACTTTCTTTATCTATAGCTCCGCCAAAATCTACTGTCTCCAACAAGTCGTGTATCAATGTGCGCACGTAATACTGATTCATGTTGTGAAATTCCCTTACTTTAGTTCTTGCTGCAACCTGCACTTAAATTTTAGTTGTCATACTGGCCGATTTTTTCTTTGTAAGATGGTTGCTGTCATTTAATTTTTTGTTTTTAAAAAATTTTGTATCACGATTATTCTTTTCGACTATTTGTAGGAAATAATTTCATCTTTGGACCAACTTGTATCCTCCATTGCTTCTCTTCTTTATAACAAACACCCCACATAAGATCATTCATCATTATAATTTGCATTAAACATGAAATCATTTTATGTTAAATTATAGGAAGCTAATAGGAGCGAGGTACTTCAACAAAGGATATCTTGCCGCATTATCAACAAGTAACTCCAGTCATACCACCATAATCAATAGTCCGCGTGACTACGATGGTCATGGCACCCACACCCTTTCTACAGCCGGCGGGTCATTCGTTCGAGATGCGAGTGTATTTGGGTTTGGGAAAGGGATAGCTAAAGGAGGGTCTCCTCGTGCCCGTGTCGCGACGTATAAGGTGTGTTGGCCCCCTATAAATGGTGATGAGTGTTACGATGCAGATGTTCTAGCAGCCTTTGATATGGCCATTGCTGATGGCGTTGATATCATCTCAGCATCACTAGGAGGAAACCCTGCCCCTTACTTTAACGACACTTTGGCTATTGGTTCTTTCCATGCTACCAAGAAAGGCATTCTTGTGGTATGTTCTGCAGGAAACTCTGGTCCCGTGGATGGAACTGTTGTAAATGTTTCTCCTTGGATTTTCACAGTTGGGGCTAGTACCATGGACCGTGAGTTCTCTGATTGGGTTCTACTTGGAAATGGGAAATATATAAAGGTCCATTTCTCAATCCTTATAATCATTTTTCTATACAAAAGATTAGAACATACTTCCTCCATTCTCAATTACTTTCTTATAGTATTGTCAATGTTTACAATATACTTCCTCTGTTTTGAATTACTTGCAACGAAGGGAGTTTTACACTATTCATAGTTTCATACACTCCCTTTTGACCATCTAATAGATCATTATGTAAGGTTAAACATAATCAAGTGAGATCTGAATTATTAGATTTGTCTCTTTTTATAATTTGTACTTGTAGATAATAGAAAATATCAATGGTTCGGTTAAAGTTCTGCATCAGGATGCATGAAAATCCTAGTGTTGCAAGTAAGTTGGAACAAAGGTAGTATATCTCATTGATTGATGAGAAAAAGATGTACTAGAAAAAATCTTAGGATTTTGGATGAAATATATATTTAGATAATGTCAAGTAACTTAAGGGAGCCTTTTCAAGATAATTTCTTTCCAGTTTATTAGTTGATAAGGAAGCAAAGGCTTGTTGTTATGGATGGGCCAATTATACTGCTTCTTATGTGATGGGGTTCAAAAATATTACAGATAAGAAATAGTTCCTAACATGTGTATACTTGTTGGTTTAGGCTTGATTCTTGAGTGTGACACTAAATGAGTTTAATTATTGTCATAGGGAGAAAGTTTAGCACCCAAATCATTACAATCAGGCAAGTACTACCCACTAGTGAGTGCTGCTCAAGTCAAAGCCTTAAATGCATCAGCAGAAGAAGCGTAAGAACCCATACACAAGTTACATTTTTATCAATTTTTTTAAAACTAATGTTATGATGCTTCCACTTTTACATTTTTCATTCCTTCATAATCACATCTTTTTGATATAGAAAATTATGCAAATCAAGAACTATCGATCCTCAAAAGGCAAGAGGTAAAATAGTTGTTTGTATCAGAGGAGATAATGGAAGAGTTGACAAAGGACAACAAGTTGCATTAGCTGGGGGTGTAGGTATGATCCTTGCCAACGATCATGACACCGCAAACGAAATTCTTGCTGATCCGCATGTCCTTCCAGCTTCTCACATGAACTATAGCAATGGTATCCTTGTTTACACATACATCAATTCAACAAAGTAAGTTACATAGTTATATTCTCAAAATAGATACACTCTCGTCTTTTTTTCAATTTCTACCACGGATTTTTTTTGAGTTATGTCTTAATAAAAGAAAAAATAACCGCATATATACTAATATACTTATATATTTTATTTTTTTTTGAGGGGAAACACGAAATATATTACTCCAAAATCAAATTATCCATGAGTACATAAGGAGCCACCTCCAACGGGTAGTGGTTCTCCCATACTTGCTCCACACCAAAAGGTAGTAACTTAGCTAGATTGTGGGCAACATAGTTTCCTTCACGCTTAACATGAGACCACCTACACGAGTTAAAGCTAGAACAAGAAGATAAGATATCATGTAAAACACCATCTAAATCTGAAAGAAAAATTGCATTTTTGGAGAGGCGATTAACTACTACTTGGCAATCCGATTCTATGACAATGTCATGTAGCCCAAATCTGCGGCCCAAGTTTACAGCCATAGAAATGGCTTTGGCCTCAGCAATTTCGGCCGTCCAGTAAGCACGAACACGGCGGACAGCAGCAAAACGAACATCACCATTCGAGTGTCTGGCAATCACTAGGGGTGTTCATTTCGGATATCCGATCCGATCCGATCCGAAATTTCGGATATCCGAAAATTTCGGATCGGGAAAAATGTGATCCGAATCCGATCCGGAAAATTTCGGATCGGATCGGATCGGATATCCGAAATTTCGGATCGGATCATCGGATATCCGAAAACTAAAAAAATTTAAATTTTCAAAGGAAAAGTTCTTAAAATATGTTCCGGATCGGATCGGATCATCGGATATTTCGGATATCCGGCCTTGAAAACGGATATTTCGGATCGGATATCCGAAAATATCTGAAAAAACCGAAAAAATCCCATATTTCGGATATTTTCGGATATCCGAAACTTTAAAAATCCGATCCGTATCCGATCCGAAAATTTTCGGATATCCGATCCGAAATATCCGAAAACTAAAAAAGCGGATCGGATCGGATCGACCGGATCACGGATCGGATCGACCGGTCACGGATCGGATCGCTCGGATCGGATATTTTGAACACCCCTAGCAATCACCCCAAGTCCGACCCAGCCATCTACAGCTAGTGAAGCATCGACATTGAACTTTACAACCCCCGGAGGAGGAGCTGTCCATTGACGAGGACTGGAAGAAGAAACTGACGAGCGAGGCGTGTAAATTTCTGCACATAAGATCCATGTTCATCAGCAAGTCTAGTTACCCGTTCAAGCAGGATATTATGTGGTGTGATTTTGTTGTTGAAAACCAGTGAGTTCCATTCTCCCCAAATAACCCAAGCCAAAAAAACACCCCTAAGTAGCACCTTTTTATCAATCTCTCGCCACCAAACAACACGCTCACAGAAGGGAGCAGAATCAGACCCTTGACACATCATGCCACACCCTGCTTCTGACCATAAACTCGATATTCGAGGGCAGCCACAAATAGCATGATAGCTTGTTTCAACTTCGCCACAGCCTCATGGACATACATCATCATCAATCAAGTGTCTTTGCTTGAGTAAACCACGTACCGGGAGAGAGTTTGTACACAAACGCCAAAGGAAGTGACGTACCTTTGGGCTAGCTCCCATACTCCATATGTCGACCCAAGCTTTATGGAAATTGTCCAAGTTGCCACCCTTCCCTAACATGTAGGCCGTTTTGACAGAGAAGCACCCATCCTTAGTGAAAGCCCAAGTGAGTTCATCATTTTGAGCCACATTACTAAGGGGAATGCCGAGAATGCACTTAATGTCACGATCATTGAATAAAGCTTCAACAACATCCACTTTCCACTCCATAGATGCCGAGTCCACAAGATCACTTACCATAGTATACCCATCATGCCTAGCACTAGTTAAAAATCGCCCTTCTTCATCAACAATCCAAGGATCCTCCCATAATTTGATGTTTTTGCCATCCCCAACACGCCATACAATTCCCTCTTTAAGAAGACTTTTTGAACTCCAAATGCTTCGCCAAGAGTAACTGTTTGAATAGCCAAGGGATGCATCCAAAAAATCATAATGAGGGAAGTATTTAGCCTTCATCACACGACTAAAGAGGGTATGAGGGTGCCGTGTAAGGCGCCAAGCTTGCCTGCAAAGAAGAGAGTCATTAAAGACCGAAAGGTCTTTAAAACCCAAACCACCAAGACATTTCAGCGTGCTCATAGATTCCCAGCTCTTCCAGTGAATTTCACGTTGAGAATCCGAGCCACCCCACCAAAATCGCGCCATAGCAGAGTGAATTAGTTGAATGACTCCATAAGGTAGCTTGTAAACACCCATCAAATATGTAGGTATCGCTTGAATAACCGATTTCAGCAAAATTTCTTTCCCGGCTCTAGAAAGGAATTTTTCCTTCCAACCTTGGAGTTTCTTCCAAATTCTATCAAGAAGAGATGCAAAGATAATTTTCTTTGATCTTCCAGAGACAGAGGGGATACCAAGGTACTTCTCATGCTTTTCAACCTGATGCATATTCAGAATATCAACCAGTTCTGCCTTTTGATCAATGATGACACCCTTGCTGAACGAGACTTCCAACTTTTCATAATTAATTTTATGCCCGGATGCTGCTTCATAACTGTTGAGAATATCAACTATAGTGGTGCATTCCCGTCGGGTTGCTCTGGCAAAAAGTAGACTGTCATCGGCAAAAAGAAGATGAGATATTTCTGGGCCACTGCGACTGGCTCTAGCTCCCTGAATCTGCTTCTCCTGAACTTTCCTATGAATCATTTTAGACAACGCATCAGCAATCAAAATAAAAAGATAAGGAGAAAGAGGATCTCCCTGACGAAGACCCCGTTCTGGAGTAACAGAACCACAGACACCTCCATTGATAATGAAGGAGTAAGTAACAGAAGAAACACACTGCATAATCAAATTCACCCAGCGCCCATCAAAACCCATAGTGAGAAGAAGCTTCCGTAAAAAACCCCATTCTACTCTGTCATATGCTTTGCTCATGTCCAACTTCATAGCAATTACTCCTTTCTTGCTTCGATTTCTATTCTTCATAGAATGAAATATCTCCATAGCTATCAGAGCATTATCAGTAATCAGACGGCCCGGAACAAAAGCACTCTGATTTTCAGTAACAATAGCAGGAAGAATTTCTTTCAGTTTGATAATAATAGCTTTAGACACTAATTTGTAAAGAACATTACAGAGAGCAATGGGGCGAAATTCAACAGCTTTGGTAGGGTTTTTAACTTTTGGAATCAATGCTATATTAGTCATATTAACACAACTTGGAAAATTCAAGCCATGTAAAATATTACTAACAAAAAGAGTTACGTCATCACCAACAATGTGCCAAAACCGCTGATAGAAAATAGCATGCATACCATCAGGGCCAGGGGCTTTACAGGGATGCATCTGAAGAAGAGCAGCATAAATTTCTTCCTTTGTGAAAGGTTTGAGCAGCATTTGGTTCCACTCATTCGAAATGATAGGATCAATAAACCGCAGCACCTCATTGACAGCCGAGTCAGATGGCCTAGTAGAAGTGAAGATTGCACTGAAATAATTCGAAAAAATCTCCTCAATTTCATCACCCTCACGCCAAACACCATTATCGTCCACTAACCCCTTCACATAATTTCTTCTCTTCCTTTGGGAAGCCTTATGATGGAAATATTTTGTATTTTTATCTCCATCACGCACTTCCGCAACTCTAGAGCGAAGATACCAGTAAGCTTCGTGCTTAGCATTGAGATCATCTAGCTGTTTTTCCAAATCCGAACAAATACGACAACTATCATCAGAAACGGTCTACTGTTGGGCTTCAAGAAGCGCCTTCTCCATTGCCGCAATTTGCTTCCCTAATTTCGAAAATTTACCGGCACTCCGTTGGGCTAAGCTTTGGGCCATACCCTCAATGCGCCCTGTAAGTCTGTCACCCACTGAATTGTCCCAGGCCCTTCGAACCTCCACTTCACAACTTTCATCGAGCAACCAACTCGTTTCAAAATGAAAGCGCTTTTGTCTACCTCTTCGCCTACTCGGGTTTTGAAAACGGGTGATAATTGCACTATGATCCGATTTGTATCTGACAGTGTGCTACACCATAACATTAGGATATAAATCCATCGATGAAGAGGAGCTAACATATCTATCAAGTCTTTCCCGAATACACGTTGAGGGGTTTTTCCCTCTCTCCCAAGTATACCAAGAGCCCACATAGCCAAGATCACGAAGAGCAAAGTCATCCATAAAATGTCTAAAGTTGTGCATCTCACGCCTCACTCTCTCAGCTCCTCCCTCTTTTTCTGAGTAACATAAGATTTCATTGAAATCCCCACCAATCAAAATAGGAAGAGTAGTTTCTTCACAAAGGAACTTAAGAAGAGCCCAAGTGTGGTGTTTTTCCTCTTCTTTCGCCCAACCATACACACCTATAAACCGCCACTTTTTGTCACCATCCTCCACGTCTCCACAAATATGATGTTGGGAAAAGGAAACAAGAGAGAATAAAGTTTCCTCTTTCCAATACAGACAAAGACCACCTGCCCGCCCTCTACTATTCACCCCAAAAGCATTGTGAAAGCCAAGACGAGCTTTCAAAGATTCCGCTTCCAATTTGTTTATCATGGTTTCCGACACAAACATGATGTCGGGGGCATAAAAATTACTCCATTTGCGGAGTTGACGAACTGACCAAAGGTTACCCAGCCCTCGGCAGTTCCAACACAAGGTACTCTTAATGCTAGGCGGGGTTGGGTAGGACCAACCTCCGCCAAAACAGTGGACATGATATCATGAGTTGAGCTCGGCTTCAGGCGCTTCGTAGCATCATCCTCACTTTCACACACCATCTCACTTACTTCCCTGGAACGTTTATGCTCCTTGTCAGCTGAGTCCAGGTCCATTTGTTGGGCCTGACCTGTATCAATACATTCACCTCTAGCCAACCTTTTCCAAGACCTGGGGGCCCCAACAGAAATTTTTGATGAAGCTTCAAAAACAAAAGGGCCCTGCTATTGTGATAAATCTACTTGTTCCCCAAAAGAAGACAAACGAACAGGTGGGTCATTTGTGAAGTCAGAAGCATTTATGCTTTTGCACGGAGATTGAGGAGCATTCTCCTCCTGGGAGCAGTGACAACCACAGTTTGTTGCTTTATTAAAAGCGTCTTGGGATCAGCAGGAGGACCCATGATTTCAAAAATCTGACTTCTCTCTTCCACCTTTTTGTGAGTATTAATAGGTTCAAAGAGAGTTTTCTTGCATTACTGAAACTTTATTTCCTCTTCCACCTCTTTCGTTCGACCTCTACGTGGGGTGGCTTTCAGAGCTAAAGACCACCCAAGCCTCTCCATCTTCTCCTCCTCAAGCACCATATGACAATCTTTCTCTAAGTGCCCCATTATACCACAAGCAAAACAGAAAAAGGAAGACGCTCGTACGCAAAATCTACCTGAAACTCCCTGCCCCTTTTATCTTTCATCTTCCTAAAACGTCTCAACGGTCTAGTAACATCTAGCATTACCTTGACCCTCCTATACTTCCCAAAACCCAGAACATCTTTTTCCATCTCAAGAACTTCCCCCATATTCCCAACAAGAGCCCTAACAACTTCATCCGAACGATAATTAAGCGGTAAATTTTTAATTCTAACCCAGAAAGGTGAATGATTAAGAATTACCTTGTCGGGTTGCTCATCACCTTCTGCCTCTTTCAATAGGATGAGAGTGTTGTCGAAACACCATGGCCTGCCCTCGAGAATTTTCATCATGTCTCGCCAGTGGTAAAATTGGAAAGCATAGAGGTTTGGGCTAAGAACCCTAATTACCAAGCCATGGATCGGTGCCCAAACACTTGTGATTGTATGTTTGAAAGCATCCACATTGTAGTTGCGTTATGTCAATAATCGCCCAAGCAGCAATAACGAAACTGAGTTTCCATCGCTAGGGTTTAAAGATTTTAGATCGAGAACAGCTTCCTCCTCATCATCAATACGTAAATTAGAAACAAAATCCTAAATCTCCTCAGCCATGGGCGGAGGAGGACGGCCGCCGCAGCGGAGATCAACCAGCGAGGGTAGGGCTCTCTAACGGGTGTAGAGAGAAAATCCTGTCTTTCAAGGGAGACTTTAGAAAATATTTACTATTATACTTATATTGTTCTTAATTAATAGCAACAAGGACGTTTTTATGAAATTTTAAACTAGTTGTAATATTATTTTGGGAAATTCTCACTGCTAGGCTCTTATTATTGAGAATTCTCAATGGTAGATTTAACTTTTTTTTTTCTTCCCATTGCTAGACCTCAATTTCCTAATTTACCCAAATGTAGCATTAATGAGGCTTAAACGTTAATTTCATATTTATTATTAATAGTTATGTTAAATTTTACCTAAGCCCTACTAACCATGATTTATTTAGGTCAAAGAGTAGGTGAATATTAATCTTTATCATGAATCCTGACATATCTTGGTATATTGTATACTGTTAGTAGTATGCATACTCTTCATGTGCTTTTTCTAATAAAGTGAAATATTCACTATTCTTTGACTTCTCAAATATATAATGCATATACAAGGGAGAAAAATTACACAAAATGAATATGCCATGGAATTTTATTTTTTTTATAAAAAAAGAACAAGGAAGGTGAGTGACAGTCATAAGGCAGCACATTTCATAATGGGAAGGGGAGGTTAGGCTGGAGGGAAAGTGAAATTAGAATTGGAGGGAAAATTTTTTGTTAGTCAGTTAAAATTCTAGACCTAAATAAATCATGGTTAGTAGGGCTTAGGCAAAACTTAATAGAAGTATTAAAACTAAACATGAAATTAACGTTTAAGCCTAATTAATGCTACATAAATTAGGAAAACTTAGGGCCTAGCAATGGGAAGAAAAAAAAGTTGAATCTACCATTGGGAATTCTCAAGAATAGAAGCCTACCATTAGGAATTTCCCTATTATTTTACTTGGTAATAGCTAATAGGTTTAGTCTATCTTTCGATCTCCTTATCGCATGAGTCTTTCTTTTAATGTCGTTGTATCGCTCTCCCATTCATATGCACTCCATATAACCTATTTCCTCTCATGTTGCAACTAATTTGAAACATAGGATAATTATATATTACATTACATTTTAGATCATTTCAATGTGTAAATATTACATTTTGCAATATTCATAGTTAAAGGTGTGTATTTCTACATAACGTAAAGGTCAATCATAGATGTAAACAAAATTGAGGGATTAGTTCTGAGTGACCTCATAATATCTTACAACATAATTTCTTATTCTATCAGGTCCCCGAAGGCCTCCATTACACGTACATCAACAAGGTTAGGAATAAATCCAGCACCATTTATGGCAGCATTTTCATCAAAAGGACCTAATACCATTACCCCAGAGATTCTCAAGGTTAAACTTAATTCTTATTCTAGATCATTTTCTAACGATGAAGTTGCTTTTAAAATATGTTATAATGTGTACGTACGTGTTTTCCCTTTCTCTATAGCCTGATATAACAGCACCAGGAGTTAGTGTGATAGCTGCATACACTGAAGCACAAGGACCAACAAACCAAGTATTTGACAAACGTAGAGTCCAATTTAACTCCATATCAGGGACTTCTATGTCATGTCCCCATATTTCAGGCATTGTTGGTCTTTTGAAAACTCTTTATCCACATTGGAGCCCTGCAGCAATAAAGTCGGCAATTATGACCACTGGTAACTATTCTTTCTGTACTTGCTACTTATGTTACCAATAAATGTCCCAAATTAGTTGCTATATTTCCTACTACGTCCGTTTCACAATACTTGCACCTAGGGGTGTTAATGAGCCTGGGTGGCTCGCAGAATATTTGAGCTCGGCTCGGTCAAAGCTAGGCTCGAGAGGGCTCGGCTCGAGTTCGGGATTGACTCGAGACCTTAACGAGGCGAGCCTGAGCCTCCATAAGTTCGGCTTGAAAGTTCGTGAGCAAGCTCAAAAATATTTTAGATAGTTTGTAGGTAAAATAATATTGTCCCACATCAATAGAGAAAATAGACAACAACCTTATTTTCCCTATAAAATCTACTATAAAAAAGCATGTATTTGTATAGTGGACTATTTTCTAATGTTGCATTTGTATATATTGGATTGCAACTTATACAAAATTTTCAATCTGCTCACTAATGCAATCAACTTGTATTTTTTTTATATATATACATTTATATAATACATAATGAAAGAAGTAGCATAACCTAGTAGCAAATGCCTACACCTGGCAGCAAATGTCTATGTACTGCCTATCTCATTTTTTCGGTGCAACACAGTAAGAGTGCTACGGGATTAGTTGGGATTAGATCCCACATCGCCTATCTCATTTTTTCGGTGCAACACAAACAGTAAGAGTGCTACAGGATTAGTTGGGATTTGATCCCACATCGAAAAGGAAGTAAGAGTGCTACGAGAGCTGCTCTATTAAAGAGTGAATATAGAGAGAGAAATTATATGGATGTTGGGCCTAGCCTATTAATTAAAGATCACTCTTTGACATCCATATTTAACAAAAGTTTGACAATAATTCTTTGGGCCGTACCTAATGGATAAGTTAAGTTGAATGTTCTTTTAATATTTAAAATATCAAGTTATCGAGTCGAGCTTGGCTTTGGTCCTTTCGAGCTCGAGAAGAGCCCAAATTATTGGGCTCGACGAGCTTTGAGCTCGAGCCGAGCTCAATCTGAACCATTTTCGAGCCGAGCCGAGCTTGAATATGTTCGGTCTCGGTTCGGCTCGTTAACACCCCTACATGCACCTTTTGCTTTTTCACGCACTCCAATGCTCTTCTTCGACAATAATATCTTTAATTGTGTATAAGTAAAAATTATAAGAAGTTGATATTTGAAATCCTCGCATTGAGACGAATTTAAAAGACCCCACTTGATTATGTTTTTTCTTATATAATTTGAGGGAAAGATTGTCAAAGTTGGTTGATGAATAGTGCTCATATGAGAAATGGTGCATGTATTGTGAAACGGAGAAAGTATATTGGGCTGTGGTCATCATATTATTTCTAAGTGTTTTATCTCCTTGTGGTCATCTACCCATATTAATTTAATCAATTTTACACTGACGAATTATTTGCATCATTTAACAAAGTCCTATAATCAAATTCCTGACTAACCAATATAACTAGTATAGAGGTAAGTAAGGGTCGAGATCCCTAAGGAATATCATGTTTAGGCTCCGATATCGTAAATTAGGATTAAGGTAAGTCGAAGGCAATGAGATGATTTTTTTAGTGAACTAAGATCAAAGATGGATTGAGCCAAGTTAAAGCAAGCTAAGCATGTAATAAAATAAGAGAATATTAATAAGAGAAAATCGTTTAGGGGTGTAGGGGTCTAAAACAATTAACATTACCGATAAATGAGGGGAATTAGGATTAGCATTAGGATTACAAATCAAATAGGGTGTTTTAAGGGTGCTTCAAGCCCTTTTTTCAAGGGTGCAATATACCACAAAAATTCCCCTAAATTAGGCAACTAAAAGCATGAGTAAATTGGCAATCAATGGCATGAGAGGAATTTAAATATGATCTCATCTCTTGAATCTCGATCAAGGTAGCATTGTAATCCATGATACGATTGAACATCTCACCATCAACAAACATACCCAAAATAGCCATTAATCATATAAAATAATTACCTAAAAGAGCTACAATGATAGATCCTATCGTATACGTTGTAATATAACCGTATTTTCAAATCATAAAGTACCCTATCTGAAAGTCAACAACCTTTGTACATATTTTCGTATTGCTTTCCATCATGAATTCAATTGTTTGATGCCTTTCATTGCAATTGCATGATCATCTTTATTATTTTCTAAAACAGACATGTATATACTAAATGATGCCTAGGTTCCTATTAGATTTAATGTTTAACAATGTGTTCACCCAAATTTGATTTTAGTTGTTAAAATATAGACTTTTGGCTTGTTTGTCTTTTCATTTCAGTTAAATGAATTTGGTGCATTTGTTATTCACAATTTAGTATTTCATTGATTTATTGTTTTTCCTATAAATATTGATTCAATACACAAAATTGTGTAGGCAACATGATTTTAGATGCCTACAACATCTAAAATACTAAAGATACTCTTTCATTGTGATTTCAGCAAGCATGATAGACAATGTGCATGAGCCAATCACAAATGCGTCCAATATACAAGCAACCCCATTTCATTATGGGGCTGGCCATGTTCAACCAAATCGGGCTGTGGATCCTGGATTAGTTTATGACATGACTATCACTGACTACCTAAACTTTCTTTGTGCACTTGGCTATAATGAGAAATCTATCGCTCTCTTTCATGCAGGGCACTATTTGTGCCCCAAAAAAGTTAGTATACTCAATCTCAATTACCCTTCAATAACCGTCCCTAGACTTAAAAATACTATCACGGTGACTAGAACTCTTAAAAACGTTGGTTCTCCAGGAAAGTACAAAGCACATGTTCAAAATCCAAGAGGGATTTCAGTTTTTGTTAGTCCTTCCATCTTGGAGTTCACCACCCTTTGTCAAGAAAAAAGCTTTCACCTTACAATGAAAGTCAGAAAGGGGAAAATATCCAAAGATTACGCATTTGGTAGAATAATTTGGTCAGATGGTCATCATTATGTCAGTAGCCCAATTGTGGTAATGGCAATGTAATATTGTCTACAATCTAAGATGTAATTGCTACTAAATAGAATTTTACTATATTCCAAGTTTGACCAATGTAATGCGCCAAAAATTTATATATCGTGGTCATTGATGTTACATATGTTATTATTTTCAGCTTTAGTTCTTAAACGTTGAAAATACTTTGTGGGGAAAGATTTTCTCTTGATTTACTTTCTCCTTCAAACAACCTTATGCAAACTACTAAGCAAAGTGAAGAAAGTCATGCAAGCCTGCAAGGCTATTACTAATTACATCCTAATTTTTATTTTTATTTTTTGAGGGGAACTAATTACATCCTAATTTTGCTACATATTATTACTAAAAAGAATATATTATGCAACAACTATATAATATAACCCAATAATAAAAAACCATAGAAAACTCCAATAATTTCCTCAAGTTGAATCATGGAGATGAATAATGGCATCCTTTCTTATAAGAAATCCAAACCAATGTTTGGTAATACTTTAACGAAACGGTTCGTAATTTGCACCGGCATAGGCACGTATAGATTGGCCTTGTAATTTTTTCATTCATAGAATTTGAATGAAGTAACAATCCACCTCAACTTGCTCAATATGGAGCCCCCACAATAAAGCCTTATTGCTTCCGCCTTTGTCGGTTTTCCTCTCTCTTAAAATCGAGAGCCCTTCTCACTAGATATGTGACTTCTTTTTACTTTATCAACCATTTGCATGTAACACTATTTCATCCAAAAGGGTTTTACTGTTCCTCTGAGCACGCGTCAGAGCTTGAAAGACGCAAAATAGAGAACTTTTTGGAATCTCCAATCAGCGTATGTTTCTTGTACTGAAAATTGTTCCAAAATCCTAGCTTGGTTTAGGCTATGTTCAGTTCATCTTATTTTTGCTTCTTTCAGATCAGACCAGATCAGGTCAGATCATATCAGACCAGATCAGACCAGATCAGATTAGACCAGAAAAAATAAGTTCAGATCAGATCAGTTCAGATCAGATCAGATAAGTTCAGATCAGATCAAATCAGATAAGTTCAGATCAGATCAAATCAGATAAGTTCAATCAGATCAGATAAGTTCAGATTATGCTTATATTTAAAAACTTATTATTATTATTATTATTATTATTATTATTATTATTATTATTATCATCATCATGATTATTATGATTATTAGTATTACTAATGCTATTATTGTTATTGTAATAATTATTATTATTATTGTTGTTGTTGTTGTTGTTGTTGTTGTTGTTATTATTATTATTATTATTATTATTATTATTATTATTACTTTATACAATTACTATTACTATTAATATTACTATATACTAGTACATTTGTTCAAAAATATTATTATTATTGTCGTTGTTGTACTTATTAATTATTACTCCCCCCGTCTCATAATACTCTTTACACTTTCCTTTTTCATGTGTCCCAGAATACTCTTTACACTTCTATTTTTGGATATGACCCACTATTACTTTAATCCTTCTACCTTTTAAGCATTGGCCCACACTCTCTCACCTCCAAATAAAATAATACCACTCATACTACCCACCAACTCTGACCATGACCCACACTCTCTCTCCTTAAAATAAAATAATATTACTTTTAATAACTCCTAACTCCTTTCACATCTACTTTTCAATATAATAACAATCGATAACCAAACAACAACTTATCATCTAAAACTACGTGTATTGATAAGTGTCAAGAGTTTTTTGGGACGGAGGGAGTAATATTGGTAATTATTATTAATGTCGTTGCTATTATTATAAATGTCATTGATATCACTATTTGAAGCTATTTGTGTTCAAGAAGAAGAATGTTCTTTTGGCATTTGTAAGTGTTCTTTTTTATATTTATTCTAATTAATTATTTTGATATGTGATGTTCTTTTTGATGTTGTACATGTAACGAACATGACAATAATATATGATGTTTATTTTTTAAAACAATTTTAGTAGAATAATATAAATTATATATTACTAGTTTATATAAAACATGAGTAGCATGGGATAACCTAATGGTGTTGTCATCACGTTCAAAATTTTCCCTACAAAGGATTTCAACTTATCTTTAAAAACAAAGTTTATATAGAACAAGACAACGATATAAGAAGAATATTTAACCATTTTGTTCAAGATCATATGATTATATATATTTATAGGTTTATTTATAATAAAAAAGAACAATTTATTGATATAACAAAGAACATGTTAGTTTTTTTTTTTTTTGAAAGAGAAAATTCATTCATTGAAGACCAAACGGCATCTACAATAGGTATTAAAGAAAAACAAGATACAATTAAACAAGGCTAAATCAAATTCGTCTTCTACCTAAAGATACGGACATGTTGTTAGTTAAATCCAAACATGTCATCAATATAAAAATAACATCTATCTTTTATTTTTAAAATGTGTTCTTTAAATAGATCTTGTATGCTATTTCAGTATATGTTCTTTTTTTAATATCATTATATGTTCTTTTCATTACTACTTAAATTCTTATTATTAACGGACCTTGAACATGAGTGTTCTTTTATTTTTAATTTTTTTGGGCCCCTTTCGGGAATCCCGTGGTAAGATGAATTTTCTTTAGACTGCCCTCGCACAGGGTCACTCACCTAAAGACCCAACAAGCCCCAACCCCCCTCCCCCACCCACAACAATATTGAAATATATGCTTCCACCAAGATTTGAATCTTAGTCTCACATGTGGGAGGTAAGAAGCCATACCATTAGACCCAATAGTCTTTAGTCTTTTATTTTTAATTGTATGTTCATATACTAATGTGCTCTTTTTCAAAAAAAAAAACTAATTATGCTATAATAATAATAATAATAATAATAATAATAATAATAATAATAATAATAATAATAATTATTATTATTATTATTATTATTATTATTATTATGTTATCTATATTATTATTATTATTGTTATTATTGTTATTGTTGTTATTATTATTATAATATTATTATTATTATTATTATTATTATTGAAAGTTGTGCATAGTAATTAAATGATAGTAATAGTAATACTAGTAATGAAATACAAAGTAATAATAATATTAGTAATAATATGTTTTTTCAAAAGATAAGTTCAGATCAAATCAGATCAGATCAGAAAAAATAAGTTCAGATCAGATCAAATCAGAAAAAATAAGTTCAGATCAGATCAGATAAGTTCACATTAGAAAATTTCAAGTGAACTAAAGGTTCCATAGCTTTCGCAGATGCTACTCATGCATTTCTGACCCATCTTTTCGCATAAACACTTGGCGCCTGTTTCCAAAAACCCTTCATTTACTTCACTCTTTTTCATCCTATTTATTGCTTCAAGCATTGAACTCACTTGCACTCAACGCTTTTACTTAAAATCTTCATTTATTCTCACAGTTTCTCCCTTCTATCAATTAAATCCTTTTCTCCCTCTCCACAAACACAATCTGTGCTCCAAAAAATGTCTCAAAATAATGATTTCCAAAATTACAGGATGGGGGCATTAATTGACCCACCATCTGATTCAGAATTTTCGAGTTCCATAAATCAGGGGCGGACCCACTTGGGGTCCTGGGTGGCACGTGCCCCACCATTAATTTAAAAAAAAAACTACTTCTAGGTAAAAAAAAAAATTGCCTCAACGCGTTTGTCAGGCTTTCAGGACTCCCGTATACTATAATAATACTACTACTCGGTTTACACAAATCCCACTCCCCCCAAAATATTATTTCAACCTGGCTAGAGGTACTTTTAGAACCTAAAACGTAAAACCTAAAAAAATAGCCTGACGCAATTGGTTGACACTTGACCATCTGACCCACTGTGGTGTCTGTGGACATTGGACAAAGAGCTAACGAGTGACGCATGGGCCTGACGCACTGTAGTCTGGCACAGTCGCACAGTACAACTGTACAAGACAATTCCATCAAGCTTTACGTTTTGTGATTTGTGAATTGCCACAGTAGACAATAGTGTATGTCTTTCTAACTTTCTTACTCTTTTCCCTTTTTTCCAATTTCCACATGTATCAATTTACTTTGTTTTTTGTTTCAAATTCTATTACTTGCTTTGAATGCTTTCTTGATTGAATTACAAATTACAATGAAATTGTTTAATTTTTTTTATTTGAGTATCAATTTGTCTGATTGTTTTTTGCAAAATATATATCAAATATTCAATGTTACAAAATTAATTAACTAAATTTGTAGGAATTTCAAACTATAATCATTGATAAATAATAAATACATATGAACTATATTGATTTAATTGTATGATATTGATTTTATATTATTGTCTCGTTGTTATTAGAAGTGGTTGATAAATTATAATCTGATTAAAGTTATAAAATAAATTTCAGAATGAAGAGAAAAAATCAAAGAGATATTACTAGTTTCTTTTCGAAAAGAAATACCACAAACTCTGGAAATCCCTCTACACCAAATCCTAATCAATCTGAAGCAAATCTTTCTCCATCAATCAGTAACTCATCGACTCAAGAAACTAATAATGATCCACAAAATCAAAGAGATGAACCAGAAGTTGAAGTTAATTTATATCATGAGACTCAAGTCCCGAACGAACAACAAAGATTGACTGAAGTGGATGCTACCAATCTTCCTCAAGATCCGGGGAAAAGAAAAAGAATTTTTGATTTCCATCCAGATGACCAAGATAACGTTCGGAGGGTTTATTTCGCAAGAAAACTTTGTCAGCCTGAAAAACATGAGTTCCCTTTCCGACCTTTTGGGCAAAAAAAATTGTCGATTTAACAAAAAATGGTTTGACACGTATAAATCATGGCTTGAGTATAGTGTTGAAAAGGATGCAGCTTTTTGTTTTCCTTGCTATTTGTTCAAGGAAGCAAACACACCTGGAGGAGATGCATTTGTTAATGAGGGATTCAGAGCTTGGAACAAAACAGATGCATACGAAAAGCATATTGGAGGGCATATGAGTGCTCATAATAAGGCTGTGAGATCTCTAAAAGATTTTGAAAATCAAAAGGCTAACCTTCCATCTCTCTTTGCTAACCAATTAGAGGAGAACAAGATTAAATATCGAGAGCGATTAGAAGCTTCTATTAAATGTTTGAAGTGGCTTTTACTTCAAGGTTTGCCTGCTCGTGTACATAAGGAAAATAAAACTTCTTCTAATATAGGTAACTTTGTTGAACTTTTGAAATTTCTTGCCTCAGAAAAAGAAGATGTTGCTAAATTTGTTTTAGATAATGCACCGGGTAATTGCCAAATTACAGCTCCTTCAATTCAGAAGGATATTATTAATGCTTGTGCAACTGAGACAACTAAAGCAATTATGAAAGAACTTGATGGTGATTTTTTTGCTATTCTTGCTGATGAGTCTGCTGATATATCTGATAAAGAACAATTGGCTATTTGTTTGCGATATGTCAATAAAAGAGGTGAGGTTATGGAGCGTTTTCTTGGTGTCGAACATGTTGCCAATACCACATCTTTGACTCTGAAAGAGGCAATTGAGTCACTTATAATGGAGCACTCACTCAGTTT
This sequence comes from Beta lomatogona, assembly GCA_947646795.1. NCBI lineage: Eukaryota > Viridiplantae > Streptophyta > Magnoliopsida > Caryophyllales > Amaranthaceae > Beta > Beta lomatogona. The sequence continues at coordinate 3,644,761 of CANSNZ010000017.1, read as the reverse complement.
TTCTAGAGTTCGAGGCCAAGGTTACGACGGTGCTAGCAATATGCAAGGTGCAATTAATGGCCTTAAAACTTTAATTCTGAATGAATCTCCATCTGCACATTGTGTTCATTGTTTTGCTCACCAACTTCAATTGACACTTGTTGCCGTCGCAAAGAAAAATGCTGATTGTGGGTGGCTATTTGTTGATGTGCTTGCACCTTTACTGAATTTTGTGGGTGGTTCACCTAAGCGGAAAGAATTTCTTCGAAAAAAACAAGCTGAACGTGTGGTAGCAGCATTATCTTTAGGAGAACTTGAATCTGGAACTAGCTTAAATCAGGAGCTTAGTCTGAGTAGGTCGGGTGATACTCGTTGGGGTTCTCATTTTAAAACAATTTTGAATGTGCTTAATTTATACCCAACAATTCTTGAGTCACTTGATGCCATTGGAGATGTTTCTGATAGTGTTGACCGGAATCGAGCTGAGTCACTTACACACTTGCTGATGTCATTTGATTTTATTTTTGTGGCACATTTGATGAAGAGTATATTTGCGATTACAAATGATTTGAACCTAGCTTTACAAAGAAGTGATTAAGATATAGTGAATGCAATGAAAATGGTTGACGTGACTAAGATAAATTTGCAGAACTTGAGAAATGATGGATGGGATATTCACATGAGCAAAGTCAATTTGTTTGTGACCAAATATGGCATTGGGATTCCTGATATGGAGGAAAACTATGTTCTCCCTAGCAGAAGGAAGTTTCGTGGAAATAGACCACAAGTGACAAATCTTCATCATTTTCGTGTTGAAGTTTTTCTAAGTGTCATTGATCTACAGTTATAAGAACTTGAAAATAGGTTCAATGAGGTAAGCAAAGAATTGCTTATATGTATGTCTTCTTTCAATCCCGCGAACCAGTTTTCTGCATTTGACATAGCAAAGTTGACACGACTAGCAGAATTTTATCCTACTGAATTTTCAACTGTTGAACTTTCTTTTATGGAAGATTCGCTTCAAAATTTCATTGTTGACATTCGAAGTGATGGGAGATTTTCAATGTTGAAGAAGCTTAGCGAGCTTTCCATGAAACTTGTTGAGACAGGAAAACATGAAACACATTCAAGAGTATATCTGCTTCTAAAGTTAGTGTTGCTTCTTCCCGTGGCGACAGCAAGTGTCGAAAGGGCATTTTCAGGAATGAATACAATAAAAAGTAAATTGCGTAGTACTATGGGAGATCAATTACTCAATGATTGTTTGGTTACTTATTTAGAGAAAGATTTATCTTTGAAAGTAAGCCTCGATGACATTGTAGCTCAATTCCAATATATGAAGACTCGACGAGAACAATTGTAATAGTTTATATAGAAAAATTATTAGATTGTGATTTAAATAAAATAATTTTTTGTGGGTAATTTTATGTATTTCTAGATCTTTTTGAATTTTTGCACAATATTAGGTTGATTATTTTGGTGCCCCACCATTATTGGAATCCTGGATCCGCCCCTGCCATAAATTGGAACATGGTTGTTTGAGGGAAAAACTTTGTTGACCCACCGGGTCGTCTACCCACCTTATGTGGCGTCTTGCATGGCATACATAGTTTGCTTGGCTTATGTGGGTGCACTGATGTGGCATGTCTTATTGGCAGGCATTGAATAGCTATTAATGCTATGTTTTCTTTGGGTTTTTTTCACATGTTATTAATGAATTGTTCAATTACTCCATACAATGTAATTCATTATTCCACGTTTTAAGATCCACGCAATTTATACACTCAGGTCTCCTTAAAGAAAATTCTTCTCCTTATTTTTCATTATGCAGCTAAGATCCCTCAATAATGGTGGTCATAACTGTATAAATAATTTTTTTTTTATTAAACTGAAAGGCAAAAAAAACACCCTTGTCATTCTAATCAAATCAAAGTGTTGTAAATATCAATTGGACAAATCGATCACTTTCACTATCAACATTATTTTGTTGAACCAGTTATTCTAATTATTTTCATCCTGCTAATCCATCATATAAGTGATATGATGGTTTAATATAGTGTTTTTCCCCCTGTATTTGAGCTAAAATGTGTATCAATGGTGCTCATATGAGCCATTTTATGCTAACTCTCTCCATCTAGTTGTGGTTTTCTGTTCTGTGTCTGATTGCATGTTTTAGGGAGTTATCTCTCTATTTTCTACCACTATCTGACTATTTCACTGGACTGGAGAGGTTCGAAAACATATTTGATGAGTTCTAAAGTCCTGAGGATACTTTTCGGGATCTCTGAGCGAAGAAGCATTGAAGCCTTGGCGTTTGAAGCCAAGGAATGAGGATTGGAACTGAGCCCGATCGGGTCGGGCGCCATGAGCCCGATCGGGCGGTCATCAGCAGTGGATACAGAAGATAAGCGTCGTTGCGGGCCCGATCGGGCACCGCTGCCCGATCGTTATTACGGTGAGGAGCCCGATCGGGCGGTTGAGCCCGATATCATCGGGCGTCCTGGGCGTGTTCTGCGCCTGTCCCTGGAACCACTGGTGTGCGGCCCGACTCCATCGGGCGGGTCGGCCCGATGTCATCGGGCGAGGTCGTGTTTTGATCCCAGCTGCTGCGTTTGAGCCCGATCTTATCGGGCTTAGTTGGCCCGATCGGGCGGCAGATTCCGCGCACTCATTTAATGATTTCGGGCACTAAGTATAAATAGAAAAAGTTAGAACATTTATGAGGATCTTTTTTTTAGCCCTTATTTTTGATAGTTTTCTCTAGCAAGTTATTCAAGAACCCTAGTTTATTGCTTTTCATTGTGGATTCAAGATCGAAACTTTGGATTATTCTCAAGTTCAATATAGTTCTTTAATTTGGTAATCTTCTTCTTTATTCTCTTCATATTTATTTGCTTTCTCTATTATTTATTAGATTAGTTTCTTAGTTATTTGCAATAGTTCAAAGCATGGATTTTTATATGAAATTTGTTATTGGATTCTTAAACATGAGTGAGTAGTTTTATTTCTAGGATTGTGGGGATCTATGTATGCAATGAAGGATTGATAGATTAGTATAATTACCCTTTATTTCAATTGTTTCCTGTGATTGAATCGTTCATGCTAGATTTATGAATTAGGCCTGATTTGTATTTCTACTACCGCAATATTGAATCTGCTTCGAGAGGAGAGATTTTGTATAGGCTTTCAATCATTAGGCATAGTGATCCTTGACCATGCGAGAGCGGCTAGGTGATCTTTGAGGGAGGTAATGTTCGAGAGAAATTACATGTGCCCTAGATAAATTAACTTATTGGGTGATTATTATTCGTCTCTGATTTCCCGAATTGTATGCATAGTGATCCATAATCCTAGTTCTTTATTAATTGATTATTATCTTCATATTTAGTTCTATCATTTGCCTATTAGTTTAGTCACACACCAATTTTCATCGATTTAGTTAGTATAATATTAGAATTCGAGATACAATAATATAACTTTCTCCCCGTGGATTCGATCCCGACTTCCCCGACTACTTGTTAGTGGACTTTAGGTTATTTTTGATAAGGTGATACGACTTTAGCCTTGTCAAATTTTGGCGCCGTTGCCGGGGAGACGGTTTATTTTTATTTTGTCTCGAATTATAGTATTACACTAACCTCTACTCTGAAGAACACCTGTTCTTTGGAGCATCTCACGTTTGTTTTAGTGTTTTTGGTGTATGAGCAGGAAATTGAAATCCTCAAATCTTATTCCATTTGATCCGGAGATTGAAAAGACTGCTCGTAGACTCCGAAAGCAAGCTAAGCAAGCAAAGTTGGCTGCAGGGACACCTTCCCAAAAGACAACTACTCCGCCATCTTCACCTATTACTGCTATAATGGGTGACGAAACTAAACCAACTTTCAGAGATTATGCACAACCTTCGCCTGACAATGTACCCACTGGGGTCCGGATGCCTACCATTGCTGCTACAAACTTTGAAATCAAGTCTCATTATCTGAATATGGTTCAGAATAATCAGTTTGCTGGGTTACCATCTCAAGACCCAAATCAAGATCTCGCAGCGGATTTTACAATGTTGTGCTACTCGAAGCAAGCTGGTGTTACTGCCGATGATATGAAACTCATCCTATTTGGGTTCTCTCTCGCGCGACAAAGCTCTATTTTGGTATAATAAGCTGCCTTCCACCATTACCACCTGGCGAAACTATCCAAAATCTTCCTCATCAAGTGGTATCCATACCAAAAGACTGCAGATATGCGTCATGCCATAGTGACTTTCACCCAAGACCCTGGAGAATCTTTATATGAAGCTTGGGAGAGGTTCAAGGATCTGCAACGCCTTTGCCCTCATCATGGTTTAGACCAATGGTATTTGTGTCAGATTTTCTACACTAGAGTTGATGCGGATACAAGGAGGGTAATTGATGGAGCCTCTGGTGGATTTTTCATGGATAAAGCCATTGATGAGGGGTATGAACTTCTAGAGAAACTCGCTTCTAATCAAGCCTCTACCATTCGTTCCTCCATGAAGAAGGGAGGGAAACATGATGTCGAAGCTATTTCTTTATTGTCCGGGCAACTAGCTACTCTCAACCAGAAGATTGATTCCTTGAAGCTAGGTAATGACTCCTCCCATATGAGTGTTAATGCGATGGCTAGTGCTTCTAATTATATTGCTCCCATTTGTGATGCTTGTGGGATACCTGGGCACAACTGTCAAGAGTGCCCTGCGCTCTTATCTTCTAATGTCGGGAGCAACTGTGAGGCGGTTAATGCGTTTCAGTCACAACCTAGGGCTCAGTTCAATCCATATTCTAACACTTACAACCCCGGGTACAGAAATCACCCCAACCTCTCATATCGGAGCAATAATGTGTTGAATCCTCAACCTCAACAACCCTATGTCCCACAGAATCAGGTTCAACAATATCAACCTCAACAACAAGCTCCTCCTGGCTTTCAGAGAAATCAAACTCCACAACCACCTGCTCCTCCTACTGACCCAGCCATGACAGAGTTGAAGAATATGATGTTTCAGATGCAGAAAGGTTTTAATGCCTTTCAAGCCGACACAAAGGCTCAGTTGGAAAACTTGGGTACGCATAACAAGATGTTGGAGACTCAACTAGCTCAGTTGGCTAGTTCTTCTGCTAGTAGGCCACCTGGATCATTACCTTCGCAGCCTATGCAACCAAGAGATACTGCCAATGCCATCACTCTTAGGAGTGGAGCGCAGTATGATAGTCCAGAGATGCCTAAAGATGATCCGGTTAGCTCCGACAAGGATGAAGCTGTCACTGACAATTCTACAGCTCCTAAGGATGTCAGCCATGCGAGAGAAGCGGACAGAATGAAACAGTTTCACCTCCCACTCCCGTGATCAAGGTACCGTTCCCCAATAGACTATCAAGACTAAGCTTGATCATCGGCTCGGTAAGTTTTTGGAGATAGTGAAACATCTCGCAGTAATCTGTTCCTTTTACTGAACTTATTACTCAAGTTCCTGCATATGCTAAATTTTTGAAAGAAATTTTGACTAGGAAAAGAGCCTTTAATGAAATTGAGACTGTAGCTTTCACTGAAGAATGTAGTGCTCTTTTGCAAAACCAATCCCCACCTAAATTGAAAGACCCGGGGAGTTTCTCTATCCCTTGTAACATTGGCACCATTTTTATCGATAAGGCTTTATGTGATTTGGGTGCTAGTGTTAGTGTCATGCCCCTTACTGTATGCAAAAAACTTGACATGGGAGATTTAAAATGCACCAATATTACTCTTCAAATGGTCGACCGTTCATCAAATACCCCTTAGGTATCTTAGAGGACGTCCCCGTGAGAGTGGGTAAATTTTTTATTCCTGTGGATTTTGTTGTGCTTGACATGGAAGAGGATACTCGAGATCCCAATCATTTTAGGGAGACCATTTCTTCATACTCGCTGGAGCTGTCATAGATGTCAAGAATGGTAAATTAACTTTGACTGTGGGGGATGACAAGGTGACCTTTAGTTTAACCAATGCCTTGAAAAGTCCCATGCTAGAGGAAGCCTGTTATAGAATTGATGTCATTGATGTGCTAGTTAACGATGATATGCCTCAATCCCTTCTGCGGGATCCTCTGGAGGCTTTGCTTTGTTTTGCATCTTCTACAGGTGATGGTAATCCCTTGAGTGCTGCCGCGGATGACTGGGAAGCGGTTCTAGCGTGTGAAGAGCTTGACGGTATTACCACTCATGACCAGGAACGGTTAGTCTATGATACTCAACCGGTAGAGGTAAAGAAACCCGAACCGAAACCCCTTCCCTCTTCTCTCGCGCTATGCTTTTCTCGGATGAATTTGAAAACTATCCCGTGATTGTTAGTGCTTCATTGAATGATGGTCAAATGTCTCAACTTTTGTCTGTTTTGAAAAAACATAAACAAGCCATTGGATATAATATTGATGATTTGAAAGGCATAAGCCCTGACTTCTGCATGCATAGAATTCACTTAGAGGATGATCATCGTCCTAGTATACAAGGCCAACGTCGTTTGAACCCCAATATGCAGGAAGTGGTTAAGAAAGAGGTCATGAAATTGCTTGATGCTTGGAATCATCTACCCCATTGCCGATTCTAAGTGGGTGAGTCCAGTTCAAGTGGTTCCTAAAAAGGGAGGTACTACCTGTTGTTAAAAATGAAAAAAATGAATTAATTGCTACAAGAGTAGTAACTCGGTTGGCGTATGTGCATTGACTATTGGAAATTAAATGTTGCCACCAAGAAGGATCACTTTCCCCTCCCATTCATTGACCAAATGTTGGAAAGGCTAGCTTGTCATTCTTATTTCGTTATCTAGATGGGTATTCCGGTTTCTTCCAAATCCCTATTCACCCGGATGACCAGGAGAAGACCACATTTACCTCGCCCTTATGGTACCTTTGCCTATCGAAGGATGCCATTTGGCTTATGCAATGCCCCCGCCACCTTCCAACGTTGTATGATGGCCATTTTTTCCGAGTTCATTGAGTCCATTGTGGAAGTGTTTATGGATGACTTTAGCGTGTATGGAATTGATTTTGATGCATGTTTGCTAAATCGGCTAAAGTTTTGAAAAGGTGTGAAGATGTCAATCTTGTCCTGAACTGGGAGAAGTGCCACTTCATGGTTACTTGAAGGAGTGGTACTTGGTCATATTATCTCTCGAACGTGGCATCCAGGTGGATAAAGCAAAAATTCAAGTGATTGAGCAATTACCCCCTCCCGTGAATGTAAAAGGGGTGCGAGGTTTCCTTGGTCATGCGGGGTTTTATCGCCGCTTCATCAAGGATTTCTCTAAAATTGCTAAACCACTTACTCGGTTGCTCCTCAAGGATGCCCCGTTCCTCGTTTACCGATAACTGTCTTATATCTTTCAACAGGATCAAGCAAGCTTTGATTCTTGCTCCGATCATTCGATCTCCGGATTGGAACCTTCCTTTCGAGATTATGTGTGATGCTAGCGACTATGCTTTGTGGGAGCTGTGCTTGGTCAGAGGAAGGGCAACATTCTCCATGCGATATACTACGCTAGTAAGACCCTAGATGAAGCTCAAGTTAACTATGCCACAACTGAGAAAGAGCTTCTAGCTGTGGTCTATGCACTGGACAAGTTCAGAACTTATTTGTTGGGGTCTAAGGTCATTGTTTATACTGACCATCCTGCATTGAAGTATCTCCTAGCCAAAAAGGAGGCCAAACCTAGACTCATTCGGTGGATTTTGCTGCTCCAAGAATTCGATTTAGAGATCAGAGACAAAAAAGGAGCAGAAAATGTAGTGGCTGATCATCTGTCCGTATTGCGGATATGAAGACATGGAAGAAGGTCTACCCATTGATGACTCATTTCCCGATGATAAGCTCCCGGGCAGTCACTTCGTCACCCCGTGGTATGCCGACTTCGCCAACTTTTGTGTAAGTGGCCAGACTCCCCCAGAGCTGAGTTACCAGCAGAGGAAGAAATTCCTCCATGAGGCTAAGAAGTATTTCTGGGACGACCCTCTACTGTACAAGCTTTGCGCTGACACCATCTATAGGCGATGTATTCCAGAATGGGAGGTGCATGACATTCTGAAGCACTCCCACTCCCTGCCATGTGGAGGCCATGCTGGGCCCTCCAAAACTGTTGCTAAGGTACTTCAATCTGGTTTTTACTGGCCTACTTTATTTCATGATGCTAGTTCCTTTGTCAAGTCCTGTGATGCATGCCAACGAACGGGAAATATTTCCCGAAGACATGAGATGCCTCAAACCCCCATTTTGGAAGTTGAATTATTTGATGTATGGGGTATTGATTTTATGGGCCCCTTTCCTCTCTCATCCGGCAATAATTTCATACTTGTTGATGTTGATTATGTGTCTAAATGGGTAGAAGCCCTTGCATCACCAACTAACGACTCTAAAGTCGTTATGAAAATGTTTAAAAAGATTATCTTTCCAAGGTTTGGGGTACCAAGGGTTGTCATAAGTGATGGTGGATCTTATTTTCACAAACGCACTTTCGAGGCTCTGCTTAAGAAGTATGGTGTCTACCATAGGACTGGCCTAGCTTATCACCCTCAGACAAGTGGGCAGGTAGAAGTGTCTAATCGTGAGATAAAGACTATCTTGGAGAAAGTGGTAGCTAAATCTAGGAAGGATTGGAGTGACAAATTAGATGACACTTTGTGGGCTTACAGAACTGCTTTTAAGACCCCTATTGGCACCACCCCTTACCGGTTAGTTTATGGGAAAGCATGTCACCTACCTGTTGAGCTAGAGTACAAGGCTTTTTGGGCTGTTAAGGAGCTGAATTTTGATGCTAAGTTAGCAGGGAGAAAAACGCCTTTTGCGATTAATGAACTTGATGAACTCCGGCTGAATGCTTATGATAGTTCGCGTCTCTACAAAGAGCGCACTAAGAGATGGCACGATAAGAAAATTTTGAGTAGAGAGTTCTCAATTGGTGACAAGGTCTTATTGTACAACTCTAGATTAAAACTTTTTCCTGGTAAGTTGAAGTCTAGATGGTCTGGTCCATTTTCTGTCACTAATGTTAACAAGTTTGGTTCTATTGAGGTGATGAATGCAACAGGTGAAAAATTCAAGGTTAATGGCCAACGCTTAAAGCTTTATCATACAGGAGCTCTTGCTGGATCTGTGGAGGAATTATACCTCCAACCCCCTTCCCCTTCTGTTTGAGGGATGCAGCATTATGGTCGTGCGGGACCCTCATAAACCAGCGCTAATCGGGAGGCAACCCGATTTTCCCTTTCCTTTTCTTCTTTTTCCTTAGTATAGTTTTGTTTTAGTTTTTCTAGTTTTGTAGTTTAGGTGAGAGAGTGAGAGGGTATTGATCATTACATTGAAGTTATATGTGTGCAGGATTTTTTTGGCTTCCGATGATAACGAGGCTCGTTTTTCATGGAAAATATTGCAAAATCCCGAAAAGTGCAAGTTCCGGCTCCGCCCGATCGGGCCCGCGAAGACACATGACAGGAATCAAAAAAGAAATCCGCCCGATTGAATCGGGCTACTTCGCCCGATCGGGCCCGCAACAGGGAGCTGGGCAAAAGCGAAAACAATACCGCCCGATCCAATCGGGTCATTCCGCCCGATCGGGCAGTCCTCCGTCAGCGGAAAAAAAAAAAACATCGCCCCGATGGAATCGGGCAGAATCCGCTCGATCGGGCTCAGAACCGTCAGTGCCTGGCCAAAAACTCAGCCGCCCGATCGGGCCCGCAACTGGTATCTGATTCCCAGGAAAAAAAATTTCCGGCCGATCGGGCTTCGTGCCGGAATGCTCATTAAACACGGGATTTCTCACTCACTTTTCCCATTCACTCCCAATCTCTTTCTCTCTCTTCTTCAAGCCCTAACCCCAACTCTCTCATCTTCTTCCCCAAATTCTCCATCCACCATTAACAACCTCCAATCCAAGCTATTTAGCTCTCCACAAAAATCAATCCTCTCATCTCCCCTATCAATTCCCCACCTCCATCTCCATCTCTCTCATCCACCCTTTTCCACATTCAATCCCCCATTAAAGTGAGTGTGACATCTCTACATTTTTTCAAGCATCATGTCTTCAAGGAGGCGTCGCGGCTCCGGCACCGGACCACCACAACCACCACCACCACCACCACCACGAGACGAGACTTTTCCGGATGTCGTCTTTTCGTCGCCGGAGCAACGTGAACGGTTTCAGCGCCTAAAAGGGCGCGAGGTGAGTCCTACCCATTTCCTTGATATTGAATTTTTGAATAAATTGGGTATTGCTTCTGAGTTTAAAGATTTCATGAAAATAATCGGCATGGAATCTTTCTTTTCCGTCCATGTTAATACCTATCCTGTACTGGTCTATGAATTTTATAGCAGTCTTAAGGTTACCAAACCCCGAACTGGACCTGTATCATATGTATCCTTTAGACTGCTCAATCAGGATTTCCACCTCACTTTGCCGGAATTTGCACGGGTACTTCGAGTACAATGTGGTGGGGAGATTGGGCACCCCCTAACTACCATCATCGTAGCACGTATTTTGCCATCACAGGTGATGGTAATGACTTCACCCTACAACACTGCAAGGGTAAATTCATCCACCAACCCATCTTTAAAATGTGGGTTCGATTTATGTCGCAGACACTATTTGGGAGGGTGGAAGGACAATTAATAAGGGGGGATTGAACTGTACCTAATTGGCAGCTACATGCTTAAAGGGACGCCCGACCATTTTCAATATAACATCCCTCATCATGTTGCGCTCCAGATGGAGCGTATTGCCACCACTTACCCCAAGAGGAGAGCGGACGGTACTTTGACCTCTCGGGCTATTGTAAATGGGGGGTTAGTGACTCTTTTTGCTAGGAAAATTCCTGGTTTTGATGAGTCTCGCTACCAGCCAGCCCTAGGACCCACCCTCCTGGATTATGCTTTCTTCGATCGCCTCCATTGGTTAGCGAGGGCTGGGGATAAATATCAATGGCGCATCAACGGGAGGCGCTCTATTGAGTTGCCTAGTCCCTTAGCCAAAATTCGACCAGGGCAGCCCCATTACCACCTTCCCATAGCTGGTTCCGACTTTCCCACCCCCATCCCCGACATTCCCCAACGCACATTTCACCGTCGCCCCCCTCATCCTGCTGATATTGCCTCTACTTCTGATGCTCCCCCTCCCCCATATTCTACTGCTCCTGCTCCTTCTTTTGATTTTCAGGGAATGATGAGCATGCTCCAGCGGATGGAGTCTGGTATCACTGCCAACTCTACCGCTATTCAGAACATCGGTCAGCAGGTTGATGCCAACTCCGTCCTTCTCCAGAGCCTCAGCCAGCGTGTTGATACATTGGCCAATGATCAACACCTAGCTCTGTATCCCCTGTACGATGACTACTGCAGACAGCATACGATTGCAGAAACCGATGCCCACCCATCCTGGTACTCTTGGAACCCGAATTACAGCCAGCCAGGGTCCAGTAGTAGGGGTGGCGGAGGTGAGGATGGTGGAGGTGAGGATGATGGAGGTGAGGATGATGGAGATGCGGATGATGATGGTGAGGACATTTCTATGGATGGCTGATATCCATGCATTCCTTTCCCTTGTTGCACTGAGGCCATTGCCACGTTCAGCTTGGGGGAGGACTTCTGTAAGTATTAGTATTATTTTTCTTTTTGTTTTTACCGCATTTTAGGATAGTTAAGGTAGGTTATTTGCCTTGAAAAAATGAAAAATCACAAAAAATTGAAATATTGCTGAAAAAACACAAAAATACGAGTTGAATTCGAATAGTTTGATTGCTTCCCTGTGCCCCGAACTTTGCTTTGAAAAAATGATTTAACTCATTATACTGGATAGTTGGGCATTTGTGATTGGGACGTTGTGATGTGATCTTTGACTGCCTTGATCTTGAGTGAATTTTGATGATAAAATGCCTATTTTAACTGCATGCTTGAATTGGTTAGATTGTGAGGATTCATTCTAGCCCTCGAATTTATCTCTATATCCGATATATTCTTGTGTGTTAGTTCCTCGTAGCATTCTTATCTTGGTTTTGGCATTGTACTCGTTGAGTTCTGGTAACTTTAGGCATGTGCTGTGATAGAGGCGTTCATTTGTCTAATTTTAAGCCTCAGAGTTGTTTAATGAATTTTCCCCCCTAGCCCCGCTGAGCCTAATGACTTCTTTTTGGATCTATATTAAACCACATTACACACCTTGAGCCTTTACATTGACTATTGTCCCAAGCCTAGCTTGGGGGAGCATTTGTTAAGTTTATATCATATTGTGTGGTTGATTCCGTAGGGCGGTTGGAAAATAACGATATGGTTGTACAAAGAAAAGAAAGAAAAAGAAAAATAAAGTGAAAGAAAGAAAGAAAAATTTGATAGTGAAAAATCTGAAAAATTTCTATGATCTTCACTCGTTAACTATCAAAAGTGTTAGAAATTATGTTGAAAATGACAATTATTGGTTGGTTCGTGAAATTTCAAGAGTTGGTTATTATCTTGGTTATGTTGTTGTTGCCATGGGAGTTGTTTCGACCACACTTAGTCCTACTATTGTTTTTTTTTTTTTTGCTCCCCTTTCTTGGCTTTTCCACCACATTTCCTAAATAATTTCCGTACCTTTACCCGAGCCCCATTACAACCCTGAAAAAGACCTTTTGAGCACGTGTTTGATTGTTTATTGGAATAATACTGAGTCAATATGCCAAAGTCGAAGATTAAGTTTGTTATTTGAGTCGACCTGATTAGGATGAGCGATATTACACCTTTCTAAACACATGAGAGTGTGAGTGGGAAGGGCTATTATGGTTGGGTTGGTGAGCGATCGGGCACATATTTTGCCTGCCACAAAATTGAGAGGAGTGACACCTCGGTGAGCACCTTTTCAAGATTTGCATGATATGTAGGGCGGCTACGTTTGATGGTTTACTTAAGTGATTGGTAGTCAGGTGATCTGAGCAACTGAACTTGAATTTTGCTTGCTTGAATGATTTTGAGTTGGAAATAATTGAGTTTAAACTTTTCCATCTGAGGGGTGAAGCAATCCTATTCTTATTCCTGTTGTGCTTTGCTTGAGGACAAGCAAAGGTTTAGCTTGGGGGAGTTTGATGTGATGGTTTAATATAGTGTTTTTCCCCCTGTATTTGAGCTAAAATGTGTATCAATGGTGCTCATAGGAGCCATTTTATGCTAACTCTCTCCATCTAGTTGTGGTTTTACTCGTTCGTGTCTCGATTGCGGGTTTTAGGGAGTTATCTCTCTATTTTCTACCACTATCCGACTATTTCACCTGGACCGGAGAGGTTCGAAAACATATTTGATGAGTTCTAAAGTCCTGAGGATACTTTTCGGGATCTCTGAGCGAAGAAGCATTGAAGCCTTGGCGTTTGAAGCCAAGGAATGAGGATTGGAACTGAGCCCGATCGGGTCGGGCGCCATGAGCCCGATCGGGCGGTCATCAGCAGTGGATACAGAAGATAAGCGTCGTTGCGGGCCCGATCGGGCACCGCTGCCCGATCGTTATAACGGTGAGGAGCCCGATCGGGCGGTTGAGCCCGATATCATCGGGCGTCCTGGGCGTGTTCTGCGCCTGTCCCTGGAACCACGGGTGTGCGGCCCGACTCCATCGGGCGGGTCGGCCCGATGTCATCGGGCGAGGTCGTGTTTTGATCCCAGCTGCTGCGTTTGAGCCCGATCTTATCGGGCTTAGTTGGCCCGATCGGGCGGCAGATTCCGCGCACTCATTTAATGATTTCGGGCACTAAGTATAAATAGAAAAAGTTAGAACATTTATGAGGATCTTTTTTTTAGCCCTTATTTTTGATAGTTTTCTCTAGCAAGTTATTCAAGAACCCTAGTTTATTGCTTTTCATTGTGGATTCAAGATCGAAACTTTGGAATATTCTCAAGTTCAATATAGTTCTTTAATTTGGTAATCTTCTTCTTTATTCTCTTCATATTTATTTGCTTTCTCTATTATTTATTAGATTAGTTTCTTAGTTATTTGCAATAGTTCAAAGCATGGATTTTTATATGAAATTTGTTATTGGATTCTTAAACATGAGTGAGTAGTTTTATTTCTAGGATTGTGGGGATCTATGTATGCAATGAAGGATTGATAGATTAGTATAATTACCCTTTATTTCAATTGTTTCCTGTGATTGAATCGTTCATGCTAGATTTATGAATTAGGCCTGATTTGTATTTCTACTACCGCAATATTGAATCTGCTTCGAGAGGAGAGATTTTTTATAGGCTTTAAATCATTAGGCATAGTGATCCTTGACCATGCGAGAGCGGCTAGGTGATCTTTGAGGGAGGTAATGTTCGAGAGAAATTACATGTGCCCTAGATAAATTGACTTATTGGGTGATTATTATTCGTCTCTGATTTCCCGAATTGTATGCATAGTGATCCATAATCCTAGTTCTTTATTAATTGATTATTATCTTCATATTTAGTTCTATCATTTGCCTATTAGTTTAGTCACACACCAATTTTCATCAGATTTAGTTAGTATAATATTAGAATTCAGATACAATAATATAACTTTCTCCCTGTGGATTCGATCCTGACTTCCCTGACTACTTGTTAGTGGACTTTAGGTTATTTTTGATAAGGTGATACGACTTTAGCCTGTCAATAAGAAAGGATTGGTTCGGGACTCGGATTTGTGGCTTGGATGTAGCTTCACTAATGGTCTCTGCTATGCTTCTTCCTGTAGTTTCTATTTCATTTTTGGTGATTTCGTTTTTTTGCAAATAGTCGCTGCTTGTAATGTTGTTGGAGTGGAGATGGTCTGATGAATGTCTCTGCAGTCCTTACTTCATGTATTTTCATTCTTCCTCATTAATGGAATGACATGACAAATTATCAAAAACAAAAATCCATCATAAAGAAGACCAAATTATAAAATGGTTAAATACAATTTCAGATTTGATCAACTTTTGATAAAAAAAAGGAAATAATGATAGAGAAGATTTATGGTTTAAATTTATCAAAAAACTCAGAAATAAGACATATTATACATAACTAGAGATATGAGAGAAATGCTTTATATAGGTATTTTTAATGGAGTTCAAAAAGGAAAAAACAGAGGAAAAAGGGTAGGGTGTTGATGAAGAAAATGGCGGCGGTGCTGCACAGATAAGGAAGACTCACGACCCTGCAATGGTTGTTACTTGAAATTTTTTTAGGGCTGATGAAGAAAGGGGCTGTAATTCTTTTTGATGGAAGATAAACAGACGCGTGGACTTGTGTGAGAAGATGAGTGAATTGTGGCCATTAGATGTGGTTCACCATTTGTATCCAATGGTTAATAAGAGTGATCCGTGTGCTTCATGTTTTATTCTTGTGTGCCCTTGATTGTTCTAATCTGATGGTTTAGATCTTTCCCATAATATGGGTTTGGATTTTGCCTTGAAACACAAATGGTTCATGTCGTATAATGATTAAACTAAAATATTTTTTCTTTTTAATAATAATAATAATAATAGTATAACTACTATTAGTGTTATTATTATCAACATTGATATGTTAATTTTTAAAAAAAATTCAACTTGATTAACATAAGTTTTAAGTTTTAAAGCGGATATTGATGACGATTAACTCAACTGAAAATTTCTCATTTTGGATTGACCACTTATCAATTTAATCGACCGATATGTTGATCTAATCAATATCAAGCTATCAACTAATTTCATATCATAAGTTCATGTATTTACTTGAATCTAACTTAATCCAATATAGATAGCAATAGGACAACAATAATACTAACAATAGTATCTTAATCAAGAATATGTTAGCTTATTAGGATTTATAACTAAAGTTATTCTAAACTTTACCCGAATCAATGTAATGTTAAATTTTAATCAAGTACAAAATTATCAATATTCACGTTCATGAATCAACTTAGGTGGACAAAATTAGTCTGTCGACTTATATTGATACACTGATCTTTTCAAATTACACTTTGTCTCAATCCAATTAGATATTAAGTTTGTAAATGAATGTATAAATAGATGGCGATTAACTTATAGTCTTATATGATCACTTTAATTATAGGATCATACGATGAAGATTGCAATTCTATGCTAACCGAATGATCAATCTTATAATTTTATTAGACGACTTTTATTATTTTAATCTTACCATTGCTAACTACCAATTGATCAAGCTTGAACCACATATTGTAGTAATTAGTAATTCATACTATTTTAATCCCCTTTACGCCATATGATCACTTAAAAAAAAGAATATTGTAATTCTCCCTTGATTCCGGTATTCTCATTAACTTAGGGTCTGTTCTGTTCAACTTATTATGTCTTATCTTATCTTATAAGATCTTATAAAATCTTATCTGATCTTATTTTATCTTATAAGATAGTTTATTGTGTGTGTCTAACATCTTATTTTATCTGATCTTATCTAATCTTATCTTATCTTATCTGATCTTACCTTATCTTATCTGATCTTATCTGATCTTATAAATACTTATATAAGTTAGAATAAGTTGAACGGAACAGACCCTTAATATACTCCCTCCTGTCTTTATTAGTTTACCCGTTTCTTTTGCACAAAGTTTTAGGAGAAATAATGTTGTGGGACATAGAAAGAAAGAGAAACTATTATTTTATAATAAAGTTGAATGTATGTGTGATGAAAAGTTAGTGGTCCCATTCCAAAAATAGAAACAAAAGAAATGGGTAAACTAATAAGGGACATCCCAAAAAGGAATACGGGTAAAACTAATAAAGACCGGAGGGAGTATATACTAATACAACCCTAATCCTTGGCAATATATCTCTATATAAGATAACTTTACATAATTAGTCAATATTTATAGTTATTTAATTACATACATTAGCGATGCCTCGATATTCGACCTCTGCACTAGAGCGTGATATTGTAGCTTGACGCTTTGAAGACCAATAAATAAGATTATTACCTAAGAAAACACAATACCCAGATGTAATTGATCGATGAAGCTTGTTATATGATCATGTGACTAAGATTTTGATTTGAAACAACTAATTGATCGACGAAGCTTGTTGCACTCCCTTGTGAACCATATGATCACTTGAAGTATATGACGAAGATCGCAATTTCAAACTAACTGATTGATCAATATTCATATTTCAATGTTATCATCCGTATTGTTATAATATTTTTCGAACCATATGATCACCTTAATTATATGATCATATGAGAAGATTGCGATCTTAAACTAACTGATTGATCAATCTTATAACTTTATTGTACGACTTTTATTATTTTAATCTAGCCATTGTTGACTATAATTTGATCAAGCTTCAAATATATAGTGTAGTCATTATTAATTCATACTATAATAATCCCTTTCATTAAGCAATATCCTTTTTAATACATTTTGCTCATTTGGATGATTTCAATTGAGCAATGAGCAAAAACAAGACATTGGGTGTACTATGCTCACGGTACACTCAAGTGTATAACAAACTTTGTAGTTAACTTATGAAGATAAAAAAAGGTGTTGTTTTATAATGTGTCATATATGTTAATTTATAAAAGAAATAATTTTTTTAGGTTGATAAATTATAAATAATAAAACTAAGAAGTAAAAATGTAAAATAATATTATCTATTGTAAATAATATGTCTTTTATTTGCATAAATAATATTTTTAAGAAGTAAAAATGAAACTAAGTATTCCTGCAAAATAACGTTCCCAAAAGTTTTGCCAAAAAAAAAAAACAAAGTTTTGATAATATCATTTTACTGTTTATATTATCTAATAATAAAAAAATGAAACTAAATCCTGGAACCTTTTTTTCATTAAGGATAGGAATTAGTTTATCACTAACGTTCTAGATAATTCTTTCACTTAAACCCAAAGCAAACCAAATTGAAAGAAGGAAACTAACGTTCACTAACGTTCTAGTCTTCTAGATAATTCTTTCACTAGATGTCTACAGTAATTGTATAATATGGGAACCATGAAAAACTTTTGGGTACCCCATATGTATGGTTCCCGTGTCATTGAATGCCAATTTTTAAATTTAAGTTCTCAACCTGATTTTCCCACTCAAATTGTTCTATATAAATCCTTCACAAGCCCTTATGTCACTTGCCTCACGTTTGATACATAGCAAGAGAAATGAAAATGGAGGGAATAAAAAAAGGTAACCCAAATTCAGTTGGTGAGTGCATTTCACAATTTTCACCAAGAGGAATGAAATCCTTGTATGAAGGAACAATGTCCGACTACAACAAACAAACTCTTGAGGTCAAGGAATTGATCAAGCGTTTGTTGATTATGGGAGAGGGTGCTAAAATGAAGGAGGCTATGACAATGGACGACCCACTTGTTATGCTTGTGAAGATGACATTTGAAGAAGAGACCGTACTCAATAATGATACTTCCTATGAGTCTCCTTCAACTTTCTACAAATCGCCAAAGATAAAGAAAAAACTTTTCGGGGGAACTCCTTCATCATCAAAGAAGAAGACAAAAGTGAATCATGGATTTGCGGATGGTTTGAAGGTTGTTGCAAAAAGTGTTACTGAAATTGTGAACGTTGATTCGGATTGATCTCGGTTTTAAGTATTTTATTGTTTCTATCTGTAACACCCCGTAATTTTCACCCTTTATTTTTGGTGTGTGTTTATATTAAAACGATATTTTTTTTGTAAAAATGATTAATTTATTATTTAAATTATTTTGGAACGTGTTGTGAAAATGTGTATATATTTTTATATGTTGTGATATATTTATATATTTTTATTTTAAGTTGTTAGTTATTTATTTTAAAGGTTATATTAGTTTCGTTATTTATTTAGGCGTTTAGGATGCAGTTTTGCCGCGTAGTATTTTTGTAACGTTGTTGGGCCGACTTGGGTGATGAAATGTTGCATCGCATGTGGCGCGTCATGCTGGCCGAAAATCAGCCATTATGGAGTGGAGGATGAAGAGTTTTGGTGTTTATTAAGCTAACCTTTGGATCTCTTTGTAACCGCTCATTTAATCCCTCATTAACATTCTCCTAAACCCTTCATTTTTCCTTGACATAAAATTCTGATTTTTATTAAAAGAAGTTCAGCATCACTCTCATTTAACCCTCACCGTTTTCAAGAAAAGAAAGAGAGAAAAGGAAGAGGAAAAGAATAGAAAGGTTCAACCCGGTTTTTCCTGTCACACCTTCACGAAAATAACCGTAGCCGGAGATCTAACCGTTGGATCGTCTTCAAATGTGGACAAAACGTTTAAAACATCTTGTTCTTAACTTTGACCAGAGAGATTTAGAATCTGAGCTTTTGATTACCAGGAATCATGGTCGGAACAGAGCAGTACGAAATAAGAGTTTTCAACGTTCAAGAAGAAAACGCCTAGTGACTTGTTGCTACAATTATCGTTCGTTGTGCTTTGGGGTTAGAATAGGAATTGGATTGTATGCATAACTCTTAACTATCTCTTTAGACTCAGCTCTCCTCCCGACGTTCCAGGTAACTAGTAGTCATCTTAGAACAATAGAGATTAGAGTATTTTTCGGAATTAGATTATTACGCTAGGAATTGTTTAAAATACTTTTTGAATGAAATTATTGATGAAATTTGACGTGGATATACTTGATGTATGCTGTATGAATATTGTATGCAGAAAAATAATTTTCGTCTGGGTTTTAATATTTATTTGATTTATTTGGTAATTTATGCGTTTTTGGCTTATTTGCATAATAATTATTGAACCAATGTTATAATTGCTGAAAATATATTTCGTAAATCATCTTATATGTGTAGTATGTATTTCATGCCTTGGAATAATTTTTACCTAATTTTTACAGGTTTATTTAATTGATTTGACTATTTTTGCATTTTCGTGTCTGTCAATATATAAATCATGAAAATTATTTCTGGAGGCCAAAAAATTCATTTCTTTGTATATTATGTATTAACGTGAGTTTATACATGTTATGTAAATTTTTGGTAATTTTTGAGCGTTTATTTTTATTTTTAATTATTATATTGGCTTTATTGGGTATTCTGTAAATTAACGTTTAAAAATATTTAAAGAGTCCGAAAATTATAAATAAAAATTTTACCATGTCAGTAGAACCATTAGGGTCGTATGATAATTTTTGTGCTATTTTACTGATCGAAATTATTAGTTTAATAATTATTATTGGGTTTTTGTTGTGAAATTGAGGATATTCTTTTAAATTATTTAAGAGCTTGTTAATCAGAAATAATTTGTGATCTTTTATATTCTTGGATGCTGGTGTTTAGTAAGTTGTTGTAATTATTTTTGAGTATCATTATGTTTATGTTTGATTTATGTAAAAATGATTAATTGTTACTATTCATTTATTTGATAAGCCTTGGAGTTAATTGGTGATGTATTTTTGATTGAATTGTTGGTGCTGTAAAAACTAGTTTAATATCATTGTTGATGCTTAGAGATATTCAAGGTGTTTATTGTTGGAGACATTTGTTGAAAGTTTGTAAGTTATTATTTTTGAGGAATTGTGAATAGTTGTTTTTGGTGAATTATGGGTATAAGGCCGGGTGGCATCCCTTTTGACGAATATTTTTGAGATGAATGATACTTTGATGATATGTATGATTTTTATTTTGAAATAAGAATATCCGGTGGGATAGATGTAGTCCCGGTGAATAACATGCCAACCACCTGGTTTGCGAACTAGGGGTACACCTGGGTTAATTGTTGTCGTCCGAGAGGTCAGGGAGTTCTCCGTGTTCTACCCTGCATCGGGAGTTTGGCCATTCTTAGACACAGGCAGTGGGGAACGTAAGCCCATAGACTGACCTGGAGATTGTGATCTGACAAACCTTAGGAAGTGAATTGCGATTCACTGGCGTTCGGTTTCTGACTCAATAACTTGTTGTACTTTTTATTATTATTTAAGTATTCTAGAGTTGATTTACTCACTATATCTTGCTTACTTGATGTTGATGATCACTTGTATCACATATAAGCTTTATGGTTTTTAGATGCACGTTATTGTTAACATGATTTTATGCTTTCCTTTCTTGGTAATCTATGTCTGAATCATGCTTTGATTTCTTTTGTTCTAGGAGAACTGCTAGTTACTCCCCACTGATTGTGGATGTTTGTTGATATATTTTGCAGGTGATGTTGATGGGAATCTTCTTTGGTTTTGGGCTCCGGTTGAGATGTGAGCATTAAGATATTAGATGTTTTATGCCTAGACTTTTAGCTAGTTGAAGAGTTAGTTTTATCTTTTGCATATTACTCTAATTAATTTAATTTATTTTTACTATTTACTTATGTTGGTTTATCACTTAGTTATTTAAACGCATTTCTTGTAGTAGTGACATTCCCAGAAGACGATGTTTCCGCCATCGTCCTATTAATACTATTATTATTTCTTTCTTTTTCCGCTTTGAAATTATGGGGTGTTACACTATCTAGTTTTCATGGAAGAACTATTATCTAGTTTTTATAGAAGAACTATTATCTAGTTTTTTTTGTTTCTATCTTTTCTATTTCAATGTCATGAGTTGGACTTATTTGTCTCATTTAAATGAAAATTCTAGTTATGGATGGGTATAATAAGTTCCTATGTTATTATTATTTTTTGACATATTAGGCAAATTGGATAACTAGGTAAATAAGGGATAGATTTTTCATAGCAAATCAATTTAGAATATTATACACCTAATCTGTTAAGCAATCAAAGATATGATTCCATATTATATGGTAACGTAATTCATTGCACCATAACTATTCAGCAGTTGGCTATGTTAGTACTTTACTAGTGAAATTGGTTGCATAGGAGAGGGTCGCAATGTGCGACAGAATACACGGGGTGCGACTTTGCTCGGAGATAAGTATTAATTTTTCAAGAAAATTATTAATTAGTTCTGATGGATTTGTATTCCTTGATTAAATTAGGATCCATTATGCCACTTGGATTTGTATCATGGAGTTAGTTGTTAAAGTCAAAGAGTTATCATAAGGGTAATTATTTCTGCGGTTTAATTTTACACTTTTAATACTACACACCAATAATATATATGATGTAGAGGATTGAACTGAAGAGTAGCTAGATTTTATATAAAGTATGTCATGTATCATATACTTATAGACCACAAATTTAAATTTTTATCTTTTTGGGTGTTCAATAGAGATGTCTTCCACTATTCTGATTGATGTTCCTAACTAGCTAGCATGAAAGTATGAAACCTTTTGTGTATGTTATAGTTTCATGAATCAAACATGTAATTGTGACATGGCAATGTTAATTCTATAATGTATGATTTTTTATTTGAAAAAAAGAAAAGGTGCATAATTAACTATGTATGATTGATGATTAGTACTCTCATATAAGTTTAATAATAGGTCTTCATAAGTTTAAAACATTAGTTAGTCACTGAAGCATGGGTGTTGACTTAAGAAATGGCTGTTTTAAAGAGACCAGTTTCAACCCTTTAGATAATTAATATAGAAAGCAATAAACTTTGCTTTCATGCTTAAGCAACAAGCAAAGATCATATGTTTGGCATCATTAGATCCTTAAGTTAATATAATAACACGATCAACAACTATTAACATTTGAACATAACCAATTGCTTTTGGACAAACAAAGCGTAACATCAAGGATTAGTGTTATTATAGAATCTTTAATTTGCCTAGCTAATCTATCATCTCTTTAATTTGATAGTGTTATTATACAAGAGTTGAGTATTTTGATTAATGACACTAAAAGAAACTGAATAGGGAAGAAATAAATAACTCTAGGAGCCAGAAGACCCAACAGGATCGCAGTGTCTCGCTCTCCTAGAGGCACGCTCCTCTCGTCGCTGGCAAAGATTCAGCTCAATGGAAGGAGTTGGATCATGATATGCTGGATATTGGGACACAAAGAAACTATTCAATGCCGAAATAATGAAAGACATAGAATAAGCATTGTCATCAAATCCATCAACTTGTTGTTGAATCGCACCGAGCTGAACCCCGAAAGTGGCTTGAGCCTCCTCAATTGAACTAAGCCTCTGCTCAACCGTAGAATGAAAATCAGGGGGTAAAGCATCCGGTTCCCTTGCTTAAAAGCTCACCATACTCCTCTTCCACCCCAGGGCGATAGTATTCGTCTGGCGGAATATAAAGCTGAGCATGTGTGGTCGCCTCGGTGATAGCCGTCCGGTCTGGTTGCGGCAATACCATATATTTGACACTGTTTGAACCATAGAGCCACACAGATCCATTCCGCGATTTAGGATACCAAAGCATAGATGCCTTTTTCAATTGTTGAATATTGTATACATAGGACGCAACAGTGAGGTGAGTGCCAAAAGTACCCAAGGGCTGGAGGATGTCGTTCCTATTATCATCTTTCGGTATCTCCTCATTGACTTTCTCTGCAAGGAGGGTGACCATACCCCCCATACTAATCTTTCCCGACTCTTTTTTACCAAGCTCCAAGCAATTTGCAACCCACAACTGAACCCAATCTGGACACCCAACTCCTTGTGGCGTCATTACCCACAAACATTTAAGATCAAATTTCGGAAGATTGGTTGGTTCCCCATGACAAAATATCGTCATTGCAAGGAGACGGTGAACAAAACGAAGAGCTGGATGGGGAATGGAACCCATTAGTAATGTTGCGCCAAAAGAGTGTCTCCTCATAGTTTATGGACTCCTCAAAAATCCCATCAACCCTATAATCCCAACCGAAAGCCTCACCCACTTCTAAGTAAGACAATCTTTGTTCATTATCATTAAGGTTAAAGGTGATAAATGGGCCATTTTCGTCCTCTCCCTTCTCCAATGTGGAAAGAAACTCAAGTGTATAACGCTCATAAGTGTGAGCTTTTTTCTGAATTAAACCATCTATACCAACTTTGGCCATCAATTGTTGAACGGGGTTCAGTAAACCCAATTCATTCAAGGTGGACTGACACACAAATTTGGTTTCTTGAATATGTCGATCTTTTCTAGTCAATCTATCCCATCGACGTTTTGCATTATTGCTAAGGTTTATCAGTCCCAAAGAATTGATTCGAGGCACATTCCTTGAACTACTAGCACCATTACCCTTTCTCTTTCTTGTGGACATCACTACTAACTCCCTCCCCAAAGAACAACACAACCACCAATTCCCAAGTGAGATCAATTTAACATTTTAACGACTCAATTCATCAACAAATACAAATAAAGACCAACTCCATATCAACAACAATATAAACCATACTTTATCACAATGCTAAGACTAATGAAAAGCAAGAATAATTAATTTAAGAAAAATATAAGAAAGGCAAAATTATGCCCATAAACTGATAATGAATCTTCCAAATCCCCTTTAGTGCACAATGTAATTGAAATTGTTGTTGTATAATCCTTCACCAAGTTCCAATATTGAAGTCACAACCTCCAATTTCCTCAATTGATGCATAAGATGAAAAACCCCAAATTCTAGGGTTTGAATTTTTTGGATAGAAAATCCGAATTTTGGGTGAGAGGAGAGAGGATTGAAAGAGGGGAAAAGGGATTTTTTTTTTTGTTGTGGTGGTGTGGTGTTAGGAGAGGAGGGTGTAAGGAGGAAGAATGTGGGATCTCAGAGAGAGAGAGAGAGAGAGGGAGAACAGGAAGAAGAAATGCGAAGGATTACACTTAAAAATCCGAATTTGAGCAGGGATTTTGTCTAGGCTGGGCTGCGCGAGGCGTCGCGAGTCGTGAGGAATTTCGCGAGGTGCGATGGAATTATGGTGTTCCAGGCTGGGCTACGCAAGGAATCGCGAGTGGTGAGAGAGGTCGCGAGGTGCGATGGAAAACTGTTTTCCCAGTTTGGGTTGCGCAAGGTATCGCGAGTCATGAGGAAACGAGCGAGGTGCGATGAGAGCCTCTCTAGTTATCTCTATGTACTATATCAAAATTTTGACATAATATAGGTCGATTGGCTGGCCCTGAGCGCCTTTTAGAGTGTTATTTGCATCATCATATTCTCCCACAATGCTGACTGCTCTAGAAATAACATCAACCATCTGCACTCTTTTTTGCTCAAACACCCATACATATTAATTAATGGTTTCTCAAGATTAACTTAGCCTTTTAGAAACAAAAATTTAAAAGGGAGTATATCAACATTAGAAAACAACCAAAATAACAAATTAAGTTGGAAATTAACCAAAATATTGAAATAAGTTAAACACCAATAATCTACTTTGAAGGACAAAATAACAAAAGAGGGGTCTTTAGCAAAAGCTAAAAATTAACAAAATTGCGACAATAGTTGTAGGATTATCCTTTGCCTTGCATTATAGCGATTTGAATCGTTTGTCACCTCCCATTCTTGGATCCAAACCTGAACCTGCATATGGTGAAATTTTAATTTACTTATATAGATACAAATATACAATAATATATGAGAACATAATATTCTTCACTAGAATATGTCATTAGTTGTACTTATTTGATCTTGTTTGTGTCACCTGAAACGGAGGATAAAATATCGTTGTATTTCCATATGCACTTGCAGAGGGCCTAACCTAAAAGGAAGAACATTTGTTATGAAGGCAAATATTACTAAAACTATAAATTTGAAATAATCAAGTAAAATATAATTTACTGGTGTCACTTGGAGTGGATAATTGTAACATAGATGATGTCCCGGTGACTGATAGTTGAGAAACTGTGCAAGATACATTTCAACACTAATTTTAATACTCTTACTTTAAGCGATATTTAGTTTTAGTAATTTAAAGTTACCTGTGCATTAGATGGTCCAACATAATTTAAAGTTGGTGGATAATGCATTGTCCCTCTTACTTGATAGTGCTCCTGTTGTTAAAAATGATTACAAACAACCAACTACATTTTTCATAACTAATTATAGTCAAATAAAGAATAGAATAAAAAATTTCACTTTTTTAGTTAATTTTTTTACCTGCCCATCACTGTAGCTACTTTCAAATGTCTGATATTGTGGATTATTCTTCCGTGGTTGCTGGTCATTTATGTATCCTTTCCTACGGGTTGGTTCTTTCCCTCTTTGTCTACAGTCTTTCGGGTCTTTCACCTTCTCTTGGTTCTCAACACCCTCATTTGGATCATTTCTTTGAACATCACTTTGTATTTGAGATGGGTGTCTTCCATACACCTTCCTAATCGTATCAACACTATGTGGTTGTTCTTCATATTCTCTTGCCGATGCTTTCACTTTTTCTTTTGCAGTGCGTAAAATTTCCAAAAAAACAGCATATGGCTTATCATCTGTGGTTGCAATGGAAGAAATCTCCTCAAATTCCTTATGCAAATCAAGGTATCTCTTTGCTTTTGGATTTTTGTCCGGTGTATAATATGGCACTGAGATTTTGGTGTACTCCCCCACTATATCCTTTCTCCATCGAGATAAGATGTATTTTTCGGGAACACATGTAATATCTTCCTCATGATATACCCTGACCACGTGACTGCACATTATGCCTCGAAATTCAAAATTTTTACACACACTTAACATCATAGGAGACTCAATCCACGGTCATTTTAAATTGTCGTTGAAATGGACATCTTGCTCTTTTTGTCACTACATTGTACACACATATTCTTCCATCATCTTCTAATTTTTTTGCACTAGTATAAGTTACCATGCGCACTTGTTCTTGAAATTCCTCAAATTTCTTTGATGTATATAGCCTTTGAAACACACTCTCACTCACATATTCAGTGAGGCATAAAGTTGGCTTATTTTTGACCGAAAAGTTTCATTTTCATCATCATTTGCTCGTTTACCCAAAGCAAGACTATATTGTTGGACAAATTCTTTCAAGGTGGTATTGAGGTGCACAAAAGCTTTAAAGAAATTGTTCATACTCTCGCTACGCTGTGTGCTAGACATTCCAGCCCAAAAGTGATCCTTGAAATACACTAGAACCCATCTATGCCTCAAGTTAAACATCTCATTGAACCAATTGTTATTCTTCAACTCATATTTTGCACCAATTTCTTCCCATTTTCTCTCAAATTCTTCAATGGTTAGGGAATCATAGAGAGCACGTCGCATTTTCTTTCGAATTCTGTCACTCTCAGAATTGAAATTTAAGTGCTTCTTTGCATTTCTCATGATATGCCAAATGCACCATCGATGCTCTGTGTCGGGAAAGACCACCTTAATTGCATTCCCTACATAAAAAAAATCCATAATAAGGGATTAGCTTCGAGTTATCTCAAGTTATTCCCTACATAAAAAAAATTCATACATAATAACATGAGCAAAAGAATTTAACTACTCCCAAGTTACTCCTGTCAATCATTGAGAGATCCAAGTCAAAAGAAAAGGATTAAAGATGGTTTGGGTCAGACATAAGGACTGATGAAAAATGGTATGACTATATAACATAATTTTGTTAATTGCATCAAACACAAGAGCGTCGACAGGACTCTGCCATCTGCACTTTCTATTTTTGCTGATAAAATTTATTGTTGCATATTGGCCACTACAATATATACAACCAACAAGCCTTTGAGAAACTACTGGTTAAAAGTTCTTTAAGAACCTACAGTATACAAACTTCAGATATTTTTTATTAGTGTAAAAGATACTGGTTAAAAGTTTTTTGAGGATGTAAAAGCTAAGCTTGCATACCAAAAGAAGAAAAAAGAAATACACACAAGTTTACAGCTAAAAAAAAGAAGTGTATAAAGCAATAAGAGTTTTACCTATGGCCATGCACTGATCTGTAAGAATACATTGTGGAGCCTTTCCTAAAATGCATGCTAGCCATGTCTTGAACAACCAAACATAGTTATTTGTATCCTCACCCGAAATTAGAGCACATCCTAGCAAAACCGATTGGCCATGGTGATTCACTCCTATGAATGGGCAAAAAGGCATTCGATACCTATTTTTCAAGTATGTGGTATCGGATGAAACCACCTCCAAAATCTCGAAATGCAGCTCTACATCTTCCATCAGCCCAAAAAACATTTTTAAGCGAGCCATCATCACTTGTGTCATACATATATAAAAAGTTTGGGTCTTTTGTAGACATTTCTATGAAATGCTTTTCCATAGCAGCAAAATCTCCTTGCTGAAGACACAAACGCCTATGTTTAGTCACCAAATTTCTACAATCTTTTTCGGAGATAGGAACCTCACCTTATCCTCCATATCGCACTGCAAATGTAGTAAAGTTTCGACCAATGGGTATCCCAGCCTTTTCATTAGTCATTATTATCTCTTCGTTGTGTTGACTAATGAATCTGTAATTAGACATGAATTTAGAATTTGAGGGGTCCAAGGGGTGGTTATGCTCCAAAACCACAATGGTAAGTTTCCATTCCCCAGTTTTCTTGTCAAATGTGGCAGTTACTTTAGCTTTACAACCAGTAACTTGAGAGTGTGATGGCTTTGTTGGATCCTTACCTTTTGAAATAAACTTTCCTTCTTTTGTACATGCTAGCCTCAACCTTGTGCAATTACTGTCATCAACACATTAATCCCTTTAACACTTTCCCGGCTTCTAATTTTCATTTGAAATCCGTTTTGCCGTCCAAAATTATGATAATCAATTACCTCGCTATAAGATGCAAATGTCATCCCCACTCTCGGAGGAGTAACCAATTGTGGAATTGGTTGTTGTATATCATCATCTTGTCTTTCAGTTGCATTATTATTGCCTTCTACAAAGTTACCATCTTCTTCAATCTGATGTGTACTAAAATCTGAATACGAATCTGAATTTGAATCGCCATTATAGTATGTATCAAAACTTCTACAATTGTCACCTTTAACAGGGTACTCGATATTTAAATCTATCATCGTTTGCTTTGCTTTAGGATTGTGTTGATCGTACTTGCTCATTGCACCTACATTCAATATACATTCCAAATAAGATATTACTAGTAGTAAACTTTTCTATCCTCGACCTTATTAATGTGTTTAAATAAATGATATAAGTACATGTGGACATGAGGTAGTAAGCTACTGGAAAAGAATTTCATAACCTAATAGTGATAGCTTTTCTTATTAAAGTGTTCTCTAAAGAAATGAATTGAATTTTCTATATTCATTCTTAGATATTTTGTTGTACTAAGAAACATTTTTCTACTATTGATGTAATTTTTATGTGTTCATTGTTGAACATTCCTAAATTATAAATACATAGTTTACCAAGTATCTACACATGATAATATACCTAAATTATAAAAAATATGAGAGGATAAAGGCGTTTACTTATGTAACATGATAATATTCCTAAACTTAATAATATATAAGAAGAGGATATATATGTTGTTCAATCAAGCAAATAATAGAATTTGACTCTTATCATTATTTTTTTAGTTGTAGATGATAACATTAGGTTACAATATGAATATTCAATATATATTGGCATAATAATGATAATGCTTGTGAATAATGAGTGAGAAATTGGACTTGATATGTTACCTTACTCATGGTGTTCTTGATTTTTTTTTTTCCCATTAGAACAAGAAGAGATTGAACTCTACTTCAAATTCTCTCGTTATTGTTAATTAGCCGCGTCGTCCATTTCTTTGGTGAATTTCCTTTTGTATGCAATCAAGTGGTGAATGATTATGTGTTATATTAACTTACCTAACTAGTTATAAGGATTATAAGGAGCTTTTGAGAATGCAATGCTTGCACTAAGAATGAAAAGACCTTCCTGACTACAGAAATATTAACTTACCTAACTAGTTATGTTGTTCATGTTCTACTGTTCAAAAAGAAAAAGAATGAAAAATCCAGAGAATACAAAGAGTTTAACAATTAATGGCCTTGTTTTTATATTTTTTCTTTTTCCAGCTATTTTGTCTTTTAACCGAGCTATTTCCAAAGCTCTTGTATAACTAATTTAATGTTGCAGCTCCATCATTACCAATAACTGATTTTCAGAGCATACCAATAACTGATTTTAATTACATTTAAATAAAATGACTGCTTGAACCACCTCAGTTACCACCTCACCTGGGTAAGTGACCCAGTGGGTGTATGTAGCCAAGCCCGTTGTTTTAGGTAAGTTTGTTGGACCACATCCTCCTACTCTGACCTTAATTCAGGGTCTAGTTAATACTCAATGGGTGAAACGTGGTACAATCTTTATCCATCGCACAGGAGATTACTATGTGTTTGCATGCAGTCAGTGTGCGGACGTTGATGCACTCATCCAACAACATAAAACCATTATTGACGGAAGAATTCTCACCTTCCGCAGATCTCACCACGGTTCCTTAAAGAATCAAATTTGATTTTGTTTTGATTTGGGTTAGGGTTTCGGGTCTCCCATTGGGTTATTTGTCCAATTCTTGGGCCATGCAAACTCTGAGACATGTGGGTCTTATAGATGAAATGGAAACCCAGCATGCTGAACTGCCAAAAGACCCTGAATTCAGAGCAAAAATGCTGACTGATCTGTCGAAGCCACTAATTCCCGGATGCTTCTTACCCATATATGATTCTCGGGTAATTTGGGTCTATTTTCGATACGATGGGGTATTCCATTTTTGTAAAAAATGTGGGTGTGCAGGCCATTATACCAAGTCACGCAATATTACAAATTTTGAAGCTCATCAAAGGATTCGCACTAGGGTTGCAGATTTAGAAGGTTCGGGTCGTCGCGTCCTTTATGGGCCCATGAACCTTGCATATTATACGAATTTTGTCGAGGGGCTTCCATATCGTTTTAAGTATAGGAATACTCAAGTCAATCTCTATCAACGAATTAGAGATGATGACCCACCTTTTCATCGAAGAACTACACCTTCATCAGTAGTGAAGAGAATTCAGGATTCCAAGAATTTCCATCTAGTAATCTACCTTATAACTCTTCTTCAGAAGATGATGAGGTTTTCTACTCAAGCGAGGAAGACTTTGAGCTTGCATCTGAAAATTTAGCTCAGGAGAAAGACATGCAATATTGTTTGGGCCCATTTCAAGGACCAGCCCATTGTGGGCAAAATTACCAAAATACCCCTGCTACTAGGGCCATCAATCCTCCACCAGTTGGAGTTGACCTAAATACCCTATTTTATTGGAATTCACAACCACTATAAATAGTGATTGTCCCATCAGTCAAAAGGTATTCAATTCTCACCTAAAAAGCTAGAGCATCTCTCTCTACAATTACTGCTTTCTCTCTCTACCTCAATTACTAACTTGAGCGTCGGAGGGGCGTTCCCGGAAAAACTCCCGTGGTAGTTTTTCAGTGTGCTTTGCAGGTTTACCGGCGTCAAGACCCATCGGAGCTCTCGTACCCCCTCAGCATTCAGTTGGCATCCCCTTCATCATTACTTAAAGTTTCTTGACGGAAACAGTTTGGCGCCGTCTGTGGGGGCACAACAATCTCAAGCCACAACCGAGAGCTGAAATGGCACCGATCCGCCGAAACCGTAAAGCTCATCAGCTAGAACCCAATCCACCTTCTCGTCGCACACCTACCGTTGAGACACTCGACCCTCATGAGGATGAGAGCCCTACGCCTTCGCCAGAGCAAGGGCCTCAGCCTCAGCTAGCTGGACCCTCTCATCCACAACCTCCTCTGCCTGCTGAACTCCAGAGAATAGCGGACCAGCTGAACCAAAACATTGAACGGAACCTAAGGGCCATGTTAGCTACTCTTCAAAATGGGGGGCAGCCACAACCCCACCCTCAGCCTGAGGGGGAGGCGAGGGAAGGGACCTCTCGAATGCAAAGGTCAAATGCTGCGGGACCCCCTCAGCCCTCGGCCCGGAGGCATGAACAACCAAGAGAGCGAAGACCCCCTCAGTCAGCTCAGGGACTCCCTCAGTCGGCCCATAGACCCCATCGGTCGCAACAGAGACCGCCTCGGACAGAACGTGGGCAGAGGGATGCCTGTCAGACAATTGAAGAGAACCGACTCCGTAAGGGGCAAATGGATGCCCGGGAAATCCTGAATAGAAAGGAAGCTTCAAGGGCGGCCCCATCAAGACGCGAGCGTGAGCCTGGTCAGCCCCACTCTCCTCGCCAGGAGCGAGAGAGATCCCCTCCTCACTCGCCCATAATTATCAATCTAGATTTATCTCAACAATGATAATTACAATTATCAACTACCAATAACAATTACAATAGGTCTCTCTCTTAGAATTAACTAAGGAGAGTTAACTTAAACACTACATTCTAGATCCATTAATTAAAGGGTGATTAGTTAAAACAATTAGATATGGTTCATACTATACCATTAGTTGAATTCCAAACAACATAATTAATAAGAAGCCACTAACAATCCAAACTTATGATTACATAGACAGGGTCGAACTCATTCCTACTAGAAACTACTCAAACGTATACTCGGGCATCTTTGAGGTGATTCACAAACTCATGTTCCAATTTCGTATTTAAACTCACTAGCAAACTTACTTTTGTCGGCATTAATCAGCTAATCTAATTTTATAATATTTCTCTATTTATAGTTATTAAACTGAATTTCCTTCATAAACTCAATCTTAATAATCTAGACCATAATTAATTAAACTACATCCAATAATTTCCATATTATTATCAATTTATTAATAAATCGTTTTTCTAACCTCATATGAGAAAACCAATAAAAGTAATTCACTTTTACAATCTACTCCAATGCTCAACAACTCTAATCAAATCATAAACTCTTATTATTTTTCATATACATCCTCCAATTACCCTTCAAACTCATCTTAACAACAATCAATAGCTATTCCTACTAAGTTTTAGTTAAATAAACTAATCCCATGAACATTTTTGATATATTCACCTTCACCATTCCAGAGGTATTCTCCCATTAGAACTAATTAGACTCCATCTTAGAAGCAAACTCTATGATACCAACAATAATAACGATGTTCCTCATTCATAAATCTATTCTAATTAAAATCATTTCAATAAATACAAAATAACACACAAGCATGAAATTATAATTCATACTATATATTTAATCCATGACCATACCTCACAATTTCCATGTAGATAACTTAAACAAATTACTCTTTCTAATAGAAACTACTTATTAATGAGCTTGAAAATATCCTTTTTGACAAGACCAACTAAACCACATTATTTTACGTAATTAAAATACAAACTTGTTATAGTAGAGCTCCTTGACAAAATTATAATTTCCAACTTATTCCCAGACCATTGTTTCTTAACGATTATAATACTGAAACCAAGACATCCAAGCTGATTGAATATATATTCAAAACAAGTAACAATAGCACATCTAGTATAGCAAAACCTCATCTAATTTTACAACATGATATTCTTCAATAAATATGGATTAGGCCAAGTTCTATAATCATTTCCTTAACTTATTAAATACCTTTCAAATTACAAATAAAAATAAGTGGATTCAATTTCAAATAGAAGTAGTTCTATCACAATCATAAGCAACTAAGTAATCCATCAATCTTATTGTCCAACTCAAAGATAACTTAAACCATGAATTAACTTAGTGCACATCCCACTATTTTCACTACCAAATACTAATCTGAAATAATGAAGTTCTAACATGAAATCCCAAATCACAGGTAGCTATGAATCACAATCATCAATTATATCACACAACCAACATCCACAATTCATAATTCACAATTCACAATCCAAGTATTAATCTTCAGAATAAAATCAAAGGAAGGAGGGAAGGAGGTATAGTACCTCTAGAAGTAGAACATCAAGAAGCAAAGGTGGCAAAAACCACCACCACAAACAATAGCAGTCACACGACAAGAAGAAGAAAGGGAGAAGCGGCGGCCAGCAGCAACAGCAACGCTGGCAGCCAGGGCAGTAGCGCAGCAACAACTACGACACGGCAACAACACGAACAGAGGAGACACGGGCAACACCTAGAGGAGAGAGAAAAGTGGCGTCGAGCCACGACAATCCAGCAGCAATAGCAACCCAGCAGCAACGACACAACAACAACACCGCGACAACTCGTAGTGACAGCAGCGCCGGCAAGACGGCGGCGGAGAGCTAGGCTCAACCAAAAGCAGAGGGAGGAGGGAAGAGAGAGAGCTGTGGGGAGGAGAGAGGGTGACTGAAGCTTAAGATAGTAATCACGGGTGAGAGAAACGGGGTTGGAGTTTTTGGGGTTTCACGAGAGGAAGGGAGATCGAGGAGAGAGAAGAACATGGTTAGGGGGGTTTCTTTGGGTTCCTTGACCGACGATAAGTATAGGGGGGTTTGATTGTTCTAGATGGAAACCGACAAGCAAAAAGAAATGGACCCAACTCTTGATTTCCTATTTGGCCAAATACCACTTAACTAAATTTTATATAATTAAAAGTCAAAATATTTTTAATGATAACTTCACAAAATTAAATAAAAAAATACACGACAAATAAAATTCATATTCCAACCCAAATAAAATAAGAATATCTAAAACATAATTAACTTAATAATAATGAATGCTTTTGAAATTAAGCCTGTTACAGTTGTAGTAAAAAAAAGAAAAAATAAGGAAACCCCCTCCATCATATTCTATTCGCTCCCCGTTCCTTCTTCTTCTTCAACCAAAGCCACCTCCTCCTTCCTCCTTCCTCCTTCGTGTCTTCATCCTCAACTGTGAGAGATTTTTCAATTCATCCCAAAGCTACATAGATTAAGGTAAGAAATCCCTATGTCCTTTCTATCATTTACCAATTTGAAGAGCAAAACCCAAAACCACAAACCTTCTCTCTCTTTCATATCTTTCTTTTTCTGTCGGCTTTACTCTCCTCGTCGGCGACGCGCCACCTAGAATTCGGCTTTGTCAGCTCTCCAGCATCCCTGTTTCCGGTCCGCGTGTTATGGTGCGTGGGTTGCTGTTGTTGCTACCATGTTTCTCCCTCCCCTGCTCGCATCTCTCTTTCTCTCTCCTCACGCTGCCCCACACACTGTTGTTACTCGTCTATTCTCTCGCCTTTGGTGGTCCCATGGTCGACACCAAAGGTACTTTCCCCATTTCGTGTGTTATGTGTGTTGTGTTATTGTTGTCTTCCTTTGTCTTGTTGTTCGTTATTATTGCTACCCTGTTTTTTGTTTCATCTACTTGAGCTGCTGTTTTTGCTGCCTTATCAGGGCCGTCGTAAGCCGGCACTGCTTGTGTTGTTTATTGTCGTTTCATGATGTTGATTGGTGGTGGTGTGTGTCTTTTACTGTAACCTTGCAATCAGATTTATTCTAGTTAGTAAAATTTTAACGAATTTACTTTAAAATGATATGTGTATTGTTCCACTAATTTGAAAAAAAATCAATTTATGTTTTATTGTTTAAATTGCAAAAGATGTCAGTTTATGATTGTAGTTATTGTTGTTTAAAAGTCTATTGATTTAAATTGAGTAATTTGGTTACATGTTGAAATCATATTACATAAAGGTTAATTAGATTAGTTTCTTATTTAGTGAGGAATTTATTCATTTCTGCTATTATGCTTGAGGTAGTTGGAGTTGATTTCCAGTCATAAGAATGTGGATGGGTTAGTTTATGTTTGAAAGGTTTTAGTTTGTATGGTGATTCAATTTGTATAAACAAAGGCTAATTGAATAAGTTTCTTTATTTAAAGTTCATGGGAAAAGTATAATGGTTAATACTATTAATGTGGAGGTGATTGTTAAGGTGATTAAATAAATTAGAGTTTATTTATCATTTGGACAGTACTAGAGTAATTGTAGCATTAGTACGAGTAAAGCAATTAGTGTCGGTTTAAAGGAATTAAATTTAAACGTGTCTTATCTAATTAGTATGAATGTATGATGAGCAGTTAGTAATGTTTATACAGGTTATTTCTAGAGTAGATTATGGAGGATGACTATGGGCTTGAGGTATCATGTATATAAGCAATACTATATGCTATTGAAAATTAAAGTGATTAAAGAACTAATCATGTAAAGCAAAATAATGGCAAAGGTTAGAAGGAACCGATGAGGATCGCTTATGGTGGGCCCCTCATAGGTTATGAGCACATGACAAAAATCTAAGGGCTTCTCCGGTGGTCGACCCTAAGGACCTTAAGGATCACTCTCTAGGGGAGTGTCTTAAGGGAAAACGCTCTTGTCGAATATTATGAGAGTCGCAATGGAAGTATTACCTCTCGCGGGTTGCTTTAAGGGATGTATACACTAAAGACTATGATAGGCCTTATATCTGGTGGGAAGACGTTCCCCGATAAGCGATGTGTCTGCAATCTAGTGTAAGCACCTTTGCGTCGTCCCCTTACCCATTGCACAATGATTGTGGTAAGAGAATGTAAAGTGTGTGAATGTGTATAAAGGATTGACTAAAAGGATTGATGAGTAATGAATGGTGAAGCTTTCAAGAGTATTGGATGACATGTTTAAAGCATGCTTGTTGTTGTGATTGTTCTGAAAAAACCCTAAATTCTCCAAGAGTATTGGATGACAAGTTTAAAGCATGTGTTGTTGCGGCTGTTTCTGATAATGTTGTTCTTCTTGTCATAATTCTGATTGAGTCGTTTTTCAAGTAAAGGAGCACCAAAGCATGTTTTAATGTGTTTCATCTCTATTCTATATCCTGACCTTTTGGTGTCCACCCTCTTTGCCCAAATTACCCCTAATAACCTAACAAAATTACTAATCGCATTCTCTCATTTTTTTTAAGAAAAGAGAAAAAAGGATCCCTACAACTGCAAAGCAGTTACATATGCACCAGTAAAAACAAAAAATAGAACAATATTCTTGAATGACGATTAAATTTAAAACTTACACAAAATCACCTACACGCGATATCACGCATGCATCGCGTGCAAAAGATACTAGTACGTTTATGAGTTAGTACTCAGCTTTGCTTATGTATGTATATGTTTGTTTTGTCAACTCTGTGGCCTATCACTTAGTGGTTGGCAGTCTCCCTAAATTTTTCGGCTTGATGATGTGAGTTAATCTCTCTAATGTTAAAGCTAGTTTATGGTGGAAAACTTGTTGTAATTCTATATTTGTTTTCGAGGCGAGGACGCTCAACCTTGTAATAGTTACTCGTTAATTTGTTGTTTTCCAATTTTGTTTTTAAGTGGCGTTAATGCGCTTCATTCTCTCTTAGTGTTGCTCCGCGAAAGCATTGATGCTGTTGAGTTTTGGAGATGAGAATATTTTATTTAATTGAAATTGTGAACAGATTTAAATTATTTCTCACTTAGGGTTATTCTATGTAAAAATAAAATTGTACCGGATTTTGCTAAGGTATTTATTAGAATAGCATATGAGAATCAAGGCGTTGTTGTAATAGTTAATTCATATTAAAGAGTGTTGGGATTTTGGTTTGAATTGTGTTGGGATTTTGGTTTCCACATTCTTTGATATAGTTCAATTGAGTGTGATGGTAGCTGTTGGGCAGCTCGACCATATTCTTTTTATCCCGTTGTACTGCATTAATCATGTGTAAGCTGGTTGAGAAGGACCACGTGTTATAGCTTAGCTTGTCACGGCTCATGTCTAGCCCATCGTCAAGCATTGTCGTCTAGCGTCTAGAGCACTAGACTGGTCACTGGATCCCGCACCCGCAGCTGGACCCTGCTCCCCTGGATTTCACTTGTCACATGCCTCGTGCCCGCATGAAGAAGATGCAAGTGCATTAGCAGGACTGTCAGCCCACAGCAGGACTTGACACGACGCACTAGCTTGTGTCAGCTAGCAAGCCAACCCCGCGACCACCTGCGTGTACTTGTCCATCGACTTTTAAGTCGAATTTGTTACTTTTTTTTGCTATTTTTCTTTTACAATTTATTTTCTTTTTGAAATAGGGTAGTATAATAACTTAATAGAACTTTTTATTTGGGGACTTTACGTTCTTTAATATTGGAAGAACTCTCTTGGACGTTCTTGGCTAGTTCTTATAAACCCTAACTATTTTCTCCATTAATTCAAGTTTGAGGTATTTTGATTTCTCTTCTTCTTTTCATTGAATCATATCATTGCTTTATCATTCTTCCCTTTTGTTAGAATTATTGTTCGTCATAGTTTATTCTTTATTTCACATCATGAATTTGAGTTTAAGTATTTTGTTGTTTTGCTTGATTTACTTATGAGTGAGTAGTTTAATTCTAGGCTTTAAGGGGAATTAGGAATGTTGAAAGGGCCAGGGTTGATTTGTTATATGTTAATAATTGTTGGATTCTGTTATTTCCTATTGTTTGTTTATATTGCTTGTGAATTCGGTTTGGCCTGATTGGACTTATTAACTTAGGCAATGTTATATTATGCGTTGAGAGGTATAAATCTAATGTTCAGACTTACAACAATTAGTAGAACCATTTCTCATAAATTGCAAGAGCCTGTTAGATTATTCTAAGGGAGACTTTGATTCGAGAGAACGACTTGTTACCCTAGATAGTTTTCGAGCTTCACCCTTGCTTTTTTAAAACATATACTTCCTCCATAACAAAAAACCCAACAGTTTCCATCTAGGGATGTAACACAAAAAATGCAACAATCACAAACTTACTTGTTTTAGTAAATTTTTTGGTGCAAATGTATGAAAATAACCTTACTTTATAAACTAGTATTCTGATTATTTCATAAAAAACATTAGATTACTATCCCCTAAATCAACCTATTTAATGATTCTCACCAAAACACTTATTGATCCAACCCCCAACTACCTAAATTCAAAATTGAATTCCCTAACCCCCCTCCCTTAATTCCCCAATTCCCCAAGTACCCCAATTAATGAATATCATAACCCTAGATAAGCCCCCCTCTCCCTTCAAATTCATCCCTTGTTCGCTGAACTCTCCCTCTCTTTCATCTCTCAGCAATTATCAATTGAACAAACCCTAAATCTGGGTTTTCTCTCTTCTCCCTCGTTCTCACATCCCGTTCTTTTTCTCCATCTCACATCCCCTTCTTTCTCCTTTGTTCCCCCGAAATGGTGAATTTGGAGCCATTAAGAAAGGCTCATGAGGACTAAACATATTAGGAAAGGAAGAACTTACTTAACCTTTGCCTCGAGTTTTTTGAGAGAAATCTATTCGATCCCTTTACACGGTTGTATGAAAGTGGGGAGGCAGCCTTCCGTATGATTCCTTAAGGTGGTGCGGCTTTAGGAGTGGCGGCTGAAAGCATAAAGGAGGACAAGAAAGTGGGATGGGATCTAGTATGTGGTTTTCCTACGGATGGGGGAAAGTCTGAAGATGTTAGCAAGAAGAAAAGATATGTCGCTGCTGGAAAAAAACCCAAGTTGGAGGAGACCAGAACTATGCAGACTCGCTTCTCTAAGTGTTCCTACTTAAGGAAGAATAAAGGAGTGGGGGTTAAAAATATATGAGTTATTCTCCTCTGAGGAAGAGAAGTTGAAGAGGTGTTGGAGTAAAGAGGACGATTTTTCAGTTGAAAATGTTGGTGAGGGTTCTGAGGTTGAGGTGATTCCTGATATTATTCTATCATCCAACAATGAGTCCCCCAACAAACCTATCATGTGCTGATGAACAAGAGATAAGAGCCCAACTAATTAAGTTTATGTATGACCTATCCCTTTTGATTTGTTATGAATTTGGATCTGTCATATCACTAGTAGAAAAACGTTGATTCGCGTCTCCTAAATTGCGTCGTACAACTGGAAAACCAACGCAGAAGGCTAGGACCATATCATTTGCGTCGGATACGGGATGAATGCGACACAAATCATGGTTCATGTGTGTAGTATTTGAGATGCATCCGACGCAAATACTTGAAACAAATGGGTGGAAGAATCATGTGCGCCGGATACTGTTCTATGTTCGACGCAAATAACTAAAGTAAATGGGGCACAATTGGCAAACGATTTGCGTCGAACGTCTTTGACGTGCGACGCAAATCATTGGGCTTAGGCAATTTGCGTCGGATCTTATTGTCCCATCCGACACACATCACAACTAATTCCCCTTCTTATTTTCGAGTAATTCAATCCCTCACACTTTCTATCTCTCTGTAACCCTAAAACTCTAATTCACTCTCTCGCTCTCTAACCACCTCTCCCTCCCCTTCTTCAATCTCCTGTGAAATCTTCAATCTCCCCATCTTTCTCTAATCAACCACTCTCCTTCCCCTTTTTCTCCTTTCCACATAAAATTGAGCGACGATAAAAATAAGTGGAGAGTGCTTCCCTTCTTCAATTCATCAATTATGTAGCACAACAGATTTAAAGCAACAAAAACACAAACCCAAACGAATTGTTTGTGAAATCTCCTCTCACTCGCCAGAATCGTCTTCGTCCTCTCTCCGTCGAGCTACTTTCTTTGATTGGGTTTTTCATTTTCGAAATTATCTAGGGTTCCCTTCACACGCCTTTGGGTGAAAATCAATTGTTATACCTCTGAAGCTTAAGCAACAGCAACCTTTTGGTTCTATAGAAAACAAATTCGAGGTAACTGGTTTTAGAGTTTTAGGGTTTGCTTGTTATTAAATTATGGGCATTTTATTTCTTCTTTTTTTTTTCTTTGCGAACTCTTTTGTGGTTTTTTTGTTAATTATAATTATTCTTCTTCTGTGTTGCGCTAGATTTTGAAGTTTGGAATATTCTGAAATTAATTTCTACTTTTTTTCCATTGTATCTTTTGATTGTGACTGTACTTTGTTAATTCTCTCGCGTTTTCGCTTTTTTTATCACCTGTAAGATGCAATAGTTACATTTTAAGAAATCCATTCTTATGCATCTTGAGTTTGGTTTTTGAATTGTATTGGGTGAATCGATGCGAGATTGCAATTTTTATATTCATGGAGTTATTGATTTATTTATCTGGAGAATGAGATGACTTCATGTATGCTTAGATTGATGATCTATGAAAATTCTCGTTACTTGCTTTCTGAAAATGGAGTGCCTAATAGGTTAGATTTTGGTTGTTGGACTTTTGTAGATGTCCTAATCTTTGCAGCATAATATTATTACTCTCAAGCACTATATCTTTGATTCCATCACATGCTCCAAAACTTCATGAATTTCATCTTTTTTAACACTCTCATGGCTTATGTTACTGCTGCTATATTAGATTTTATAGTGGAGAATCAAGAGAGAACTTATAAGTTAGGTTATGCAGGACCAATTAAGAGGATATGAAAAATGGTTGTTGGGGATTTTTAATTTGTTGTATCGCACATTTGTGCTCAGTTTTGGTTTATATTTTGGGAAATTTTAGAGGACATT
The DNA here is from genome assembly GCA_947646795.1 of Beta lomatogona. Taxonomy (NCBI): domain Eukaryota; kingdom Viridiplantae; phylum Streptophyta; class Magnoliopsida; order Caryophyllales; family Amaranthaceae; genus Beta; species Beta lomatogona. The sequence continues at coordinate 3,603,718 of CANSNZ010000017.1, read as the reverse complement.
TGCTTAAGATGTGTGTAGAATTGTAGTTTTGGGGTTTTTGTCGCTCCAGCATTCGAATCTTAAACACATTAGTATGTTTTTCCATCAGATGAAGCATATATCCTTTTTATGCTACATACTAAATTCGGGAATAAGATAGGAAATCATGAAAAAAGGGGGTTGATCGGCTTGATCCGTTGATATGACGAAATGGCAAGAATTGGAGTTTTGTTCTTCAAACCTAAGCTAATAATTGTTATCTTGTTTGAGTTTTTAGTGATTGATCTGTATTTTCTTTCCAAATATAACTATAATTCTTTGTATCTGTTATCATGCTTGTAGGTGGTTACACAGTTGAAATGATTAATCTCTTGTTGGCACTCAAGGACAGGTTTACACCTAGATATTATGTAGCTGCTGCCACTGATAATATGAGTTTGTAGAAAGCTCAAACATTTGAAAGCTCCTCGAGTAATGAGGTAATTGGCCCCTCCCTGCTTCCACGTCTAACTTTTGTGTTGGAGGTGCATTCAAAGTTAAAAACTGGTGATTTTTAAAAGTTATGACTAGTATGGGGATAAAAAAAATGGTGCTAACTTATTATTATGAAATTATTAATCATACTCTAGAATAGACCTGGGCATGGGCCGGGCCGGGCCTGTTCACGGGCTCGGCCCGCGGGCTTAGGGAAATGGCGGGCCGGGCCGGGCCCGAGTCCGTGAGTGGCGGGCCGGGCCGGGCTTGAAATTTCCAGGTTTTGTCCACGGCCTGGCCCAGGCCCACGGGCCCGCGGGCCGGGCTCGTGCCTCCTGCGGGCCTGGCCCGTGTTTTATGTTGTTTTTTTGTATTTTTGACAATTTTAGGCTAAAAAACAAAGGAAAGGAGCGTTCGGCCCGCGGGCCGGCCCACGCGGGCTCGTGCCGGCGCGGGCCGGAAATAAAATTTCTTGACCGTGGTAGGCCCACGGAGCGGACAACGGGCCGGGCCGGGCCCAAATCGTGCTGGGCCGGCCCGGCCCGGCCCGCGTGCCCACCTCTACTCTAGAAGCCAATAAGGTACGAGATAATTGTTGCTGAGGTGTGGGTTTGATCATTACTTGAATGAAATGTGTTATTTAGGATGACAAATCTTGTGTAAGGTGCTTTAGGATTCATTCTTCCTTTTAATTTTCGTCTTCATATGTGATGATTTTGTTTTGAGCTTTCTTTTCATCCTGTAGTTGCTGATAATACACAATACTTGTCGTTGCTTCAATTATTCAAGAATAGATTTGCATGTAATTACGTTTTATAAAAGGAAGTTATTAGTGGAACCTCCCATTCAACTTTCATCAAACCCTTTCATTAACCCAACTTTGTAACCTTTCCTTTAATTATCATTCCTGGAGCTGATTTCTCATAATTTTCAACCCGAAGTACTCAAGTCATTCGACCATTTGAGTGGGAAAAGAGAAAGGAGGAGTTTCCTTTGTCCTTCACACAAAAACCACCATTTTCCCTACATTCTTATACTCTAAAAATTCCACGATTATTATCCTATCGATTAGTATTAGTAGATCAATTATATAAGGTTTCATAGTTAAGTTTGATATTAAGATCATGTTAAGTTTGAGTGGGTAAGTTGTTTGAATATATGTGTATGTTTACATGTTTATACTTCAACTATTTATATGATTCCATGTGTTCCTGATTATTAGAAAATTTATGTTGAAGATTGGTAAAATTATATTGGGATGGTTTTATCTTGGAACCCTTGTAATTTAAGAATTTTTCATGTTACTTTTAGTCTCTTTCTTTATGGTAAATTCCTTGGAATTATTATAGATAATTTACATTTAAGCAGAATTATTGTAGATAGGTGTTGTGGTGTTGTGTTGTGTTGGAGGGATGAGTGTGTTGTGGTGCTGGTTGTTTCGCATGAAGCCTTAAATAATACGCGTTGGGCAGTTGTTGCCAACATTTTCCTCTTGTATTGCTGACTGTTGTTTCATTGTTGCGTTGTTGCTAAGTTGTTGTTGTTGTCATGTGGTTGTATAGTACTCTGCAGGTTGTCCAAGACTTGATATGATGTAGTTACTCTTGTGATGCTGCTGTCTAGTTTTATTTTCCTTAAAAGTATACTTTGGAAGGCCAATTTCCTAGGTGAGTTTTACGTAGAACATGTTTAGTTTGGGCTAAGTTTCTTGCATGAAATCTATATTCTTTTCTACATGTTATAGTTAGTTTGTATTAGTATGTAGTTTGAGTGGATTGTCTTATGGAATTGTTCTTTTTATTAGTTAGCTGGATGGTTCAAACGCTAGTGCTTATTGCTATGTTTTTATGTTGCTGGATTCATTTTTCTATAACACAAGACTTAGAATATAAGCATATTGCATACATATATTAACTGGGGTGTGCCTTTGTTTTGGATTTATTGAGCATGAAGAGAACTAACAGTTTTGGGTTGCTTTTGTTTTGTCAGCTTTGTAGTAGGGATTCAAAATCTAATCTCCTTTTGTTTTCTTTTTTGCGTTTTTTTTTGTGATTTTATTGCTTTTAGATTTGATTCATTGTTTCTTCTCTTTATATTCTCGTCGTGAGCATTTTTCCTGATCTATGGAAAAATCAATGGAGAATTTAGAAGGATTTTGAAGAATTTCAATATTATTTTTTTTAAAGATAAATGAATCATTTGCGTCGCATCCTAACAAAAGTGCGACGCAACTGACTTTTTTTGTAGTAAAAAACAATCATTTGCTTCGGTTGTTAACAACCGACGCAGATGACTTTTTTTTTGTAGTAAAAATCAGTCATTTGATGCGGTTGTTGACAACAACCGACACAAATGACCTTTTTGTTGTTGTAAAAAACAGTATTTGCTTCGGTTCTTTGCCAACAACCAAAGCAAATGAACAAGTCAAACCTCATTTGCGTCGGACTTACGTGTACATCTGACACAAATAGTTCTGGAGAAGCTTGGTGTGGTGTTGGGCAGATAGAGCCATTTGCGTCGCACATGGCTTCAGATCCTACGCAAATAGCTTAAGAATTGCGTCGTGTCACCATCTGACGCAGATCTTTTACGGCACATTGTGTCGAGTCATGTAGTGTCGGACCCATATCCGGTGCAAATGATGGTATGGCATCCAACACAAATCAATGATTTTGTACTAGTGTATGTGATTTGGTGTGTAAATATGAATTTTATGAAAACTGGATTTATGATCGTTGATTATGAGTCCCTTTAAATTTGAATCTGTGAAATTCATATTGTCACTATGAGTCCCTTTTTATGTTCCTCTATGTTCATTTAATTTTGATAAGTGATTTTGGATATGTGGACCCTGTGTTGAAAATTTAATCTGTGATTTTGTGATAATGTGTCCATGTGAATTGAGTTGGAAGAGCCATTGATGAATGATGATTTGTTGGTTGTCCAGAATTGGGTGTCCATATGCGAGTCCCTTGTTGGGTTTGTGCTTTGTGAAGTGTGAGTCTTTAGTTGTTTTTTTATCCGAATGAGGATGGGACTCAACATAGTTGTTGTTGTTGTCTTTGAATTGTTCCATTGTAACACATGACCTCTGTTGGTGTTAATGCTCCTAAGCATTGTACACCATCACCAGAGATTTTTGTGGTCAATGTTGAAGGAACAAATAACAACATTATGTGAAACAACCCTTACCTGATGGACATAAAGGATAATTTTACATGATGGGAGTTTTGCAATTAAATGTATGCATTCAGAGGCATTATTATAACACATAATTTCCAACCATTAAGTCCCAATACAAAAAAGGAATTACTAGATAAAAGTTAACTTGCATTAAAGATTTGAAAAAGGTTCCAATTTTACCCACAAAAAGAAGTTTAACTTGTGATTGTCATCACATAATTACAAAAACTTACCTTTTAACCACTACAGTTAACCTAACTTCAGAAGGCTTTAGAACTTACTATGTACATAAAAGGGATTTACACAAAAGGGTTTACCTTCAACAAAAGTGGTTATAAGGGGGTCGTTCCTGTTCCCACTTCTTCTAATCTCCATCTACTTCCATGCCTTCTTCCATTGTGTGACAACTGTCAATGCTTACTTCATTGAGATATGCAGCAGTGTAGGCGTGTTTTTATTTCGCCTACGCGGTATGAGCACGTATTTGTATTTGACTACCCCAATGTAAAGGTTTTTTGTATTGAAAACGTTTTGAAGTCGCCAACAATTCTTTAGAAGAAGAATCATAAACCTAATTGGATATGGGAAATCGTAGGGACAAATTGTGGGACTTATCCAATGTAGATTTCCCCGTCTAGACTCCATAGATTGTCAAAATGAACCAAAGATTAAGTACGGGGGTGAGGGTACAACACACTCAGGAACCATGCTGCCCATTGTTGGCCTCTACTAAATATCGATTCACAACAAATTTTATGCCAAAGAATAATCATATAATGTTTTAAGCACCCTAAAAAATATATAGTCTAGGTTGGTTCAGGAAACACATAAAAGACTAATTATAGTGATATGTGATTAGGCTATCATATTACAAGGTACCTAACAGGTTGTCCGAATTATGTGATTAATATTAGAACAGTTTTTTAGGTCTTTGATTAGCAATAATAACATGTGGGTGATAAAACCAATAAATCAGGACAATCATAACAAAAACAATCAGGCAAGTATATAACAGTGTATGAAAATAAATAAAAAGAAGGAAATATTAGAATATACAGTAGAACGATTATTAATTAAAGATCTACATCATGAAATAAATTGTTAGTAACTTCAAGGCAATAAATATAATAGAATTATTCAAGGATCCTCAGGAATTATACCTATGCGGCTTAGGTTGATGAAAGCAACGATCTTTAGGCGGAGCAATCGTGGAACCAAAAACGTAGTATGATCAAAAACTGGAGAATAATTTGAAGTATTGAAAGTATTTTGTGTTTACAGATTCGAAGTGTATGTCATAGATAATCGTAAGTTTTTGTGTTCGTGAATAATAAATTGAAAAGTTGTTCGTAATTCGAGGAGTCACAGGTATTTATAGGAAAAAGGAGCGTGTGCCTCACGCTGCAATCTGCGCCTAGCGCAGGCCTACGTGTAAAGCGCACGTCCACACGTCAGGCACACCATGACGCGGCCAGCCCAATCAAACTAAAAAACATGTGTACACGCGTATTTAAAAAGATAAAAAGAAATTTGCGTCTCACACAAGGTCTGCGCCAGGCGCAGGACTTCTGTGTGAGTCACTTGTCCACGTGTCAGGCGCTCATTGGCGCGCCTGACGCGTTCTGGCTAATGTGTTGGACGCACGTGGCGCGCTGAGCGCGGCCGCCGCGCCCGGCGCATATTCCAGCATATTCCATCTTTTTTTATAAACGCGTCTTTTGAAGATAATTTTCAATCCCCAAAATCCGGAGATTGAATCTCACGGAATAAAAATTTGATTTGTATTTAAAATATTTATCAAAGATAATAAAAATATTTAATTGGGCTCTTAAAACACTTTAAATGGACTCAAAATATTTTATGGGCTTAAAATACAAGTAATCATCATGAATAATCAATAGGGCTTTAGAATATCATTTCAAAACACACTTTTGGATTGGTTCTTTAGATTGCTCCTCCGTTGGGTCGTGCCAACTAATACCGCGGCATATTTCATCATTGAAACCTTAAACGGGGAGACACGGTTATGTGTCTGCAAAAGCCCCCACTTCGACTGAGGTTCAGGAAACCGAAAGTTAAAGTATACAGTGTCCGGACGGAGAACGATTCTAAACGCTCTGCAGTTTAGAACTGATCTATATACGGCGGTCTCTGCAAAATAAAGTTTGTATGCAAGACAATAACTACAAGCAATCTGATTACCTGCAGAAGAAGATGTTAGCAGATAGGTGCAAACAACTCTTACAAAGCACATAATGATGCAAATAATGCAAACTTAGATTCTCTAAGGATGCACGAGATGCTATGCAAGGATTAAGGTTATGCAATGCTAAGTAAGATGACACGTCATGCAAGATCAGGGTTATGCAAGACTAGGATGCATGAAATGCAATGCAAGGTCAGGGTTTTGCAAGGCTAGGAGATCTGGATATGTAGAGAAATAGAATGATCATAAATGGATAGAATGATTTTCGAAAATTATTTTTAGTAAATAATCGGGGTCCGTAAACGAGGTTCGCAGTTACAACTCTTCGGGAGTTTGACTTGACTTGGAGGAACCACCACATATATAGGAAGCCCCCACTTTGGGTGAGCTTGTCTTGAATTAGGCGTTCCGAGCCTTGATTGAAATGCGTTTGATCTTGTCTTGAGCGTTGAAAGATGCCATTGGGGATTCTTCTTTGGGAAGTTGATTTAGGCAAAGTCAAATATCGCCAGAGACCACGGAATTGCCGGAGAGTCCTTCAGGGACAAGGAGAGTTAGATTGAAAAATTTAAAGGTTTAAATTTATGACTCATATAAATGTAGGAGGGAAAAGGCTTTAACGAGGCTAGGTTCAGACCGGAGTCTATGTCGGGATCTAAAAAGAACATACTCCTGAACTCTACAAAATCAAATCATTAGACCTTGACTAATTTATTTATAATTTAGAGGTCGGACCTAGAGATGAGGATTCTTACGTATCCTTGCGGAATCAGACCATTCGTAGTTCTCAATCTGATTTTTTATTTTAATAGATTATTTTTTGTGCCCTAACTTTTGCCTAGGCCGCCCTTTCGGGTTTTCAACCTAGCGGGCTTGGACATACCTTGAAAAATGAGTTAAGGTTGAATATGAAAGGTTGAAAGGTTTAAGGGTTGAGGTTTCGATGAATGTTTAATTGGTTTGGCGAATGGGGCATCATAGATTTGGATTATATTGCTAGGGTTTTGAGGTTTTAATGGATTGAAGGAATTTGAATGAGGGGTAGAACTTGTGTGCAACCCCTCTAGCTTGACTTTTTATTTCCTTACCTTTGGCTTTTTCTTTTTGCATTTTTTTCTTTTTGACCTGTGCGTTTTCTTTTGCTTTTGCTTCTGCTTTTTTCTTCTTTTTTTTCGCACTTTGATCTTTTTCACTTTTTTATTTTTGCCTGGCATTGATCTTTTTTATGTTGTTTGGCTTGCACACAAGTTTGGTTTAGGGTATTGGAAGGCTTGAAGGATATTTGTGAAGCTTTGGTTAATGGAGGGATTATCTGGCTAAGTATCATGGAGGATGATGGAGGAAAGAGGGGAGTAACTCTTGATCCAAAGTATGTCCATTTTTTAAATTTTCTCTTTTTTTTCAGATCTCTTTTTATTATTATTATTAGTCAAGTTCGTTAGGTGATTTAAGTTTCATCATTGAGTTAGAAACATAAATAAAATTATGGAAGGCCAATGAAAATAAAAAAAAAAATGAAATCAAAATGGAAAGGCTATAATAGATGAAGACCTATAGTGACATAGACTTAATGAGAAAGGATAGAAATGGCTCAGGGTAAGGACTCTCTGACTCATCCTCAGAAATAAAAGACGAAGCCTTTGAATTGTTAATGCACTGCCAAAAAGGGTTACAGGTGATGTTGATTCTCGTTGTAACAAGCATTAGAAGTCTATCGTCATCGACCATGTTTCGCAGCGCAGTGATGTCATATGTTCATTGTTTCGTTGGAATTTGCGTAGAGATGTAGATTGCACCTTTTGAATTTTCTTTCAGGTGCAGGGTTCGGAGTAGACCCTATATAAGTGATCGCGCCTCTAATGTGAAGGCGAGAGACCCTATGGAAGTGATCGTGCCTCTATTGTGAAGGCGGTAAAAGTAATCTTCATGACTCTAAATGAAGTCGAGGTGGTAATAGTGTGATTGATGAGCTTTAGAGTAGGCTCAACCTTTGGTTTCTCCATTAGTCACTCCTAAGTTGTAATCACTCGACCGGTCATGAACAGAATCGAGTGGACCTCGCTTGTAAGATTTTAAAAAAGCATTTCGAAATGAGAAATGGAAATGGGAAATAGGAATGAGAGATGGAAATAGAAATGAGAAAGGGAACTGATTAGAAACGGATATGATTTTGGACTAGTATGGGCTAACTATATGCAAATGCAGACATGGACTAGACAGGACTATGCAAGCAGATTGAATGATTGGCTATGCTAGCTTCGCTAGACTTAGAAAGGAATTGGCTTCGCCAAACTTGATAATTTGGAGTTTGATGAATCTAAGATGTACTAGCTTCGCTAGATTTAAAGGTTTTGGGGTCATGATGGACTTAAGATAGACTAGCTTTGCTAGACTTGAGGATTTGGACCACTATAGATGTAAGGTAGGAGTAGCTTCGCTAAACTCGGGGGGGTGACTAGCCTCGCTAGGTAAACGGGTGCCATTATGGTCTTCAAGGGTGACTAGCTTCACTAGGTCAAGGGGTGCCGTAATGGTCTTAAGGTATGACTAGCTTCGCTAGATCAAAGGATGTCATTATGGTCTTATGGTATGACTAGCTTCGCTAGGTCAAAGGATGTCGTTATGGTCTTAAGGTATGACTAGCTTCGCTAGGTCAAAGGATGTCGTTATGGTCTTAATGTATGACTAGCTTCGCTAGGTCAATGGGTGCCGTTATGATCTTAGGGGTGACTAGCTTCGCTAGGTCAGTGGGTGTCGTTATGGTCTTAAGGGTGACTAGCTTCGCTAGGTCAAAGGGTGTCGTTATGGTCTTAAGGTATGACTAGCTTCGCTAGGTCAAAGGGTGTCGTTATGGTCTTAAGGTATGACTAGCTTCGCTAGGTCAAAGGATGCCGTTATGGTCTTAACGTATGAATAGCTTCGCTAGGTCAAAGGGTGTCATTATGGTCTTTAAGGGATGCTAGCTTCACTAGACTCAATGGTTTGGACTTCGTCCTATATGGGTTTGGAAATAGACTGGATTAGACTAAGGAAATGAGTTGGGCCTTATATGGACCTACTTTTGGACTTAGTCCTATATTGGTTTGAAGTTAGATTTGGAAATGCACACGGGTTTGATATTGGAAATGGACTAGGATTGGACTTAGAATGGAATGAGCTAGGATTAGACTTAGACTGGGCTTGACATAGACTAGGGTTCACATAAAGATGTAAATGGGCCTAGATTTGACTTAAACTAGACTAATATGGGCCTAAGATGGACTCTAATGCTAGCGCGCCTAATATGAATGCATGGACTCAAATTTAGAAGGACCTAAAATGAATGCAAAATGGACTCTAATGCATATGGGCCTATAATGAATGCAAGTGGATTGGATTTGGTTGATGGGATTAAATTGAAGGTATTTAGAATGGGCATAGAATTTTTTGAAATTGGTTTTTGAAAGGAACCCCTTGTTTTTATCTTTTATTAGGAAAATATGATGGGTTAATTGTGAAAAAAAAAATTTATTGAATAGGTGGTATGATGATGATTAGTAAATGTTTTCGAAAAAGGTAGAATGGAAGAAGGTGTAGGATTGATTTTGAAAAATATAAGTTTTTGAAATTGATTGAATATGGTAAGATAGGATTGATAGGAAAGATTAGTTGAACAGCAAGGAGAAAGAAGACATGCATGATGATTCTAACATGACCATTTTTTCTAGATGAACTTTTTCAGGACAGACTCGACCTTGCATGAAAAGACTGATTTTGTATGTTTGATTAGGTGAAACCCCTAGAATGACCATGTTTTACGCGAATGCAGACAGACGAACATAAGACTGAACATAGGATTGACCACCGCCACAACTAAATCGACGAAAAGCATGCGATGCACAGACTGCGTTTTTCAGGGATTTTAGGCGACGTTTCGGTCAATTGACTATTTTTTTTTGTTTGTTATTTAGACGCGATTTTAGACGCAATGAATAACAAGGATTTTGACAAAAAAAAATAGCAGGCAAAAATTGCAATCACATGCAAATGTTGTATAACATGGTTGCAAAATTTCCAACCTAAAGTCCAGTTCTATGTTCAATTATGGTCAGTTTTAGGTTAAGGCTGAAAAGGGTCCATGACAAAGAGATTGATCCCACGCTTCGTACCTTTGCTAAAAAAGGTGGCCACGTGTAAGATGCACTCCAGTTCTCAAGTCAGGAACAAGAGAAGAATGCCATGGTTGGGTAGGTTTGCTTATAACTAAGATCCAACACTATCGCTCAGGAAGCTTTTGGGAAGGACAAAGCGCAAACCCCCCGGGGGTGACCTCACACATAGAACATGTGCTAATGAGGCAAGGTAGATAGTCCTTATGGTGGCTGAACAATAACCGTGCATATGCAAATCAATATATTATTCAAACACATAAAAGGGGAATGAATCGTATTTTTCAAGTTTCACCCACTCATTTAATAAATTAATTTTTTAAAATCCTCCCTTGTGGAGTCGCTAAATTGTAGGCATCTTTTTATTTCACCTACGCGGTGTGAGCGCTTATTTGTATTGGACTACCCCACTGTAAAGGTTTTTTGTATTGAAAACGTTTTGAAGTCGCCAACAATTCTTTAAAGGAAGAATCATAAACCTAATTGGATATGAAAAACCGTAGGGACAAATTGTGGGACTTATCCAATGTAGATTTCCCAGTCTAGACTCCATAGATGGTCAAAATGAACCAAAGATTGAGTTTGGGGGTGAGGGTACAACACAGTCAGGAACTATGCTGCCCATTGTTGACCTCTACTAAATATCGATTCACAACAAATTTTATGCCAAAGAATAATCATATAATGTTTTAAGCACCCTAAAAAAAATTTAATCTAGGTTGGTTCAGGAAACACATAAAAGACTAATTTTTAATGATATGTGATTAGGCAATCATATTACAAGGTACCTAACAGGCTGTGCAAATTATCTAATTAATATTAGAATAGTAGTTCTTCAAGTATTTGATTAGCAATAATAACATGTGGGTGATAAAAGCAATAAATCAGAACAATCATACTAATATAAATAAAAGAATCGGGCAAGTATATAACAGTGTATGAAAATAAATAAAAAGAAGGAAAGATTAGAATATACAGTAGAACGATTATTAATTAAAAATCCACATCATGAAAACAATTGTTAGTAACTTCAAGGCAGTAAATATAATAGAATTATGCAAGGATCCTCAGGAATTATACCTATGCGACTTAGGTTGAAGAGCGCAACGATCTTTAGGCGGAGTAATCGTGGAACCAAGAACGTAGTATGATCAGAAACTGGAGAATAATTTGAATTATTGAAAGTATTTTGTGTTTAGAGATTCGAAGTGTATTTCGGAGATAATCGTAAGTTATCGTGTTCGTGAATATTAAATTGAAAAGTCGTCCGTAATTCGAAGAATCACAGGTATTTATAGGAAAAAGGAGCGTGCGCCTCACACGGCAACCTACGCCTGGTGCATGCCTACGTGTCAAGCGCACGTCCACACGTTAGGCGCACAATGGTGTGCCTGACGCAGCCAGCCCAATCAAACTCGTACACGTGTACACGCGTATTTAAAAAGATAAAAAGAAACTTGCGTCTCACACAGGGTCTGCGCCAGACGCAGGACTCTGTGTGAGTCACAAGTCCACGTGTCAGGCGCTCATTGGCGCGCCTGACGCGTTCTAGCCAATGTGTTGGACGCACGTGGCGCGCTAAGCGCGGCCGCCGCGTATGGCGCATATTCCAGTATATTCTAGTTTTTTTATTAAACGCGTCTTTTGAAGATAATTTTCTATCCCTAAAATTCGGAGATTGAATTTCACAGAATAAAGATCTAATTTGTATTTAAAATATTTATCAAAGATAATAAAAATATTTATAACAAATATTTTTTAAAATAATAAATATTTAATTGGGCTCATAAAACTCTTTAAATGGACTCAAAATATTTTATGGGCTTAAAATACAATTAATCATCATGAATAATCAATAGGGCTTTAGAATATCATTTGAAAACACAATTTTGGATTGGTTCTTTGGATTGCTCCTCCGTTGGGTCGCGCCAACCAATGTTATTAGGATCGGGATCCTACTTTGGATCGTAAGAGTTGGTAGGATCGAATCGGTGGGATCGGATCGTAGGATCTTAAGATCCTACAACTCGGTAAAATAGAGATAATTTTGCTAGAAAATGGTGAGAACTTTATGTTAAAAATTTACACATATTAAGGTAAATGGTGATAGTTTTTCAATCCTATAAGACTGAAGTAACATGCAACCCAAAATCTAATAGGAAAAATATAATATGTGAAATTACTTTATGATTTTTTTACTATACGATCAGATCGTAGAGTCGTAGGATCGTAGAATCGTATTAAGATCCTACCCTGTAATTTTTTCTGGTTGGGTAGGTTCGAAAGATTCTATAAAATTAAGATCCTATGTAGGATCGGGATCAGTGAGGCCCTTCCGAATCGTAGAATCGTAAGATCCGGATCGGGATTTTAACAATAATGGCGCCAACTAATACCACGGTATGTTTCATCATTGGACCCTTAAATGGGGAGATACGATTATGTGACTACAAGCAGCCTCATCAATTATCTCCAGCTCAACTTCAACATTCTCCTTAAGTAAGTTCATCCTCTCCAATCTAGTCTTTCCCACATGTGGCATCTTGTAGTTATTCCCTCCTTTCATCTTAAGACTTTTAAGCATGACATATTACAACTGAATCCATGTGTATCTAATCAGATTGGGATCAAAGCTCTCATGTGCTTTATTTCCTTTTTGTATTAACTCATCCAAGTTTCTTTGGAAATGATTGGTATTGCAAACTTTGAATAGCCCTAAATAGAGTTTTAGGTGAATGTTGATCCATTCCTTGATCCTGCATGTTTGAATTCTGCATCATCATGAGTTAAGTGTGGCTTTGCATTATCTTGCTGAATAAGGATGTCCTTGGGTATCCCTTATGGCCATTTTTTCATGATGCTTGGAATTACTTTTCTGATCAACATATCTCTGATAACAGCCTATGTGACATTTGAATAGCCTTGGTCTCAAGTGTCCTAACTTCTCTGTTTGTTTGCTTCTTTCTTTGCCCTTTGTGTGAACACATCATGAATCATGACCCCATTATCATAAATAAGGGCCTTGAAGTAACACCCATGAACATTGCTTTAATTTTGTAGCTTTTTGACATGCAAACTTTGTAAGGATCAATTTCAACTGGAAGGAGGTAAAACCTTCTTTTGTTAGGGTTTAAGTAAAACCACTTTTCATTAATATGAATAATGTTGTTCATGTGGCTTTTCTGCTCTCTATTACATAATCAATGTCTGCGAGAACCCACTGCATTCTCTGGATTTTATGCTTCTTTGACGCTATTGGGTGGTTGTTACTACTTTATTAGTGTGTACCCTCAGTTTGCTTGTTTTGAGTATCATGTGTGAGCATTTCAAATACCCTGCATATGCTCTGTAAGTGCACCTAAGGTGTAAGGGGGGCTGACTGAAGCCACTCCTTTGTTACTTCTTGAGCTTTTTCTTTCTTTTTAGAGCTGACATCAATGGCTTCTCCCTTTGCTCTTTGTTTTTCTGTTGCTTGAAATATTCTTGAGATTCTGCTCTTCTGCACCCCTATCTGCTTTGCAATTTCATACTGTGTTCCCCATGGTAACTTTCAATTTTTTTTCATTCTAAGTAGCTGAAAGATTATGTACCCTCTTTGAACGTTTGTGAGGTTGGCACATGTTTTTCTAAGAAATTCATCTGCCGACATTTCTTCTGCAGTAGTGTAGATGTTGCTAATCCTTCTTCATCCAGTAGTTGGTCTATTCCAAAGAAGGTATATTCCATATCATCATCCATTTTGCTAGTTTTTTTTTTTGTCGGGATGAGGTGATATTGTTGCTGCTGGTTTTTTTGAGTAGGAAGATGAAGATAACCTAACTAGTGTAGTGTGTGAAGTGTTTTTTGGGTTACTGTTATTAGAGCTTAGGTTGCCATTGTGAAAATTTTTGTGAAACTGAAGTTTCAAATTTGCTGGGTTCCTCTCTTTATATAGGGGGAGTTGTAAATGGTTGATGACATTCAAAATTGATGGGAATATTTGATTTTCAATTGAATTGCAAAATTTTGTAAATTTGGCTTCTTAAAATTACCTCCCTATCATAAAGGAAATGCGCACAAAAAAGATAAATAATGGCGCTGAACATTTGAAATGATAACTTTGGAATTTTGGCTCCAAAACAAGAGCACATAGGGTGGTACTTTACTGGTCCCCCATTCTTCTTTCTCATCCTTACTCTTTAATACACAACTAATCAACAATTAAGAAATTCTCTATAGGAGTTTGTGCGGACCAAAGTTGTTGCAGCTATTTTGTAACGGTGGAAGTAATTAATAAGATCTAGCAAAAAAATGGTGGTAGCTAATTTGAAGCTATCAAATGTTCGTTCGTTCTTGGTCTGTTGCACCTTCATTATTTTCGAGTACCTTCAAAAGGAAGAAATAGAAGACCAAAGATAAAATCAATACATGATAATACGAAAAAGTTACTCTAACAAGTATAGATTGAAAAAGAGGTAGACTCATAATCGAAAATCGTTTTTTTTTCTCAAAAGGACGAATAACCACATACAATTAGAGGTGGCCATTGGGAGGGTCGACTTGGGCCCAGCCCTGGACCGAACCGCAGATGAACCGGCCCAGCCCGGACTACCAAAAAGGCGGTTCAGAACCGACCCAGGACCGTGCACTAGACAGGGCTGGCGTGGGTCAAGTGGTGGAGGTGGAGTACCGGACCGGACCACCCTTAGAACCGGAACGTGGACCGCGTCGAACCGAGGATTGGCCCGCCCACAAACCTGAACCTGAACCGTTCTTGGGACCGTTACTAACCCCCCTTAAACCGCCATCTGCAATCCGCCCAATGAACCACCACGTCAAGCCCACCGTTCGAACCGCCCTTTCAACCTGAACCGCGGAGCCTTCGTCGGTTCTTGCTGTTTTGAAGTTCGAAACTTCAAAGTTCAAAATTCAAATGAATGGCCTACAAATCTACAATAGAGATAGCCTAGGTGTTGATGAAAGGAGAGGAATGAGGATTAAAAGGGAGAAGAAAAAAAAAATTCGGTGGAAAGCTGCTGCATCATACTGTAATTGTAGACTAGAGAGAGAGAGAGAAAAGTTTGCAAGTGAATTGGAAGGGGTGATGACTGATGAATCGTGGTAGAGGTGGGGCAAGTGGGCCCTATTCTTCATTTCTTTGTTTTAAAAAAAAAAGAATTCATGTGATATATACAGAAGTTGTTCCTATTTGTTACTGTTGGATATGACTAGTGAGTTAATTTGCAGAATGCATGCTTTTGCTTTACCAGTCTATTTGGTATCATTATCATGTAGCTCTACTATTCATTTGCAGGTTGCTCCTCAATTATATCTACTAACGGATAAATTATCATCCGCGTTTGCTACTCTATCTTGTAGGTTGCTTGTAGGTTGCAGCTTTTGCTCCTCAATTATAACACCGAACGGATGATTTATCATCCGCTCACGCCAATTCATCAACTATCAACTATCTCCCAACATACTTCATGATTTCCCCACCCAAATTGAAATTCAAAATAAAAATTTCCCCCCCAAAAAATTCCTATAAATACCTCCTTCGACCATTCTCATTCTTCACAATTCTCAGCATCTCAATCTCATACTCTCAAATTCTTTCAATCTCGCATACTCAACCTTCTCTTTCTAATTCTTTGAGTACTACTTAAATATCCTACTTTTCAACTTTATTTATTGCAAAACATCTTAATTTCTTGTTTGGCATTCTGTTGTCTACTTAGCTAAGTTTTAGTTCTTTAAGCTATTGTTTTACAATTTTTTTATTTTATTTGTTATAACAATATCACATTACTTTAATACTTTAGTTTCTATCTCCAAAAAAATGTCAAAATTTTTCAAAAATATAACTGGAAGAGGTAAGAGCGGTGGTTCAAGTAGCCGAAGGGGTGGTTCTTCTAATTCACCGTCCATCGACAATAGCGATTTCATCCAAGATTTAGAACATGAGTTGTTAGATGATAATGAAGTTTTTGTGCAGCCACCCAACCGACAACCATCGGCTTCAAACATGCAACAACCGGGTTAGTTTTTAATAATTAGCAAATCAACTATCACTTAGCAATTTATTTGTGATTATTCTAATAGTCAATGTAGATCATTAAGTCAATGTAGATAATTAATCATGAGTATGATACATTAATAATATTTTAGTAATAATAATTATGTAATGGTGATTATGTTAAGCGATATTAATTACGATAATTAATCATGATTATGTTACATAAAAATGATTTAAGCAATAACAATTATGTAATTCAAATAACACTTAGCTAGTTAATCGTGATTATGTTAATCTCAAATAATTAAGATACTTAATCATGATTATTTAAAATTAATAATGTTTTACCAATAATAATTATGTATAATAAGTACGTAATAAACTATCACTAAGCTAGTTAATTGTGATTATTAATCCGAAAAAATTAAGATAGTTAATCGTGATTTTGTTTAATTAATAATGTTTTTGCAATAATAAGTATTCATAATAAGAACGTAAATAAACTAGCACTTAGCTAATTAATGTTAATTATGTTAATCGACAATGAGTAAATATATGTTAACTTAAATATCGTAGATGAAGCCGGTGAAACCGACGTGGGCAACGATGACGACGGAGCTGGTGGCTCACAACCTCAAGGAACAAAAAAAGTGTCATGGGTGTGGCCATTCTTTGAAAAAGTTGCTACCAATGAACCAAGACAATGGAAGTGCATTTGTCAACTTTGCAAGAATGCAGGCGTCAACCCACCACCGACTTACAATTGGAGGAACGGTGGTGGAACGGGGACCTTGGGTCGTCATTTGACCAACAAACATGGCCTTACGACAGAGAATGTTAGCAGTGGCGGGGACCGAAACACCCAGACACAACTCCACGGGTATGCTGGTGAGATGCCCGGCGCAGGTATGCCTTTCTCCTACAATAGAGATCGTATGATTGATGAATTTGCTAAATATGTTATCACTGATGAATTGCCGTTCAACCATGGGGAAATTGATGCATTTGAATATTTCAATAGAACTGATTTGCAACCAGCATTTAGGAAAGTCCCTAGGAACACATTTAAGCGTCCCACACAAACTGCATTTCATCTCTATAGAAGTCATATGATAGAGATGTTTCGTACCTTCAACGCATTAGCTTGACAACGGACACATGGACCTCATGTTTTGGTGAACCTTTTATGTGTGTTACTTCCCATTGGATCGATGATGAGTGGTTTTTGCAGAAACGTATTATTGCTTTTGAGCTTATGGACGAGAGTCATAGTGGGTACAACATAAAAGCCCGTTTAATGGAGTGTTGTAAGAAATACCATTTGCTTGATAAAGTATTTTCGTTATCTATGGATAATGCAACGGCCAACACTAAGGCCATTGATTTCTTGAAGCAGGAAAGTACATTTAAGCTTATATTAGATGGTCAATTCTTACATGTTAGATGTTGTGCTCATATACTCAACCTGTCTGTTCAAGAAGGTATAGCTTGTTTACAACCTTTATTAGAGCCCATTAGAAATATCGTTAGGATCCTGAGAAAAAACCAGGTTAAGAGGAGGTACATGGCATTGTGTAAGGAATCCGGCTTGCCGAAGAAGGTGTGGTCTCTTGATACTCCAACACGATGGAACTCTACTTATAAACTGCTGAATGATGCAATCAGGTATCGTGATGTTATGACTCCTTTATATAATGAAGTTGTTTCGAAAGAAGATATGTTGAATACTGATTATCATTGGACAGTTGCAATGCTTGTTCGGGATGTTCTTAAATCTTTTCACAATGCTACTAACACATTTTCTTTGGTTTATGAACCCAACATTCATTTGGTAATCGTAGAATGCATTAAGGTGGTACATGCCATCAATGAGAAACTGGATGTGAGTGAAATCAAAGTTGTGCTTGATAGCATGAAGGTAAAGTGGTTTGCATATTTTAGTGAATTTCCGTACATTTATGGTGTTGCTTGTATACTTGATCCAGCGCTTAAACTTGATGGCCTATCAAACTTGCTAAATTTCTATTATCAATGTTTAGGTGTTTCTTATGATGTTGGCGTAGACACCTTTTGGAGGAACTTCATGATCATTATGTCTCGATTTATGACCCCGAATTCGTTCCAACTTCCGGACATGCAAATACTGTTCGCTTTGATTCTTTAATTACTAACATATTAAAGAAACAAAAAACTAGTGTCTTCGGATCCGCTTGCGCGGGGGTAGACGATTATTTGTCTTATCAATTTGAAACAGGTGCAGATTTCCACATTCTTAAATGGTGGAAACTTAAGGAAAATCAATTCCCCATTTGGGCTAGAATTGCAAGCGATATACTTGCAATTCCAGCATCAACTATTGCTTCGGAATCTGCTTTTAGTGCATGTAGAAGAGTGCTGGATGAAAAAAGATATCGTCTATCTCCACAAAGCATCGAGATTTGCGTTTGCAAGAAAGATTGGGATCAAGCCGAAAAAAGAACGCAAGGATTAAGGGAAGATGAAGCAGAAGAAGATGATCCTTGGATGCTCATGGAAACCGAATCATCTAGTTCATCCAATGCAGGGGAACATACGGATGCTGAACAATAGTCAACTACTCAAGTACTCAACTGTCAACCACGTCTTCAAATAAAATAAGGTACGTAGAGAACTACGTGGGCTTTGATTCCTTCGGGATACGTAGGCAGCTTACTCCTTGAAAATTCCAATATAATTGCCAAATTATATTGTAATTTTCAAATGTAAGTCCAAGCCCCCCTCCCATCAAAAGGGGGGGTGTTTTCCAATAATTTATTAATTTGATTATAAGAATTACATGCAAAATTTTATTATTCTTGTAAATCATATATATTGTAAATTCTTATTTGTGTAAGCATTTAAATTTATATTGTAAATTCTTAATGTAAATGAATTAGATACTATAAATTCTTATTGTACTGAAATTATCATATTTGTAAATTCTTATTTATTGCATATTTATATTTGGATATTGTAACTTCTTATTATAAAGAAAATATTTATTAGAAAATCTTATATATTGTAAATTGTTACTTCGACATTGTAAATTTTATTGTAATGAAATATTTGTTATATATTCTTATTTATCGTCAATAGTTCATTTTCCTTGTTTTTTATTATTTAATTATTCTCAAAATTTATAATTAGTTGTATTTCCTGGGGAGCCCTATGTGTCTCCCCATGCTTAAACTATGAAAATATATATATATATATATATATATATATATATATATATATATATATATATATATATATATATATATATATATATATATATAAGTTCAATATACTAATGACATACCAAAAATTTAGACTATGCAAAAATATAAAAAAAATAAAATAAACTGATTCAAGGCTATTTCGCAGCCCATTTAATAACAGCAAAAGTTCACAATTACAATTGTGGATTCATGGTCTAAATCTAGGTGGATCAAATTTATATGGGTAATGTAAAGGCTTGTGGGCCGTTGTTTATGACTTTAGGTCTGTAAATTCCACAAAAACCCAATTTCACCATCTTCACACTTCAATTTCTTCAAAGTTCAACATTTGAACTCATGAAGCTTAGTTCTTTTAGTCACAAGAGAAGCCAAAACTGCAGATGGGTTTCGAATGTTCGATGCCTTAGAAAAAGCAAGAACACAAATTTCAGGTTCGTGGAGTTTTTGAGATCCAATTCGGTACAAAAAAAAAATCACAACAACACTACAACAGCTTCAATTTGGTCGGCCATGGTAGAACCTTCACCTGTTCACCATCTTCAACACCATCTTCAACAACTCAAGAGTCAAGACTCATGACTTCTTCCAGGTTTCTTTCTCTCTCTACAAATGCCTCTTTTTTTTTCAATTTTCATGTTTAAATGTCTACTTAATTTGTTTCTATTATTAATGGTGGATTTGTTGTTTTTTTGATTTTTTTGTGTTTGAACTTTGTGTTTTTATTGTTTTGATCCGAGTTTTCGATTTGCAATTTAGCAAATAAGTAAATGAATATATTGGATGAATTTGTCATGAAATTTTTGGAGTTGTGAAAATCTGCAAAAATCGCCATTATTTGTTGTTGTTGCTTCATTTGGGGAAGATTGGGGGTTGATGCGTACGAACCGGTGGGCTGGCCCCTGAACCGACCTAAACCGGACCGCCCAATCAACCGTAGTGAACCGCTTGTAAACCGGTACAGGTTTGCCATTTCCTAGCCCTGAACCTGAACCGGACCGGTTACTTTGCGGTCCAGTTCAGGTTCCTCCCTCGCTGAACCGGCCCGGCCTCTGAACCGGCCCAGCCCGGACCGTGGCCACGTCTACATACAATACACCAAATATATGATAATAAGACATGTACGATACCTTCTCTACATGTCTGATCAAAGTCCAACCCAATCTAACCAAATATACCAGAACTTCCACTAGTCTCTTCTCTAGAAACTATAGAGAGAATAAGATTATCACTTTTTAGCGACCTATTCCACTAAAGGAATACATTGCAAAAACAGCAGTAGACAAAAAGGACGCCTCTGAAGAAAATAAATGAAAGAAAATATTTCATCACTCGCATTATAAAGTAAAGAATTATTACAGTAAAACCACTAACATGAATTCTATAAACTAAATAATTACTCCTTTCCTCTGCTACTAGACTTTGTGCCATTTTGAAGTCATTTATTGTTCTACATTATATAGGTGATAAAGATGTACTCTGACCAAGCTTCCATTTATCTGAGCAAGTGCATTTACTCCATTGCACTAGGGAGCAATGATTACTTTAACAATGTTCTTATTCAAGAGTAATCGTCTCAACACATAAAACTCAACCAAACAAAACAATCTGCAGACTTACATCTATAAGAACACCTATTTTTGCCGTTGCTACTGTTGCTACTGTTATGTTCAATAGATGACTCTTTGAAAGCTCAAAGCTTATGGTCATCTTCCACCAGAATGCAGGAACAGGAAAACTAATTGGGGTGTATAAGAAGTACTCGACTTCAGGGTTTGGTTATGCAGCAAAATTTATAGTTTACAATGGAACAACTACTTAATTTTTCTTTTTCTTTTTGGTTGTTTTGATGGCTAATGATCTTGATTATTGGCTTTTAGAAGTTTGATTTTGACATAGGTACCACCTTGGCTAGTTGATTATGTTTCATGAACGCATCCACTTGTATTTCACATCATTCGGCAGTTTTAAAACACTCATTCTTATAGCTAGCAGTATAGCTAAGCCCCACTAATTTCAAAATCTGCCTTCGGTTTTCATTGATGATGAAGGGTTTTATATTTTTGATGTATGAGTGACCTATAATCTTTTATTAAAGTATAATTTACAATAAATTTGTCTTTCTTATCTCAAACAAGCCTTTGCAATAGCTTATTTTATTGTTGAGATTGGTGCAGGTTACATATTTTTCCTGTTATGATATTCAGGATCCACATTATCTATCATACCCTGTTATGTTCAGTTTATGACTTTAAAGGGACAACAACACAACAAAGGAATCGAACAACAACAATATGAGCATCTCACATAGTTCTAGACAGTAGCACAGCAACGATAGGAGCATATCTCATTCCTAAGGATAGGGTATTTAAGAGTAAAGCTTGAAAATAGGATGGATACCTTTTGGTTTGTCACTTCCATCACTGCTTTGTGCACACTCTAAAAGGCGCGTTGAAACTTGTACTTTACCAGCTTTACCTACTAGTTGAGAAAATTGTCCAACAAGAGTTTTGAGCAGAGTGTTGTTCGCTTGAACTTGGGCTTTTAACAAACTATTTTCCTTCTTTAGAGTGGACACTTCTTCTTTATAATTATCATTTCCCATTACCACGATCTTCTTTCGAACTTTTCCATACCCTTGCTCCTTCAGGACACCTTGCACCCCGTAAATGTCTCCCTTTGGAACTCCAAGTTCATAACCAACCGGGAGTTTGGGAATCTCTCCACCATACATAGTGTGCTTAAAGGCTTTGTCTTCGAGTTTTAATTTAGTCAGACTTGGAAGGGTTTGCTTGCTTCAACGATTCAAACTTGACATGAGATTACCAATATTCAGTGGATAAAGTTGGTTAAGCATTGAGATTCAGATAAAGGGAAAGTAAGTACAATACTTATGATTGAACTTTGATTAATCTTTGTTCTTTTTTCATAAAGACTTGATTTTCTTTTCTTAATAAATCTACATAAATATGAATGAACAAATTGTCAGAATTGGGAAAGAAGCATGAGCCTCCCTAAATCAACTTCACAGTTTTAGTTCTAAGAGTTTCGTGAACAAGCAAGCTGGTTATGTATGATTCATGAAAGTAATCACCCGAAATAACCTGACCCGAAATCAACTAGACCCGAACATGACCCGCACTCGAAGTTAACCGAACCCTAACATTTCAATTTTCGGTTTTTTCACCATATACCCCCAACAAAAAAAATTTATTCACCATACACCTCTCAATTTCTTAGAAATGCATCATAATACCCTTAATGAATAACGACGGTTAACTCCGTTAGTCATTAACACCTAATCAGCTCCTACTCCTTAATTAACCTTTAATTAAACCCATTTTACCCTTTTCTCTCTATTCCTCCATAACTTTCCTCCTTTCTCCCTCCAACCAGCCTCTTCTCCTTCGACCACCCAGCACACCACAACCACCAGCATCTGCACCAAGTCACCACAACCCCGCCCCTTCCACTACTCAAGCACCAGAACCACCTGCACCAACCATCACAAGAACTTCAATTTTAAACTCACAAAACCTCAAAAAAAAAAAACAGATTAATAATGACGGTGGGAGTCATAGGATACGTGATTCTGACATCTCATTCTTAGTACTTCACTTGGATTCTCTCTCTGCCTTCCCCCCTCTCTCCATCCACCTCCTTCAAGTTCAATAGTTCACCATATGATATCATTCTCATTCTTCATCTTCAAATTCACTGCAGAAAAAACCCCAAATTTAAAATTTATAAAAATTAAGCCATTGCAATTTCAATTCCATAAAACCTTTTAAAAGACTTCCGCAATTCACCACCATCACAAGTTCACAACCACTAGCAGCCAAATGTCAATCACAACCACCAATGAAAAAGTTGTTTCGCCGACAGGAAAAACGAGTCAGTCGCCACCGTTCTCCTCCACTCCCTCGCCTTCCTCCAGCGAGCCGCTCAGCGCTGCCTCAAACCATGGTAGTTCTTTGATTAGGATCATTGTCGTCGACTCCGCATTAGCCACCGATCTAGGTCACCGACAATTTGATGCTACAGTGTTGGGGGTTGCCGGAAAAGCAGTTATCGACAGAAGGGTGAGAAGGAGGCATGAATGGCGGGATAATGAGGAGGTGCGGGAGGAGTAGCTGTTGGAGGTGGAGGAGGACGTGGGGCCCATTGTTGGCGATGGTAAGAGAGGGAGCGGGCTGGATGGAGGGCGAAAGAAGGCATAGGAAAGGTATGGAGGAAAAGAGAAAAAAAAATGGGTAAAATGGGTTTAATTAGAGGTTGATTTGGGATTATGAGCTTATTAGAGGTTATTGATTCATGGAGTTAACTGCCGTTACTCAAAGGGTATTTCGATGTATTTCTAAGAAATTGAGGGGTATCAGGTAAAACCAGAAAAGTGCGAGTGTATATGACGAATAAAAGTATTTGTCGGGGTTATATGGTGAAAAAACTGTTAAATTTTTAGTTTTTCATGGAATCATTGTGTAATAGCCCATATTTCCAATCAGGTTTAATTAGACGCTAATTATGTATTTTAACTTAATTATAATATTTGAGCATAGTTTGATGGAGTTTGTAAATAAGATTTAATGTTTTAAAGCAAAAGGAAAACTCTATATCTTACCAATGATATTTGTATATTTTGTTGAAGGATTAGTATTTTGATTTTAAAAAAAAAAAGGAAACCAATTATATAATTGTTGAGGTGTCAAATAATATAAGAGTTTAAGCTCTGAATTTTCCTTCTATTTCCTCCTCCACTCCTAACTTCAAGAAGCCAGAGAAATACAATTCATCTTCGTGTCTTTATAATCAAAAGCCATATCATATCTCACATAGATCAAAATTTCTCTTCAACATTTTAGTTTAATTACCCAAGTAATTGAGAATTGGAGAAACCCCAAATTGAAAACAAAACCCCAAACAATAATTTTCTCTCTCCTCTGATTTTTTTTACCGCGTACTGTGCATGTTTAATTTCTGCATTCTGGAGTCGAAATTTGCCCAAACTTATTGCATGAAAGTTGTAAATCTCGAAAAGTTATTGAACTTAGACCCAAAAATCACTCGATTCGGAGTTCGGAGCTATGAGTTATGGCATTTGCCAGTTTGGTGTTGCTACCTTCATTTCTCTCTCCTCTGTTTTTTTTCGACAATCTGTTGCCTCAATTATCTACAACATGCAATCCAATTTTGCTCTTTGTTGTTGCATCAAAGTTGTAGATCACTTCGAATTAATGAATTTGGGCACAAAAATCACCCAATTCGGAGTTCGGAGCTATGAGTTACGCCCTTTGCAAGTTTAGCACTGCTGCTGTACTTTTGGATGCGTTGCTGCCGCGTATTCTTGCTCTATTTATTCTCTCATCTTGTAGTTTCTCAAATTGAACTATTCATATTATTGAAGGTATAATTTAAACCCCTCTTCATCTCTTTTTCCTTTAATTTGAAGAACCCATATTCAGTTTCTATTGGGTTTAATTCAATAACTTTTGTTAATGGTTGAGTTGAAAAACCTTGATATAATCGCAAATCTGTCAATGAATTCTGATTGCTATCATTTTGGAAAAGCTTATTTTATATTTTGATTTTTCAAAATCAGTTTTATTTTAGTTTCCTAAAAAGGGTTTAGCTTGGATGTAGCCTCCTTTGTGGAGGAGTGTTAGTATTGTTGAAAGAATTGGAGTATTTAAAGAATGGTAGTTGAAAGGAACTGTTGCTGATATTAGAGGATGATGGTTATTATCTTAGTATTCAACTAATGGGATAAAAAGATCGAGCAAAGTTAATCTGTTTAATTGAAATTTAGTACGAATGCTTTTTAATTGTTATTATTATTGTTGTGAGGTGATTATTGGATTGATCATGAAATTGGAGATGTTGGACTCTTGAATATTATTATGAAATCGAACATTATTTGGAGAATAAAAGAGGTACACACATGTCCTTCCACCTTCCAATTATATCCGTGTTTCATGTGATTTCATGTGTTGAGCTTAATAAGGTTTTATATAAATACAACATTATTCAAAATATTCTTTGTGTTTACAAGAGTTGTTGACTACATGACTGGTTTTAAGATATGAGCGAAAGCTAAATATGTGATGAGTTTTTATTGAGTGAAATCTTTATGAAGAACTGATTGGAGGTAGTTGAATCTTTCAAGAATATAGATGTGTGATATTATTAAACCTACTTGTTTTCCGCATCGAATTTATAATAGATTTCTTATGCTTAGTAAGTTGATCTTTTATATGAAAGTGTAGCTATGAGAATTAAAGCAAGGATCTTTAGTATATCTAACTATATAAGTGGTTTTACAACAAGTACTCCGATTTACGAACTACGCCGGGACTTCGACTCGATATCTTTATGAACTTGCTTTCTATTTAAACTATAGTTATATTTGAAAGTTTCAGAGAAAAAGAAAGGAATTTTGATCAAGGATGTTGAGTTAAAATTTCAGGTTTAAGACAATTGTCAAAATATTTGTGATATAAGTTTTTTATGGAATTCTGAAAGTATGAAAGACTCTTTATTATGGTTTGAGATTTGATTATATATGATCATGAACTTTGAAAATTATGAATTTGGGTTATGAGCAAATATGGACTCGTGAAATTATAAATCAAGTTTTTCTAGTTCTAATAATGACGAAGAAGATATTTACTCCTACTTAAATTTTTTTTATGAAGAAGTTCTCATAGTAAAACTCTCCCAAATTTGGGTCAATTTAATGAACATTATTTTCGGATTTAAGTTCGGTAACACGTAAATCTAGTGAAATAAGTTATATCTTTACAGAATATCATTGATGAATTATGTTTTATGGAGTTTGGAATCTAAGTTAGAATGATTTTGGTGAGGGATGGGTACTTGTGAAGTCCTGTTTAAGAATTACAATTGTCACTTTGAGGGTATTATTAGAAGTAGGCAACTATCCTAAGATTTATTTATGGCGTATAAACAAGGTTGAATGGTATCACCCGAAGTTATCTCCGAAAATACTATGGAGCTCGGTTATATAAGAATGAAGGTCTATGATGTCATAATTGAAGGACAAAGTAATTGCTGGGGGGTTCTAACTAAGAAATGAAGATGTTATGTGATGGATTTAGATTAGATAGTTAGAGAATAGTGACTTGGATGTGAATATTGATTTATAGGTTAATGGAGTCGTTACGAAAGGTTTGTGAGTTCAGAGGATGTGTAGCCAAAATAAGTATTAGAGATAGGAGATATTAAATATTGAGGAGTAGGAGTTGAGATAAGAATGTCCTATCAGTGAAATAAAGGATCCATATCTTGGTGGTATTTTAGAGAAGTATCGATTAGAGAGATATAATTTACAATACTTATGTAAAATAGATCATATCCGCAAAGGGGTCAAGTAAAAGAGTTTGGAGCATAATTTCTTCTATTAGATGAGTAAGATAAAAAAATATATAAATCTAGATAATAGAGTGCCTGGTAATTAAAGTTATATAATAACAATACTAAGCGTATGGCGTTAAGACTAATATGAGCTTTCAGTACAAACACATGGGATGTATAGTTGTGAATTATAAATTTAATAAGGATCAGAACAACGAGTTTGAGTATTGAGAAATACTAAAGTTTAGATGGAAAATTGTATCATAGAATATTTAATTATAACATGGAAATATGGAGTCAGATATTTTGACTTGCCATAGCAATTGTAGGTGATTTATGATAATGTAATAAGGTCAAATTATTGCAATGAGAGTTCATGTATCGGGGGATAAGAAAACCTTTAAGGGGAAAATTCATATCATGAGAATTTTGGAATGCTATAGCTTAGATGCTATAAGTTAAAGACGGAAGTCCAAGTACAAAGAGAAACTATTATGATGAAGGGAATTGCCAAAACGTGTTAGAGGATACCTTATAGTCTACAAGTAAAATATTACAGGTTAATTGTACGAGCTTAGAATTGGGTCTCGATAATAGTTAATTATCTTATAAGTCTTTGAGAAACATATTTTACATTTTGATTATG
Source organism: Beta lomatogona (assembly GCA_947646795.1). NCBI lineage: Eukaryota > Viridiplantae > Streptophyta > Magnoliopsida > Caryophyllales > Amaranthaceae > Beta > Beta lomatogona. The sequence goes on along the minus strand of CANSNZ010000017.1, from coordinate 3,576,480 downwards.
TTATGGGTTCGACTGCGGAAAGACATTTGATTTCGAATACGTTTTATGTATATTACTTCCTTTAAAAATATTTGAGGTAAGTAAGATTATTTTGAGATTCGAGTTTGTGTTATAATAAGAGTATTTTCAGGTATTTTGGATATGTTAATTACATTTCAACTCTGTTTTGTTTTATATTAATTTACGGCCGGAAGTTTTAGTCGTTGATACACTTTGGAATTGAATATGCGATACGAATTGAGAAGAAGAGTATAATTTTTGAAAAATATAAGTTTGTGTTATTGAGAAAATGAGGATTATGATATAGTTATTGTTTTATGGGGAAAGTAAACAACATTTGTGGAGCGAGTTGCTCAATATGTGTTATGGAGCGGGTATTGCTCCTTTGAGTAGTCATGACCTAAAAGTTCTTGAGGTTAAGCTTCGGAAATTCCTAATTCGGAGTAGCGAGCAGGAAGTTATGTTCATTTTAAGTTCAATGTTTTTGCTGCAATTATTTTGACAAAAGTTTTACATGTTCAAGTTAACTCAACCCTTTTAATAAAGTTTAAAAGATCCCACCAAGTGTCTTTATGACTTTCACAAGCAGTAAAGAATTTATTATATATATATTTATACCTAACTAATATGTGAAAGTGTTAACGTAAAACAGAAGATTTCAGAAGAAGATTTAAGTCTTACAATCATTAACAAAACTATAGTTGTTGTGATTCTTTTTCCTCTCCATGGATGAATATGTTTTATTGGAACATGTGTGGTATTGATAAACTGTACACTTAAACTATTTATGCAAATAAACTACGATACTGATATACTGTGCATTTAAACTATTTATGTAAGTAAAATATGAACACAAGTGGGTAAAGGCCGATATCAAATAAGGTACGGTATGAACAACAACCCTTGGAGGATGGGTGATCTCCTTCCGAACCCTAGCTAGGTGGGTGAAGTCCAGCAGATATTAAAATGGGATATGTCCTGGTTCATTATTTAAACGGTGGGGTGACGACCTCCATTAGTTTAGAGACAGTCAGTTCCTTGTGTAAGGAGCCCCTCTCTATTCGTGTTCACTTTACCCAAGTAATTAATAGACCTAAATGGTTTTGAATGATCTAAGTGGTGATCTTCACGATATGAAATCTTACTTTAATGCGATTGTGCAAGGATAGTAATCCTGAAATTTTAAGCAAGCACCTTACTTGTGAAGTATACTGAATTCTAGCATGAATTGTATATGAATCTTAAGCCGCCAAAAAATGAATTTTTGGGGTTGTTCCACTTGATGAGTAATAAACTACGCAACTATATTTTAAGCCACTAAAATAAATTTCTGGTTGGACAGTGTGTGTACTCAGTTTTTCTGATTTTGTACTTGGAACCTGTCCTGGTGGGGGCAGTGTTCATTGTTAGTGATTTTGCAGGGTTGATGTCGAGGACTTGGAGTATGTTTATTGAGCAAGAAGAAGATTTTTAGGTTATAAAATGGTGGGCTGAGGTTATAGTTAGATGTCTTATTTGGAAATATTCTGTAATCAGATATTTGATTTTCAAGTTGTTCTATTGTGGGCCCCTGACCCGCAGATCCAGGATCATTTTTATAGGTTTTGTTTCCGCTGCGAATAAATGTAAATTCGAGGTTTGTTAAGTGTTGATTGTGTTTTGTGTATCTTAAGTGTGATTAGCTAGCAGCTCGGAAGTGCGGGCTGTTACACATTGAGTCAAGTGACTCAAGTTCTTGATCCCTAATATTCTCATTTTATCCATCGCCTAACGGAACTCGAGCCAACTTGTTGTCGATCTTTTAATTTGGAATGTTTCGTTGAAGAATCAATCAATATATATATATATAGGAGGAACTTTTCGGGAGCATAGGGAGCTCCTCAAGATTTCGAGGCCATAGAGTGCGCTACGTTGGATTGCCATGTCATTAATTATTATTTTTATTTTTTACAAAAATAGAGTTCTACAAAAATTTAAATACGTATAAGGAGTTTTGGATAAGCGAAAATTATAGTTTGATTTTGAATTAACAACCCAAATAATTATATTATGTAAAATGCGTATAACTTTTGCTACGTAATTCAGAATATTATAATTTTTGTACCATTGGATAGTGCTCGACATATACTTCGAAATAAGATCCATTTACGATATAGTTCGACAACTTATGAAATAGAGAGCGCCACGCAGGATTGCCATGTCATTAGTTTTAAATCTAAATATTATAAAAAATAGAGTTCTACATATATTTAAATACCTAAAAGGAGTTTTGGATAGGAAAAATTAGAGTTTCATTTTGGATAAACAACCTAAATTATTATATTATGTAAATTGTGTATAATTTTTGCTACCTAATCCAAAACATTATAATTCGTCTACCATTGGAGAGTGCTTGAAATATGCTTCAAAGTAAGATCCATTTACAATATAGGGTCACAAATCATGAAAATATTTAAAGAATAGAGTTATACATAGATTTAAATGCATATAAGGAGCTTTTGATAAGCGAAAATTAGAGTTTGGTTTTGAATTAACAACCTAAATTATTATATTATCTAAATTGTGTATAATAATTTTTGTACCATTGGATAGTGCTCTAAATATGCTTTGAAATAAGATCAATTTACAATATAGTTCTACAACTTATGAAATATAATAAAATAAACAACAATGTAAAATTGATAGTCTGATTTTAAATAAAAAAACTAAATTATTATACAACGTAAATTGATTATAGCTTTTGCTACATAATTCGCAATAGTATAGTTTTTTTTTTTTTTACCGTCGGAGAGTGCTCGAGATATGCTTTGAAATAAGATCTATATACAATATTGTTTTACAACTTATGAAAATGTATTTATTTAGATGAACAATAACATATTATTTATTCTTTATTTTAAATATATAAAAATAGTGTATTATACATGACAATACTAATTATGCCTTTAAGAATCATACTTTTAAAAATTGAGTTATATAAAGATAAAAAATTCATATCCATAGTTTTGAACCTATAGCATTCCATGATGGCATTACATGAAGAATCAAATGAAAGTTTGTCATTGAGATTGCAGATGTATTATGCAATTAACTAATTATTTTATTCCTAGAATATTTATTGCATACATAATTATTTATGTTTTTTTCCATATATCTATATGTAAGATCTTATTCTTTTCTCCATGAACTTAATTCTACTAAAACTATTTGGAAATCAAGATTCGTGTTTCTAGACTGTTTAAGGTCACAGATCATAAAAAAGGGGGAAGTTTGATAAGTCTTGATATGGTCATGATTGATGAAGAGGTAATTTTTTCTCTCTTAAATAGTATTTTCAATTATTAATAGAGGTTAGTTTTACATTTAATTAATTTTATTCATGAAACTATCATTATGATCTTCTTTTTTGCTTTTTCATCTTCCATTCTATATGCGTTAGTGTTTATGTGCTATATTTGGCTGACACTCATGTTTTTCTCTATTCTTTCTATTCTGCATCTATTAAATTATTACCCTCGCTCTACTTTCTTAAATTATCATTCAGGTATTATTCATGTTAAAACTGTGTTAATTATTGTTAGTCATACCTATTATTAGGATACCATTTAATAATAGAGTTAGTTACAATATTTAACTGGATATTAAAAATTATAAGATTTATATATCGTAATAACAAATCTAGAAATTATAGTATAATGACAAATACTTTCCCTGTTCTTTTTCTACTACAACGATTGGTGTAGGCATGGTTTTTAAGGAAATAAAAAATGGGTGATTTAGCATAGAGGTACCCCTTTAGTTAACTAGAGTATGAAATAAATAACCCTTAATAAAGTAAACGCAACTTTATGAGGCAATTTAAATAATTAATGAGGGTTTTATTAACATAAAATAAAGGCAATATTGTCAACAATAGTTGCTTTGTTTTACCAAAAGTGAAATGGTTCCAAAAGATAAAAATACCCAAAGCGGTAATTATTGTAATAGAAAAGGAATGGAGAAAGTTATAAATACAATAGTGTTGAAAAATCTCATTTCACAGCAACACAAAATTGACAATAATATTAAAAAAAAAATTTACAAAAATATAAAATAAGCAACAACCCGTGCAACGCACGGGCTTCAAAACTAGTTAAACTATTATTTCGGTATTTTATCATTTTAGTAACAAAAAAAATGGGCGTAAAAAACGCGAATTAAAAAATAATGGAAACTCTTAATAAGTTTGATACCCATTTTAGACCCGTTTTGGACCCATGACCTGTCAGACCCATTGGATCTCGGTAAGGGTCCAGATTTTTTAGACCATGTGGGTCTGGGGCCAAATCAAAATTTACGAGTCTGGGTCTAATTGGACCCGCCCCAGACTTGACCCATGTCCATCCCTATCTGTGTGACTAATTTACCATACTTATTATTGAACTTTGATTCATCTTTGTTCATTTTTTATAAAAGATTTATATTTCTTTTCTTAATAAATCTACATGAATATGAGTGCACAAATTGTCAGAATTTAGGAAAGAAGCACGAGCCTCCCTAAATCAACTTCACATATTTGGTTCCAAGAGTTTCGCGAACAAGCTAAGCAAGCTGATTATGTATGATCCATGGAAGTAACACCCGAAATAAAACCGAAATCCGAAATAGCCCGATCATAATTCAACTAGACCCGAATATGACCCGCTTCCGAAGATAACCCGAATAGAATATACCCAGTCAGAATCGAAGATCATGACGCGAACCCGACCCCCTTACTGCCTCTCATCAACCCCCATGAAGCTTAAATGAAGTCCAATTGTGTCTGTTTATGTCTAAGTGTTGGTGTCTTTATGTATTATAGTATAAGTCAGTACACTATTATTGTCTAAGTATAGGTGTCCTTATGTGCTTGCGTCCAAGTATTAGTAAACCTAAAATGACAAGAATTAATGTGATAAGCAAATGATACGCTACAAATATGGAAAAATAACTACTTCTTCCGTTCTGTTTTAAATGAAACGTAGGACCTTGGCACGGGGATTTAGGAGAGGAGAGAGATAGAGATAAAGAAAAAAAGGGACCCATGTGATTAATAAATAGATAGAGAGAAGTGAATACCAAATAAGGTAACATTTCAGTTATTTTGGAACAGCCTAAAACGGTAAGTGTTTCATTTAATTTAGAACGGAGAGGAAGTATTAAGATTGATATTCATATTGCATTGTTAGAGGGAAAAAGCCTTTTTTTGTGAATTAAAAAGTTAATTCATCTATTTTAATTAATTATTTATGGAGAGAAAGTGTACATTTTTAAACCCACCCTTCTAAAAACCCGAAGATGATTCTTTTACGAAGTAATGCAATATTTACAAGGTCGACCTTGGCCGAATTAACCCGAACCAATTGAAATAGATCTTATTCAACCCAACTTGATGTTGACCCGAGGCATCAATTCGGCACCCGGCCCGAAATGTCATAGACCCGAGACAAACTCAAACTCGAATATCCAACTCGAACACAAAGTCGACCCGAATATGATACATCCTGCTTGCCACCTCTAGCCAAAGTGCCAAACCCTAAAGCCCCAAAAACGTCTTCCTAACGGCAAATCAACTTGTTTCTCATCATCCATTATTCATTACTATCCAATCCATCTCCCTTCATTCCAATTTCCAAGTCTGCGAAAACTTCCACTCTTCGTTTTACAAGCAAAGCGAATCTCCCCCATTTTGCTCAATAAACTGGTCGTACTCGTTCAACTTCAAAATCAGTCTTCAAACTCCTTCCAGCTTCAAATTTGAAATCTTCTACGATAACGGGAAGAAATCCAAGAAGCTACAATGGTTTCTCTCTCTTCCCTTCAATTTTATTCGCACCCATTTCGTTTTGATTTTTATTGATGAACTGAACATGTGCAGAGTGGGAGAGTTGGAAGGGACCAATCACGGAGAGATCATATGCAGAAGCAGCAGCAGCATCATCATGAGCGACCTCATCATGCTTCATCTTCGTCGTCTCGTTTCGGGGAACCTAATAAGTCGGCTCGTGCCAAGAACCCGCCTTCTCGGCACTTATGGGTGGGGAATTTGTCACACCACATTGATCAATCTACAATAGCTGATCACTTCATTCGATTTGGAGAGCTCGAAAATGTTGCGTGTCATCCGGGGCGAAGTTATGCCTTTGTCAACTTTGTCCGGGAAGAGGATGCAAGGGCGGCCTTACACTCGCTTCAGGGTTTTAGTCTTGCAGGCATGCCTCTTAGGATTGAGTTTGCCAAGTCGGTTAGTTTCTTCTTTTGTCTACCCTTTAATGTTTTGCTAATATTGGTCATTCATTTGCCTCTTAGCATTGAGGATGCTTTGTGTCTTGCACATTGTGTTTGTGTACTACTTCAATTACAGTTTAATATGAATGTATGGATTTTTGCAAGTTGAGAAAGTTTAGCACAATGCTTATGTAAGTAGTTCTTTTTTGTTCTTTTTTCGTCTGGAACGAATGATCCTCAGTATAACAAAACGAAGATAATCCAGTAAATTAATCATGATCCTCCTTTAAGATAATGTATATTGGTTAGAAGTAAGTCAGAGAAGCCCATTGGTTTGGCCAATTGTTAAACCAAGGAGACAATACTGGTGCTCGAATATGAAAATCCATTTGGTTATTAACGCAAAAAGGAACAACTATTTGGAGTTATTGGTTTATGGGCTCTAGAGATGTCACAATTATCCAGTGTTCCAACCAATGTTGGTTGCTGGTTGCAGCCATTCTGAACTTCCTCTTGGAAATCTTTGCCAAATTCATGTCCATTGACATTTGCCCACAGCAAGGTGATGTGAAATACTCGAAAGAGCTGAATGCATACAGCAAAACTTAGTTATAACCTTTGGCATATACGCCTTCAACAGCTGAAGGGTGTAACAGAATCAGCAGTGTCTAAAGTTTGATAATAAATTTAATTGGGTATACTATTATGCTATAAAGTATAAACCATTAAAAGTACCAGTAGATAGTTAGCCGAAGGATCCTTTTAACAGCAGCAGTATCAGAGTGACATTAGCATTTACTGTATCTCTGGTATTTGGAAGTTAATGTCATCGTAAAGAGGTAAGAAGGAAAAAACATATTTCTCGTCCATCAATAGGGATTGTTTCTTTTGGCTAATACTCACAACAAACTCAGCTTTTTTCACTTTTTAAAGTCTGCTAGTTGATACCTCGAGATATAAAGAAGTTTATCAGTATCAGGAGCTAATCTACCTATCTAGTAGTGTATCTTCGTTCCAAGAAAAAAAAATGCCCCTATTCTTCTGTAAACTAATAGTTTGTTGGGGCTTCATTATTCTCAAAACGAGCTTAGGGATTATATTTAATTGAGCTTTACCACTATCATAAAATTAAAACTAACTTATACAAATTTAATTTTTGTGAGATGGCCTATTATACGTTTTTTTTTTTTTTTTTTTTTTTTTAAGGTAAGATGAAGGGGACTCACTTGAGGGGGATAAGGGGAAATGCTCAAATGAGTCCCATGAGGTTTAATCCCTAGACCTCAGGGATATGAGGTGGGGAGCGATGCCACTACTCCACCACCTCAACCTCATGGCCTATTATACGTTGGGTCATGGGTGTACGCGATTGCGTTTGCTCGTGGTTAACCAATGATACAATTTTAATTCGATGGTTCAACAATGTTCTTCTGTCTTGCAACTTTGTTGGTGATGGAAAAAAATAGAATCTAAAGTGTCACAATACAAATGTGGAGGATGATGTGTCTTCGAGTCTCGACTTATCTTTGTTATAACTCCCCTAGAAGTACGTGTAATAGTCAATGTGTTTAAAAGAGAAGCTAAATGATCCATTTGACTCTAGAGACAAGCATGTCAAACATATTAGGTTTTGCTGGTTAGAATCTATTATTGGAGACATAGAAAAGATCTCCTCTGATTTCAGAGCCTGGAACATCAACGACAATCATATGTGATTCTTTATATTGTACCCAAGAATGAGACAGCCTAACATTTACATAATACTTCACTAATGCCTCTAAAGAAAATCTCACACCCTAAGTAGGTAGGCGGGGTGAGGTTTATTTATGCTATTCCTAACCCTTCTGGTAGGGAACATTTGATTACAAACGACGGTTTATCCAATTCGTCATGACTATACATTACTTCACAAAGAATGAGAAGTGAATGCAGGTTCATGATCCATTTTTGACAGGATGATCCAATTTACTAGAGTTTATATTAATCTAAAATGTAAAGAGTAGTGAACTTTTTACTCCATTTAAAATGGAACAAGAATTAAACAATACAAATTATCAAATGACTTGGCATCCTCCATCCTATGTCTGTGGTCGTGATGAGTTAGTATCTGAGGCTGTAATAAAGCTTAATCATTGGTAGATTCATTCTCCGAGCTGAGGTGCCCAATACTGATGCTAAAATTGATCCATCTAGAATTTTAAAATGAGACTAAGGGTCTTTCTACTCCATTTATATTTAAATAAGCAAGAATAAGTTCAGTTCAGCAAAATTAAGTTAAGTTCACCAAAATACCTTGTTTTCAACATATACTTCCTCCGCTCCAAATTTATTGCAACACTTGCCTTTTTCAATAGTTTGTTAATTTATGAAACGCTTCTATACATGGAAAAAAAGATATACACACATGAGACCACTTACACTAAACAACTTCTCCCTCTCCTTAATTTAACACAATACCCAACTTCCAACTCCCTCCTAAATCTCTGTGCCAAAGGCAAGTATTGCACTAATTTTGGTGGGGAGGAAGTATAAGTTATTAACAAAAATAAGCTAAAGTCAAGCAAAAAATAAGTTAAGTTCAACAAAAGTAAGTTAAGTTGAGCATAAGTTCAGCTAAAATAGTTTAAATTCAGCAAAAAAAACAAGATCAGTTGAGCAAAAAGAAGTTAAGTTGAGCAAAAACATAAATTACGTTTATCAAACAATAGTTGAGAACAGACCCTAAGTAGGTGTTTGACATCAGAAAAGTCAGTTTATAATAGTTGAGATTTATCAGCCTGATTTTCTGGTTCAAGTGTCATCTCAACTTGTGCAACCTAAAACTAGAGATAATAGGTCACAACTTAAAAGTATTAGCCGTGTTCAACATTTTGACTTATGAAGACCCTTTAAAAAATCTGTGGGAAAGCTACATAACCTGTGGACAGAGCTCAACCCTTCTTGAATTTCCCTGTTAAAGTTTGAGCCATAATATTGTGTACTCAATCGATTATCCTGACAGTTACATTTTCCACCTGATGTCAATCTAACAGCAACTCATTATGGATCCTGTCATAAGTAATCTTTGAGGATATCTACTGCACACAGCTTATCTCTAGCCATGAATGTCAATCAAGATCTCAGCTATAAAGGCTTAAAGTTGTTTAGTGAAAGGATGTGCTCGAAGCTTTAGAGGTGCACGAGCATGAGCTTTCACATCCTCCTACAAGATGTAGCATCCTCATACACGTGTAATCACATATAACACTAAAGGATTGATTATACTAAACGTGTGTTGCATTGATTTTATGTTGACAATACTAAAGTAATTAAGCCATTTCGGAACCTTACAGCACTGAACATGCACCTTTGCAATGGTTACAGCGCCATTTATGCACTTATTATCCATGAGGAATTCGGTTTAATAAAGACAGCTCAAAGGTTTGCACAACTATCATGTACATGAGCATTTATTCCGTTCTTGTGGAAAGGAGGTCCAGTATTGCTGTCACTGTTGCTGTGTATGAATATTCACAATCAATATCAGTCACTTTCTTCATTGTGCCACTTAATACTAAAACGTGGCTCTCCTTTTATTCTCTCAACCCCATAATTCAAGGCTTTCAAGCTGGTATTATATAAATGTTGGGTTGCTTGTACTTTCCCAGAGATGGATGGCTGCATATTAAGAACTCAAGAAGTTTCATCCTTTCACCAACTCAATCTGGATGAACCTCGATAGTTACTATGCTCTCTTTTAGATGCAAACTTTTCTTTTGTGAGCTAGAAGAGAGAGAAACAGGGTCCGAGAAACCCCAACTTTTTTGAATTTGAGCACGATAATTTCTGTAGAAGTGCCCCCTCTCTCTTATGGCAGATACAAAGCACAGGAACAAACTTGTCAGAGAAAATTATATCATTTTATCTGACCAAGTAACCAGAAAAAGAAAATTCTATGGAGATGTTCTATATAAAATACTGGACTACACCTATTGTTAGTATCCCTCACATTTAAGCTGGTCTAGGTTTACAGTTTTTTAAATGCTTCATTATGTTAAAGTAAGCAAATGAAAGAGAACTCCACAAGTTTATATCATCTCAACTCCCGAAGCTGGATGAAGCTGGCAGCTACTATCGAACTTTTAGATAAAAGATAATATCCTCATGAGAAAATGATATAGAATACAAGACTAACCATGGGTTGTCCCTATTCTGTTGAATTTCGGGATGTGAAGTTGCCTCGTATGTACCTTTTACCCGTGAGCAGTAAAGGTACTAAGTTGATCACAGTCACAGGCATAAATCACAGTAATGAACTTATCTTAGAAACTACTAACCTTCCTAACTAACCTTCCTATAAACCGAACAAACTAAGACATGTCTCGGAAGACATTATGCAAATATAATTTTTTTCTTCACCTTAAATAAGTATAGGCCTGGCTGCCTGCAGTGCTTTATATAAAAGAACCCTACGAGGAAATTGTGCAGTTGCTTTGTAAAGAAACACATGCTTGGAGTTTAATATCTCTAAAAAATGACTGAACTGTAGTTTGAATTTGGAATCAGTTTTTCATTTGAATCATATTATTTATTATGCATGTGTCACTTATGCAGGAAAGCATTTGGCATTAATACATATCCACTTAATTTTGCCTAGCTGGTATTTGTATATGTATATGTATTTACTTTCACCAGCATTTTAGATATCTGGTGCTCTTCTTTGAGGATGATATTCCATCTCAAGGAGACTTGTGGACTTTGACACTTGAGTAGTATAGTACTTGTTATTGGCAAAGTATATGATGTCCTCTCTACCTTGTCCAAATCCTCCAAGTCAACTTCTGTGTATTATGTATGGTTTAGGTTATGTTGGATTTTTTCTATGAGGGTAGGCCATATTGGATTTGTTTTTCTTTGTGATGATTTTCAAGGTGCTTCTAAAAAGTTGTGCAAGCGCTGTACCAAAATGTGGTAAAAGTGTCATCAACAGGTAACATCTGAGTGTTTAACACATCGCAGAGCAAAAATATGGGGACATGTCGTTGTTCCTTGTAGTTGGACATAAAACTTCTTAACAAATTTATCTCAAGCCGCCAAAATGCAAGCATAATTACTAGCTTCAGTTACCTCTCTTCTTCTTTTCTGTTTTTTACATTGTATCTTCTGTACCAAACTATGGGTCTAAATAGTAATGTGTCTATTTGGATTTGGAGTACGAGATGTGAAATTCATACCCTATCTAGAAGTGTTAGTACTTGGGATGAATTGAAGAGTGTGGGTAGCATATGTGGTTTATGTGTATGGCTTCTCTTGTTTTGATCATGGGCAGTTGTATAATCTGACTCAATGTCGTGAATTTTATGCAAATCAAGTTTCATATTAGATTTTTTGTGACCAGTAATTTCTCATTTGTCAAAGCCTGAATGCCTTGGTTCTCGTTTCTACCAATACAAGCTCTGTTTATCTGCAGTGGCATAAGTTTTGTTATTCCCTTAATTGTTACAACATTAAGAGAACCTTGTATATTGCATTGCCATTTAACCGTTGAAGCTGGTTTTGGTGTCAAATCATTAATAGTTTCTGTGGAATACTAAAGTATACAGATAAGATCATTCTGTTGTGTTATATGAAATAAATTTTTTCCAACAGTTTTTGAATTTAACATTCTACAATTCAAGAGAAAGATGTTTTATTGACATGATCATAACAAATTCATGTATTTATATACCCCTTTTCTTTTTTTCCCATCTAATTGAAATCTTATTTACCTTTTATCTTCATATTAATGTTGGCCTATTAGGGTCTTCAATAAAATGAATAACATTGATGTCAGAAGAAAGGAAGAGGTGGAGGTATAGTTTCTTTTGTTAATTCTTTCCCGGCTTGATAATGAATGCATTTATATGTTTAGCATTTTTGCGTACTTCTTGTAACTGGAATAGTGTTTTAATCCTGTGTCATTGAGATGCATACATCAGCACTAGGATGCTTTATACTCCCTCTGTCCCACCTTAGTTAAGCTGAACACTTTCTTTTTCCATCTGTCTCACAATTAGTTTGAACACTTATAATTTCGCCCGGAACTTCTACATTTACTTCCCACTGGCCTTCTATAAAGAAAAAGTAGCCCACTACACATCTACTTTTCCATTGTAATAACAATTGATAACCCAACAACAACTTATCTCCTGAAACTCTATGCACATATAAGGGTTCAACTAATGTGGAATGGAGGGAGCAATTGTTCGGCTAGTGTCCTGCTTTCTTTGGTAATAAAAGCTGATTTGTCCTTAACTGTGAGGGCTATGGGTATTTTTAATCTGTTGATGAAACAGAATAGATGAAGTGAAGGAAGTAAAGAAGTTGTGCAACTAGGTTCTGGTATTTGAGTAACATGAGAGCTTTCGGAACAAAGCTGATTCCTGCTGATTCCTGCTGTTAACTAATCCCATGTACATGGAACCATATACTTCTACTGTATCTAGTTTTGCCTGACTGCTGAGCATAAATTTCTGAATGTTGTTCCCAGGCTTTGTAACAGGCCTACATACAGCAATTGCCTCTGAACCATGCTCAAGAAACAAAGATTACCATTTAGAAATTTTAAAAAGCGCACAAAGGCTTTTTATATTATGTACTTCTATATTACCATAAACATCTTGGACCACCATTCTCATAATCTCGTCCAGACTTCTTTTGCAAATTTAATATGACAATGCTCACCATGGAGTGGATTTTGATGCTTTTGTTTTATGTACGTGGAATGATGATATTTTAAAGCCGGTTGATGGGAAATTAGGATAATCTCTTTCTCGTCAAAAAAACAAAATGATGATCTCTGTTAACTATTTGGAGTATAGCCTATACGCTCTTCGTTCCATAAAATCGTTACACTTTGTATTTTGGCACTATTCTTCTTCACCACTTTGACCATCATCTGTGCTTCATATGCAAGGAGAAATACAATCATGTGGGATCTTGTTTGATTTGTCTCAATATGAATTTTTAAAATATCAACAATTTATGATTTATACAAATACATAACTAAAGATTTTAATGCTCAAAGTTTTACTTCGGCAAACGTAAAAAGTACGAGTAAGTATTTGTGAAGCGGAGGGAGTAGATGTAGTCTACCTTCTTAGAGGTACCTTGTTGATTGTTTATTTGCTTTGTAGTTCCTCATCTTCGGATCCTGGTTCTTCTTGTGCTTAGATAAGCTTGATAGCTGATTTCTAATTGGTTAATCTCATCTGATTTCTTCTTTGTGAACTATCTTGTTTTGCAGAGAAGATCTTGTTAGTGGGACTTGTCTATGTTTTTTGTGGTGATATATATCTATTTCAAAGCAGGACAGCTGTAATCTTTTGTATTCATGCCTGACATAAACTTTAAATAGTCCTTTGTTTTTCTGATACTGTGCTTGAACGAACCAGGATAGAACTTTACCAGTTACCCAGTTATTTTGCCATGCAGTAGACAAATTTTTCTGTTCATTTTGTTTGCTTTCAGCCTTTGTCCATGTGTCCCTAGGATGGGGTGTGTGTTTGGGTGCTGAGAGCTCGAGCTTCATTATGTACAGAAGGAATAGCTTGGGGGTAATCTTTACATGATTTATTGACCTGTATTTACATGGATATGAGAAGTTACATCTCAAGTACCGAGTTCTTGGATCTAGATTTTTGTAACTATATCTGGCAATGACCTCGGCAATAAACATAATTCTGCAAGCATCTTTTACATGGTGTTGATGCACATCTGTGACACATACACACCTTGGCAAGCCTTATCTTCTATCTGTTTCGAAAATGTCTGAGTCCTCCGTTTTGGGGTCAGTGGTATAAAAATAGATTTGCTTCTTTACAAGCTTGTTCATCTGATAGCCTGAGGTTTTTTGCTGCTGTGAGTCTGTGACAGTTACTTCCCTCTATGCTTTTTGTAACCTTTCATAGTTTTTCTGTTTTTTTTCCCTCTAAGTAGCTCTTTGCCTATTCTTTGTGGCAAGTTGTCTTTCCAGTCTTCTTTGCATAATTTTCACCCATGTAACAGTTTTAATAGATTAGCCTTTAGCTGATACCTTTATGAACTGTCATTTTATGTGCTGTTCTGTAGTTCATACATTACATTGAATTATAATCGTCTGAAGCTAGGGAGAAATTCTGAAGATGATTCTTGTTGTTTCTGTGGTTCTTTTCTTTCTAGTCAGTTCACTCTACCAAGAGTCCAAGACAAGTTAGCTTTTAGCTGGTTAGGAACAAAATGATACCACCAGTAAAAAAAAATAAAAAATATTGACACCTTCTTTTGTTTCTTAAGATGAAGAAAGATGGTATATCCTAAAAAATACTAAATTTAAATCTATGATTGACCTTTCTATATATGTGCACTTATCTCAGGCTGTCCTCGTGCTGTAACATTTTCCACATTGCTTACTGTAAGCTTAATGCCATGTTTCCTTGCGTGATACAAGTAATTTATTTAAGTAAGAATCTGAATCCCAGGACAAATCATCTGCTCCTTCACGTGATGAACTGTACTTGCAACATCGAGATGAGTTGCAACCTCCAAGAAGCAGAAGTTCAGCATATTCACCAAGAGAATCTAGAAAGCGTCATGCTAGTCCTGATGAATATTTGCCTGATAGTTCAAGGGCAAATGAACGTGGCTCAGACCATCCAAGCGAAATTCTATGGATAGGATTCCCGTCATTCATGAAAGTGGATGACACAATTTTGAGGAAAGCTTTTTCTCCATTTGGAGATATTGAGAAGATAACTGCTTTTCCTGGTCGTACTTACGCATTTGTCCAATTCAGGAATCTAGCGTCAGCTTGCAGGGCAAAAGAAACTCTCCAAGGGAAGTTATTTGGAAATCCACGTGTGCATATTTCTTTTGCTAGGAAAGATCATGATTCATCTTCTGGTGGGCGGCGAATTATGGGGCACAATGGTCCACCTTCGCCGCATTTTAAGTCCACTATACAGGCTGGATCTTCTGAAAATTTATGGCCTGATAGAAATGTTGCAGATTTTGAAGATCCCAGCATTAGGGCTCCGCATTTCCCAAACGTGGAGGAATATAGAGATCCTGAAAGAATGAGCTTCAGTAGAAAGGAGTCCTTGTGGCCTCATTCAAGTGGTCTGTATGAAGAGAGGAGATTCCATGAACCTGGGCCAGATGTAGGCCTGCCACAAGGTATGCAGGGATATTTGAGGAGTCCTTTTAGAGATGAACATTCTCATGCTCATGAATTTTCTCCTCGAGAGATTCGAAGAAGAAGTCCACTTCCAGAAGATCCATGGGGCGTGCCAGAGGATACTTATAGCTATCGTGGAGCAAAGAAATTGAAGATCGGCTCCTTTTCTCATGAGAATGAGCTTCCTGAATATCCCTTGCATAACGTAGAACAGGATAAGCATGTTTTCCCTGGGGTTGTTCCTGAACTTCCTTTAGCAGATGAGTCTAGGCCGCCACTTCCATATAATAGACAACCAGAGAATCCTTCGAACTTCAATCGTTCTTTAGAGGATAGGCATGACAATTGGAGATCATCTCATGATAATTTGCGGTCACCTTCTAACACTTTGTCATCAATGCCAGTTGAGTGGAAGAGGACCACCTCTGAGTTCCATCAACCAGGACGAAAAGAATGGAAATGGGAAGGTACAATAGCTAAGGGAGGAACACCTGTTTGCCGAGCACGTTGCTTTCCTGTTGGAAAAGTCATGGATATCTTCTTGTAAGTGCAAACCCCAGTTCAAGACTTCCTGAAGTTGCCTATCTGAGCTAGTGCTGTGTTTCTGTCACTACCATAACCTGTTCTGCTTTTTTTTTTTGTTTGTGGGGGGGGTGGGTGGGGGGTGGAGAGGAAGTATCACTGCAAAGTAGGTTAGGAACTGAGAGGCAGCTTAGTAATGATTTTTTATATATACTCACCATATCGGGATATTGTGTTGATATATCTCACTAATTGCTATGTTACACCCAGCTAGGCAATAATTTGTTTGATTTTTTTCAAAGTTGCATTTCCTGTTTAGATTAATAATAAAATAGAGCATGAAAATAAGAATAACAGTGGTGATTAGGGGGGAGTGGAGTAGAGGTAGTGCCGCCATAAACAAGGACTATTGACACCATTACTTAACTGTAGGAAGTATTTTGATAAATTTTCTTAATAGATTTTTCACATTGTAATTGGTGAAGATACTTTTTATTGTCTATTTTTTTTAATGCCAGAAGTTGCATTAGGTAGCCATTCTATTGGAAAAAACTAAATTGGCCAAAACGATTTACATAGTTACGTGCCTGGAAAAGTCTATGCTTGTGAATTTGTATCTTCCCCCATGTACGTCCATTGTGTTGTGGCAGCTCAGTGACAAATGTTTTGCTGCAGGCCAGAGTTCCTTGATTGCACCGCACGGACTGGGCTTGATATGCTTGCAAAGCATTACTATCAGGCTGCCTGTTCTTGGGTTGTATTTTTTGTTGCTGCCAGTGATGCTGATATGGGTTATTACAATGAATTTATGCATTATCTTGGTGACAAGCAGCGAGCTGCAGTTGCTAAGTTGGATGATAGGAACACCTTATTCCTTGTTCCTCCTTCAGATTTCTCTCAGAATGTACTCAAAGTAGCTGGGAAGCTAAGTATATCTGGTGTTGTTTTAAGTTTAGAACCTGCTAGTCCTAACTTAGTTTCTCATCCTTCAGAGAATGAGATGAATGATAGAGGTCTCATTAATCCACATGATGCATCATATAGGAAATTTGAATTGCCAGCAGGTCCTTCTCCTATGCCAGCATCTTTCTCAAGCATGGAAAAGTCAGGAGTCAATAGTTCGAATTTACAAGGAAAAATCATAACTTCAGCTCCATCACAGTTCCCAGCTTATGGTCATGGAAGCGGAAGCATCCCGTATCGCATGGAGAACAGACCTGACTTTCAACCTAGTCACCCTGTTTCTCGGGATTCAGTATTGCACCCGTTGCCTGTCTCTGAAGGCTATAGTAATTCCGTTTGTGAGAGGGGTGGTCCAGATTTCAGTAGGGTTAACTATGATGGTTGTACCTCATATTCTGGCGGTAGCAAACCATCTCTCCATGAATGCAAACTTCCGTCCTCTGTACCTATGACTCTGAGTGGTTTACAACAAGAGCAGCATGCTGATGTGGCATCCTCTCTTCGTGGGCTGCCGCAGACGCAAAACATAAACTACTCTCCTTCAGCCGCCACTGGAGTATATAGATCATCTGGTCTCAATGGAAATCAGCCTGAGAGCCTGTCAAGAGTTCCCCCAAGATACAGTGCTCCACAAACAAATCAGGTCTCCTCTGACATGTCACAATCTCTGCTTAGTCAGCTGCAGCAGCAACCACTACTGCAAGCAGCGAATATGCGGGCGTTCTCTAATGCTGTTCCAGTGGGAACTCAGGCGAGTCAAGAGAACGTGCGAGCATTTCCGCATGCTGCTCCAGTGGGAACTCAAGTGAGTCAGGAGAGTATGAATGTGAGTAATGCACAAGATGATGGGGAAGCTGATCCGCAGAAACGCCTACAAGCAACTTTGCAACTTGCTGCAGCTTTGCTTCAGCAAATCCAACAAGGAAAGGGAACTTAGTTGCTGTTGAGAAAAGCTCGAGATGTATCCTTGACCCTTGTTTGGATCGTCGACCATGCGTGTAATAGCCAATTATTGGTTGAGTTGCTGATTGTCTTAGTATTGGATGTTATGTTGGAGCTGAATTTCACTACCTCCTAAAAAAAGAAAAAGGAAACATAGAAAAGTTGTCTTTATTTCTGACAAATGTAGTCGCACATTAAGCAGAATTACATGATACACTGCATTAGTCCATTATTATCAATATTTTCAGAGGGAAGGACATGTCATATACATATAACATATAGGACTTATACGGAAATGATTTAGGGGTAATTTTTCTGCAGAGCTTTCCTCTCGTAGTTACCGGGGCTAAAGTTCCTGGTGTGGAAAGCTTTTATGACATTTAAATGCAGTTTAAGGGGAGGCCAGCCTCGACCTAGCCTTTCAATGATAGAATTACCATTTCTACATTGGTTTTCTTTCTATTAAAATAAATCAGTTTTCTTATCATAAAACTAGTATTTCAACCAATCTTAGCTCATAATTTGTGTTATATGCTTTTATAGTGAGTGAAGAGATCATTTTTCCCTATAATAAAGAAACATTTTCATAAATAAGTTGAACCATAATATTTTAAGGGGTGATTGCAAATTTTTATGTGTGCTCGAGTGCACAATCTTCAAAACAATAGCCAAATAAAGCATTAAATGCAGCGCTTGAAGTAGATGATAGATTTAAAAGAACATGATCCTTATATAAAAAAGAACGCGTTTAAAAACATCATGAAATTTAGTTTCCAACCAAAATAGAAAACAAATAACACCTAACCATGATTTTCTCCTAAACCTCCTATATATCTTACTTTTCTAAAGAAAAAATTACTCCTTGAAACTACATTTTCTTTCTTTTATTTTCTCTCTCCATAAAAAACTTCTTTTTTTACCGTTCTCTCTCTAGAATAAGAAAAAGAGATGGACAATCCAAACCCAAAAATTTGAAAGACATTACTATTTGATAAAAACCATGAATGGAGACAAAGATTGGATGTGAGCAAACAAAAACCGAGGTTTTTGAGTACTATCCCATTTGTTTTTCCTTAATTTTCATTCCTTAATACTTAAAAACACAAAACAATTGTCCTTTCCTTTTAAATCCTCATCATATGTTATTTTATGAATGGACATTAGACATTTTTTATTTTGAAATATGTGTTCTTTTCAATTTGAAAATATGTTATTTTACTTTTAATTGGTATGTTCTTTTACTATATGTTATTCTCATTACTACCTATGTTCATTTATGAATGGGAATCAGAAATGTTCTTTAATTTTGAACTTAGTGCTTTTTTTGCCTGAAAAATATGTTCTTTTAATTTGAATTTCATTAATTATACATATGTTCTTGTATGAATGGAGATTAGACATGTTCTTTAATTTTAAATTATGTGTTTACTTTATTTGAATTGCAAGTTTATATATACTTGTAAGTGTGTTTTTATTGCATACGCAGGATGAGCTCGTATTTGACTACCTCGTTTCAAAGTTGATAACGTTTTTGAAGTCGCTAACAAGTCATTAAAGGAAAACTCATAATCTAATTGGATATTGGGAAATTATAGGGACAACTTAGGGACTTATCTAATGTAGATTTCTCCGTCATGACTCCATGAATGATGAATGAACCAAAGATTGAGTTCGAGGATGAGGGTACGGATATGTTCAGTTCTCAAATTCGCCCATTCATGGTCTTTATTTAATACAATTCATGTCTACATTCATGCAATTAAATAACCGTGGAATATGTTGATGCAATCTAAGAATTTGTCTATATCTGTAAAACCCCGATAATTTTCTATTTTATAAAATACCATTTTCCCACAAAACATAGAGAATTAACAAAGTATTATCGCCAGTGTGATAACGTATCGGCTTATTAAGATTTTACAGCGGAAATAAATAAATAACTTTGAAAACATAAATAAACTTAGTCAACCACAAAGTCAACTCCAAAACCAAACCATAGTCAAACCAACTTAAAAGTCAAACCACAACATATTAACCAAAAGTATTAAACTATAAAGGAAGTCTAAACACAAGCTCTCCACTGTTCCCAGACACCCAATGATGCATCATTTTCACACCTGAAATAACTTTGAAAACATATGCTTTATTGATCCTGAAGGACTACTCACCAAATAGGGTTATCACAGGATCAATAAGGCACAGCCATGATCGACACACAGAAAAACACGTAATCAGCAAAGCTGAGTACTACATATATAGTAAATAAAATATTAAACCTAACATGATGCTAATAAACATTAAAGCAGAGATAAATAATAATATAACGAAATAACAGACTCACTATACTGAACTTGACTCCACAACCAATAGATTAATTATAATTAAATTGAATAGTAAATGGATAGAGTTGTCCAAACCAAACCATGTCTTTAATTTAGAAGACGAAGTACAGGCACAACTCCATACTCCCGCGACCAACGATATCGAGGTACTAGTTAAATGAAATAGGACACGGTGATCAATCCGATCCCAAGAAAAGCCATGGGCTACCACCATGTACTCCATACTGATACTAGTCCAACACTTCATACGTGCACAAGTCTAAAGCTTATTGTTATTCACTTTCCACTTTAAGTATTAATAAATTATTCGATGTTGAGACTCACAGAGTAAGACACAACCAACATAAATATCATGGATACACAAAATTCCAATTTTTATCTTAGGATTAAATATTGTGATCAACAACTCACTTAATTCAAGAATAATCCCATTCATTAATTAACAACAACCATCCTTTATTTGTTGACTTAAATCAACAATCAACCAACCTGTCAATAGGTGAATATCCAACTTTACTAAACAAGGTCCACATTCCTTATAAAGTAAATAATGTAATAATCAAAGGGAACAACATGATACATTTCATGATCCAATGAATAATATATTTATTAATCCCTCATGTGAATTAATAAAATAAACGTTCCCAGCCCACATGCTTGCATCAATCAAACCATACAAACATATAATATTCATCATAGGCAACATACTTCACACAACGGCATAAAACATGCAAATTCACTTGAATATAAGCCACATATGAACGTCTTCCTCCGTTTCGTTTTAATTGCAACAAAGGGGTATTTTTTTTGAGATATAAAATATTCCTTTGTTGCATTTAAAACGAAACGGAGGAAGTATAAAAAGTTCCCTATACATGATATTACAACAATCCTATCCTTGGGACATGATATTAGTCTAATAATACATAGATATGTACGTACCTTGTGTAGACAATATGAGAGGCCACTTTCTCAACATTAGAAATCACTCAAACTTAAGTCTCCGCCTATCAAATACTAAAACATCCAAGTATTAATACTCTAATAAAAATTACAACAACTTTAAAATACTTTAAACCCTCTTAAAAAGTGTTTTAAAACCCTCTAAACATTAAAACTTCAACCTTTAGTGCCCCTTAATATAGTATCACCATACTAGTCATTAAATGTAACACCCCCAAAATCCATACACGTCTAGACTACGCTGCCTCGACTTTGGGAATGTTACCGCCGCGGTGAAACGCAAGGCTTATTGAAATATAAACATTAACTTACTCTTTACTATGAAAACTAAATTGCAACGGAAATAAAATGTTAACTTAACTACAACTCGGGAATCACCATTGACCCCTTTTATTTAAACCATTAACTAAGTGAATCATAAACAAACTCTCGAATGTTCAACCAAAACACTTTAAAAGTTTATAAACCAGTGAATATCCCCAGTATGCACAAACTCATGCAGCATCACCAGCATACCTAATCTGCTCCCCATTCAAACATCAATGATTCATCACAGGTCAACAAACAACACAAATAACCAACAATCAGCTATGCTGAGTACGTACATAATCAGTTACATAATACACTAAACATAATCAGAATAATAATAACAATTCCTAAACAAGATTCTACAAAAACATTAAATTCCGTTTTTACAATTTATTTGGCATCGAACGGGCACCGTCATCTTTCTAGAATCATACGGGCTACTTAATCCTTAATAGACAACTTGGTCTATTAGATGAAATGTAAATACGGGTTCGTTCCGTTCCACATCCATCACCTTAGTATGCATACCCCCAAGATCGTACGGAACCTTCCGCCTACTTGAGTTATCAAAATTTATAAGGACACTACTGTCGTCACAGTAGGCCTGCGTAGGAGTGTAGAACAAGTCCCCCACTCCCCCCATGGTTCATCACTTGTAGGGAGTCTAACTACAAGTTAATTGCCAAAATCCTTTCTTAGTATTGTCCATTCATACCACATTAAATGTGTAATCATTTAACATTCCTTCTTAGTTACAATACTCAAATCTTTACTTCTTGTAACACCCTTGTTACCACCATAGCTCAAAGAATACAAATCCAATAATCATGCTTATGATACGATAGAATTTCGCATAACCATGCTACATATCGATTTCCAATCACAATCATGTTACCAAACAATCTCAGTAATCACAATTGTTCCCTATCATGGTTCTAGGTTCCAATAGAATAAATCACAACCTAACATGATACTAGTAATTGCAACTGAACTGGTACGCGTACGTACCTTGTAACGGGGAATCTTTGCCGATTACTTAAAACGTTCCGCTTATGAAATTGGGACCTACTCGAATAATAAAAGTAATTTATTTCTAAGTCCTTGATATCATTAAAATAAAGCCAGCTTAACTAACAATGTAAAACTTAGTGTTTCAAATAATAAAATAAACGTTCTTGTTGGTTAAATTTTTCTTTCATAAACTTTATTGAAACTAACATATTTACGACTTAATAATATGTTTGTGAATCTGATTTCCTCTAACCTATATTATACTTGTTCATGACAATAAAACTTAAACAACTATATATAAATATTATAAAATTCGAATTTAGAAATAATGTCATCATAATAACTACTAATACACTTGTAATTCTGATTTCTTTTAACCTTTATTATACTTTGTTTACAACAACAAAACTTAAACAATTATATATACAAGTGTTATAAAAAATCAGATTTGAGAAATAAAGTTATCATAAGAACTAAAGCGTAATTATAAATGTGATTTCTTTTACTAATTCTATACTTTATTTATAATTACAAAACTTAATCAAAGATATATATAAGAATTACAAAAATCAGATTTTAAAGTAGAAAAGAAAGAGAACGACCACTGACGAGCTACGACCGACGCCGACCACCACAGGAAACCACCGGCGAGCCGCGACTGAACGAACAATACCTCCAGCGAAACGAACCGCAACCGCTGCAGCGAACGTGAACCGCGACCCACGAACAGCAGCAGCGAGCCCCTCGACCTCCGGCAACATACACGAACGTGGCCTCCGAGCAGCCGCCACGAACCACCGGCGAGCGGAAGTCTCAGGCGCAGGGAAAGAAGAGGAAAGTCGTGCAGGAAGAAAGAAGAGAAAAGGAGAGGGAGAGGAGAAATAATGTGGAAGAGGAGAGGAGAGGAGAGGAGAGAGAAAATCTCTTGGGTAAAAAAAAACGGCTGACTTAAAATAGTGAACAGGGGTTTTTTTTTTCTTTCTCTTTTTCTTATTTATAGCATAAGAAACCTAGGTTTAGGATTTGTTTCCAAATCAAATTCCTATTTCTTATTTTATTTATTTGGAAAACAAAACAAAACCGAATTATAATATAATTATAAAAATACTTTTAACTTTATTCTTTATATTTTCTAATTTATAAAAGAATAACTCCCAAAAATACGGAGTATTACAGGCTTCCCCCCTTAAAGGAAGTTTCGTCCCGAAACTTTGAGGTAGCTAGACTTAACGACGATCTTTTGCACTTCTAAGTCCCAATATTCCACAAGCGTTTTCTAGTTTTCGCAAGTCATATAAGCGATAAATACACATAAATAACATACTTTAGCAAACTTTAGGGTGGAAGCGTGAAATTCTATCGCATTCTTCCCCCCTTAAAAGAAAAGTTACGTCCCCGTAACTCACCTACCCCTTAAAAGAGCTCCGGGTACTTTATGCAATCGAATAACATGTTTAACGTATGCTTTGGCTAGGGCTCCCATACTCCACATGTCTTTCATAGGTATGAACCTCTAGTTTTGGTTAATCTATCCACTAATACTTATATTTTGTTATTGTCTCCCCGACTCCTAGGTAAGGCTACGACGAAGTACATGGATATCGAATCCCACTTCCATATTGGAATGACCCAAAAATGACACTTTTTCTAACCCAAATTCACGCTTCGAAAACTTTGCATATAGTTGGTTCTCCCTAAGTGTCTGTAAAATAAGCCCCAAATGTCCCTCATGTTCTTCCTTGCTCCTTGAATAGATCAATACATCGTCTATGAACACTAATACCAATTTATCGAGGTAGGGTCGAAAATCTTATTCCGAAAATGACGTCTAGGTTCAATAAGTTAAACTCTATAAGATCGGAAGGAGAGAAGCCCTCCCTTATTTTCAGTGAGACATTAAGGAATTTCTTAGAGCAATTAACAGTATCCCCAAACGAAATAACTATAGGCATAGGAATTGGCTCGGACTCAACCAGTTCTAGAGTTCTAACAGTTGTATGGGCAATAAAAGAAAGAAAAAATAAAGATGCTCCAGAATCGAACAATACTTTAACAGGAATTCAGTTGATAGAGAAAGTACTCGTGACAACATCTCTACGAGCCTCCTCTTCGCTAACCGTCATCATATACAACTTTACTGTGCCCTTATTATCATTATTGTTGGTCACATGGTTCCCATTTGGTGCCTGATTATTTGCATTGGTTGATGGTTTGGAGTAATTAGAGTTCCCTGACCCATTGAATGCATTTCCACCATTCCCATTCTCATTTATAGGCTTGTCTCCATAGTTCCTTTTTCCTTGACCATTGGGGTTAACCTTATTCTTCGAATAGCATTCGTACGCTCTATGCCCCATTTTCCCACATTCATGACACTCCACCTTATTACCCTCGTAATCCCTCCCAGGGTGGTTGTTTGGGCACTTCTTACACCTGTAAACACGCTCAGGTCTGCGGTTGTTGGTGCTATTGTTATCGTCGTTGGGTCCCTTACTTAAGTTTCTTTGGGAGGTTTCGTTGTTCTGGTTCCCATGGTGTTTCTTTTCAAATCTCTGAACCTCCGGGTTTGGATTCTCCTTTCGCTTCTCACCTTGTTTACATCCTTCCTCTCGTTTCCTTATTGCATATAGGTGGGCAGCTTTGCCAAAAACATGATCCAACGAGGTGAAAGCATCTCCCCCCAATCTCCCTTGTAGGTCTAGGGTGAGCCCTAATTCAAAGCGTGAGGCCTTAGCTTCCTCAGTAGGGGCAATTTCAGGAGCAAATCTCATCAGTTCTATGAACTTGCGGTAATATTCCTCAACAGACAGGTTCCCTTGCTCTAGCATCATAAACTCTTGAACTTTCTGCTTTTTGAGGTATGGTGGGTAATACTTATTCCTCAGGGCTTTCTTAAAAGTTTCCCACCCAAAGTCAGGCTGTTTTAGGAGGTTGTCCTTAGCTTGAGTCCACCAAAAGTGGGCATCCCCCTGTAGGTAATAGCTTGCTAAGGGCACAGTCTTGTCATCTGGACAGGTGAGGGTAATGAAAAGCTTATCAAACTCCCCAACCCAGTTTTCCAGTTCTTCTGGCCCCCCTTTTCCATTCAGTACTGGTGGGTTCCTACGGGCAACCTTTTCATACAAATCCCCATCCCGATTATGTCCTTGGGCTAGGTTAGCTGTGATCTGCACTAGATCACGAATCGATTGCTCGACATTCAGAGAGGTATCAGGCGTGTCGCCCTGACGAACCATTCTGTCTGAAAAATGACACAACGGCTACTTCAGCGACATGCACATAGTCGTTTATTTATTTAACTACTACACATTGGCACGTTCATATAACACATTTTGATTGCGAACAATCATTAAGTCTCTATTGACTTACAATATAAACATCTCAAATAAGACGTTACATCGAATAATAAAAGAATGAAAATTTTGTATTATTATTGAAAAGGGAAAATTCATTGTTTCTAAGGAAAACATAATGTGAACAAATAAAGAAATAAAAAAAATGCTAATTTGCTACTTGGCATGCAAGCCTTATTAAACTGAAATAAACAATTAAGATAATATTCTAATTCTAATCATATACTTCATCCATGGGTTCTTCCTCTTCTATGGGCTCTTCTTGTTCTTCTTGATCATTTTCCTCAATTGGATCCCCTTCAGCAGGCTCATTTTCATTAGGATCTCCATCTTACTCATTTTCTAAGTCAAGTATAGGTGCAACATGATCTTCCTCAATCACTGTGATGAATGTCTTATTATTCCCTTCATCATCGGAAATGTAGGTAACATTTCTAACATTTGATGCTATATGGTAGTCCTCGGGTATGAACTCGTCCTCAAAAGTTTGGTACCTAGCTTTTTTTGCAGCTCTAAACGACGTTTGCGGCTTAGATTTAACTCTAGGGTTCTCAGAATTCACATTAGTTACCGAGCTTTCCCCCACATGATAGGTTCCTCTAACTAGAGGTGATGATGTAGAGGGCTCCCAACTTCTTTTCTCACGAATTCTCCATTCATTTTCACAGTATTTAAGATCAGTAATGAAATGCCCTACAGTAGGAAGGTATTGGTTCCAGTAAGTGTGTTTGGCTCTGTTGAAACCTTCATTTTCTGACCATATATCCCCATATCTACGGTGTACGAAAATGTAGGGTTCCTCCCTAGGGACGTACTGCAGCACAGAGTATATTTTCTCCATCTCAGTTCTTAGCCTAGTATCTCCCTGTAAGGTCCTATACTCCATAGCAGCTTTCATCTTATAGGCCCTTATGTCCCAATCTTCCGCTATTCGGTATTTCATCAAGTATTCCTGAGGATCTAGGTCGTAAACCATCTTCGAAATTAAAGAAAGAAAATAATCTAAGTTTTTGTGAAGTAAAGGTTTTAAAATATATATTATATATTTACATATATACGAGATAAAACGATTATTTTCAATTTTAGAACTCCTTAAACACGTTCAAAATATTTTTAAACCAAATAGTTATGTCCTAAAATATTCAAAATAAGGTTTTAGTTCAATACCTTTTGAAACATTTTAGCACAATTCGAAGTTAACTCAGTGCTCCTAACCACAATCTATGTACCTATCCTTGTACATCCTCCTAATCTATTCATACTTCGAAGATTTCAAAGAATTCTTCACCAATTCAATCAACCACACCACATTTCATATAATCAGAACATCTGATTCATTCCACAGTATTTGCATACTTTCTATAAACATATCAGACAAGTAAGGCAAGAAACGCATTACAAATAAAATCAGTCCTATGATATAATGCACGCAAAAGTAATCTATATGCTCTTATCCCCTACTACCCATTTTGAAAATCTTTTAAAACATCCTTGAAAATAGGAACTTTTGGCCCTCAGTCCAGTTTTGTAACACCCCCAAAATCCATACACGTCTAGACTACGCTGCCTCGACTTTGGGAGTGTTACCGCCGCGGTGAAACGCAAGGCATATTAAAATTAAAACATTAACTTACTCTTTACTATGAAAACTAAATTGCAGTGGAAATAAAATGTTAACTTAACTACAACTCGGGAATCACCATTGACCCATTTTATTTAAACCATTAATTAAGTGAATCATAAACAAACTCTCGAATGTTCAACCAAAACACTTTAAAAGTTTATAAACCAGTGAATATCCTCAGTATGCCCAAACTCATGCAGCATCACCAGCATACCTAATCTGCTCCCCATTGAAACATCAATGGTTCATCACAGGTCAACAAACAACACAAATAACCAACAATCAGCTATGCTGAGTACGTACATAATCAGTTACATAATACACTAAACATAATCAGAATAATAATAACAATTCCTAAACATGATTCTACAAAAACATTAGATTCCGTTTTTACAATTTATTTGGCATCGAACGGGCACCGTCATCTTTCTAGAATCATACGGGCTACTTAATCCTTAATAGACAACTTGGTCTATTAGATGAAATGTAAATATGGTTTCGTTCCGTTCCACATCCATCACCTTAGCATGCATACCCCCAAGATCGTACGGAACCTTCCGCCTACTTGAGTTATCAAAATTTATAAGGACACTACTGTCGTCACAGTAGGCCTGCGTAGGAGTGTAGAACAAGTCCCCCACTCCCCCCATTGTTCATCACTTGTAGGGAGTCCAACTACAAGTTTATTGCCAAAATCCTTTCTTAGTATTGTCCATTCATACCACATTAAACATGTAATCATTTAACATTCCTTCATTAGTTACAATACTCAAATCTTTACTTCTTGTAACACCCTTGTTACCACCATAGCTCAAAGAATACAAATCCAATAATCATGCTTATGATACGATAGAATTTCGCATAACCATGCTACATATCGATTTCCAATCACAATCATGTTACCAAACAATCTCAGTAATCACAATTGTTCCCTATCATGGTTCTAGGTTCCAATAGAATAAATCACAACCTAACATGATACTAGTAATTGCAACTGAACTGGTACGCGTACGTACCTTGTAACGGGGAATCTTTGCCGATTACTTAAAACGTTCCGCTTATGAAATTGGGACCTACTCGAATAATAAAAGTAATTTAGTTCTAAGTCCTTGATATCATTAAAATAAAGCCAGCTTAACTAACTATGTAAAACTTAGTGTTTCGAATAATAAAATAAACGTTCTTGTTGGTTAAATTTTTCTTTCATAAACTTTATTGAAACTAACATATTTAGGACTTAATAATATGTTTGTGAATCTGATTTCCTCTAACCTATATTATACTTGTTCATGACAATAAAACTTAAACAACTATATATAAATATTATAAAATTAGAATTTAGAAATAATGTCATCATAATAACTACTATACACTTGTAAATCTGATTTCTTTTAACCTTTGTTATACTTTGTTTACAACAACAAAACTTAAACAATTATATATACAAGTGTTATAAAAAAATCAGATTTGAGAAATAAAGTTATCATAAGAACTAAAGCGTCATTGTAAATGTGATTTCTTTTACTAATTCTATACTTTATATATAATTACAAAACTTAATCAAAGATATATATAAGAATTACAAAAATCAGATTTTAAAGTTGAAAAGAAAGAGAACGACCACTGACGAACTCCGACCGACGCCGACCACCACGCGAAACCACCCGCGAGCCGCGACGGAAAGAACAATGCCTCCAGCGAAACGAACTGCAACTGCTGCAGCGAACGTGAACCGCGACCCACGAACAGCAGCAGCGAGCCCCTCGACCTCCGGCAGCATACACGAACGTGGCCTTTGAGCAGCCGCCACGAACCACCGGCGAGCGGAAGTCTCAGGCGCAGGGAAAGGAGAGGAAAGTCGTGCAGGAGGAAAGAAGAGAAAAGGAGAGGGAGAGGAGAAATAACGTGGAAGAGGAGAGGAGAGAGAAAATCTCTTGGGTAAAAAAAGCGGCTGACTTAAAATAGTGAACATGGGTTTTTTTTTCTTTCTCTTTTTCTTATTTATAGCATAAGAAACCTAGGTTTAGGATTTGTTTCCAAATCAAATTCCTATTTCTTATTTTATTTATTTGGGAAACAAAACAAAACCGAATTATAATATAACTATAGAAATACTTTTAACTTTATTCTTTATATTTTCTAATTTATAAAAGAATAACTCCCAAAAATACGGAGTATTACATTAAAACCCTTAAAAATCAGTATTTTGATATTTAAAAACCCACCATAAGTATGCTAATAAAAATTCCAGCAACATATAACATCTTTAAATCTCTTTTAAACTTACTACATAGTTATAAAGATTAAAGTATACTCAATTTTCATAAACTATAACATAGTACTATAGTTCTAACTCTTAAAAACATTAAAAATCCATGCTTTCATGCTTAAAACCTAATTTAAACATTTATATTAAAGTTGAAATTTATTTACTTAACTAAACTAATTATATAATCTGAAATTAATATTAAAATAGTTAAAGATACAAACTTTAATTACTAAACCATCAAACAATACTTAAAACATTAAACTAATCATTAAAATAATATAGAGGAGGAAGAGAAAAACCAAGAGGAAGGAGGAGGAACACGCGCGGCCGAGAGGGAGGAGCAGTGCTGGCAGCGCTGGCGGCGTCGGTGGTCCGACAGCCGAGCGACGGAGGCGAAAGAGAGAGAAGAAGAAATCGGGTTAGGGAGTGAGGAAATAGAGAGAACCGAGTGGGGGAGAGAGAGAATAGAAAATTAGGGTGTAATTTTGTGTGGGGATTTTTGGGCTCTCATGGGGTTTATATAGGTTTGCAAAACAAACCCTTGTGGGCTTAGGCAAGTGTGTTTGGACTTTTAAATTTGGTTAATTGGGTGATTGAGTTGAATTGGGCTCCTCTAACCCAACTTTTAAAAAATCTTTTATACTTCAACTCAACTAATTAAATTATTAAATAACTTTCAAAGTCTGACCCAATAAATATTTGATTATTTAAAAACGTTAGATAATCCTTTGGCTTTAAAAATAGTCAACACTTTAAGAAATTAATTATTTAAATACTAAAACATATATAAATATACTTTAGATATATTTATAAAATTTATAAAATTATGGGGGATTACAGTTTACCCCTCTTAAAAGAAATTTCGTCTGGAAACTTGACGCGAAAACCCTCACAGTTTAAAAATTTCTACGCAAATCTTCCATTTGGAAATACTTGTGTCACAACGTGTGCACACTTTACCAATTTTGAAAACCACTTGTGTTACCTCATGAACACATTTTTCGATGCGGAGAACCAATTTTTTTTGCACCAGCATGTGCAAATCGCCAAAATAAGCATAAAATGCATTAAAATAACATAAAATAAGGCAAAAAGAGCGAAATTCTACGCATTTTACCTCCCTTAAAGGAAACGAGTTATGCCCTCGTAACTCACCTCAATGAATAACTCAGGATATTTCTTCTTTATTTCATCTTCGGCTTCCCATGTTGCCTCTTCGGTCTCATGGTTAGACCAAAGCACTTTCACAATATTCACATCCTTATTGCGTGTACTATGCACCTTTCTATCCAAGATTTTCACAGGTCTTTCCTCATACGTGAGGCTACTATCTATTTGGATTCTTTCGGGCTCCAGAACATGATTCTCATCAGGGATATATTTCTTAAGCTGAGAAATGTAAAATACATCATGCATCTTCTCAAATTGCATTGGTAAAGCCAACTTATAGGCTACCTTCCCAACCCTTTACAAAATCTCATATGGGCCAACATACTTGGCACTTAACTTGCCCTTCTTACCAAATCTCATCACTCCTTTCGTCGGTGACACCTTCAAAAATACCTTGTCACCAACAGCGAATTCATCTTCCCTTCGCTTCAAATCAGCATAACTTTTCTGCCTATCTTGAGCAAGTTGAATTCTAGCTTTAATCAACTTCACATTCTTGACAGTCTCCTCAATAAATTCAGTCTCCAACACTACATTTTCACTAAAATCATTCCAGCAAATGGGACTTCTACATTTCCTTCCATACAACGCCTCATATGGAGCCATCTTGATACTTGCTTGGTAACTATTGTTATATGAGAATTCGATCAAATCCAAGTGATCTTCCCAACTTCCTTGGAAATCAATCGCGCACGCTCTCAACATGTCTTCCATAGTCTGATTGATCCTTTCAATCTGACCATCGGTCGCAGGATGAAACGCAGTACTCATCTTCAACGTTGTTCCAAGATTCAACTGAACCTTTTGCCACAATTTCGAGAGGAATCTCGAATCACGATATGAAATAATATCCTTCGGGACTCCATGCAATCTTACCACGTGCTTGATATACATCTTAGAAAGTTTCTTCTTCTTCCATGTGTAACACCCCCAAAATCCACACACGTCTAAGCTACGTTGCGTCGACTTCGGAAGTGTTACCGCCGCGGTGAAACGCAAGGCAAGATAAAATCAAAATGTCAACAACTCCTTTATAAAACTACATTGCAGCGGAAATAAAATATTAACTTCAAATTACAACTCGGGAATCACCATAGACCCCTTTTTATTCAAACCATTAACTATTCATACTAATTGTTCTATAAGTTCAATAAAAAAATTTAAAAGCGTATAACCCAGAAAATATCCCCTGTATGCCAAACTCATGCAGCAACAC
The DNA here is from genome assembly GCA_947646795.1 of Beta lomatogona. Lineage (NCBI taxonomy): Eukaryota > Viridiplantae > Streptophyta > Magnoliopsida > Caryophyllales > Amaranthaceae > Beta > Beta lomatogona. Next base: position 3,544,378 of record CANSNZ010000017.1, on the reverse strand, counting down.
CAGCACACCTAGTCTGCTCCCCATTGAAGCATCAATGGTTCATCACAGGTCAACAAACAACACAATAACACACAATCAGCTATGCTGAGTACATAGTAAGCAGTAAGGGCATACAAAGCATAAACAAGATAACAAGGATCATTCCTACACATGATACTACCATAGCATTACATTCTTTACTTTTTATTTAGTTGGCAGCGAACGGGCACCGTCATCTTACTAGAATCATACGGGCTACTGAATCCTTAATAGACAACTTGGTCTATTAGATGGAATGTAAATACGGTTTCGTTCCGTTCCACATCCATCACCTTAGTATGCATACCCCCAAGATCGTACGGAACCTTCCGCCTACTTGAGTTATCAAAATTTGTAAAGACACTACTGTCGTCACAAGGTAGGCTCGTGTAGGAGTGTAGAACAAGTCTCACACTCCCCCCATTGTTCATCACTTGTAGGGAATCCAACTACAAGTTTATTGCCAAAATCCTTCTTAATAATATTCATTCATACAACATCGAACATATAATCGTTAAATTCTTAGGTACATTGCTCCAATTCTCTAATTAAAACAATCTCTTGCAACATCCTTGTTACAACAATAAATCATATGCTTTCAATCCAATTCTCATTTCACGCTTGTAATGCGATAAAATTACGCGTACCAATAATAACTCATTCCAACTCACAAGTCATATAACAAGGAAATACATACAGATTTCCAATTGATTTCATGTTACCAAACAATCTCATCAATCATAATCAACCACAGTTCCCTATCATGGTTCTAGGTTCCAATATAACAATCACAACCTAAACATGATACTAATATATCGAACGAACTAGTACGCGTACGTACCTTGTAACGAAGAATCTTTGTTGACTATTAAAACGTTCCGCTTATGAAATTGGGACCTAATCGAATAATAGAAATACTTCAGTGCTAAGTCCTTGATATTATTAACATATAACACGTGACTAATTATATAAAACTTAGTATTTCGGAGTATAAAAATAAGTAATCTTGTTGTTCATTAACTTTCTCTTCTTCTATAATTCTATTGAACTTAACGTCTTTTAAGAACCACTAATAGTGGGCAAAGCTGATTTTAGTTAGTTTAATAACATAGTACCTTTACCAACTCCATTTAAATCCTTATATCCAATACTACTAAAATCAGATTTGAATAACAAGGCCCTTATAACATTCCAACTATAACTAATAATCTGATCTTTCTTAACTTTTTATACCACTTTGTGTATAGTAACAAACTTAAATAGGTACATATATAAGAACTTATAAAAATCGAATTGACGAATTTAAAGAACTCAAAGTAAGAATTAATATGTAACAAATCTGATTTCTTTTTGTTCACAATATACTTTTATTTAAAGTCACAAACTTAAACCAATATACATAAGTATAATAAAAGCAGAATTAAAAAAACTATAATTATCATAAAAACTATAACATAATTCTAAATCTGATTTATATTCTTTACATTATGCTTTATTTAAAGTCATCAAATTTAATCAAAGATACTCAAAGAATAACTAAAATCAGATTATATAACTTAATTTAAATAAGAAAAGAGAGTTTTTTTTTTTTTTTTAAAAAATCATACCACTGCCACCGACGACCACTAATCACCGGCGGACGCGCGACCAAACTCCGGCAACCACCACTGGTTCGCACAAGACCACGACGCCTCGTACAACCAAGCGAAGCTCCACGCTCGTGAACCACCACGAACAGACCACCAGACGCGGACGAGACCGCACTCCAGCAGCACCGCGCTGCGCTCCGGTTCCTGCCGACGACCACCGTATTGTGCTCGAGTTCCTGCCGACGAGCAAACGGCCTGACGAAGCCGTAGGACCGACGAGCAGTAGTGGAGAACTGAAGGGGAAAGAAGAAACGTGGGAGGAGAAGGAAGGAAGAGAGAGAAAAGATCCTTGGGGAAAAAAAAAAAAAGAACGGCTGAGTATAGGGTTTTGGTATTATGTTTTCTCTTTTTTTTTTTTTTCTTCTTTTCCCTATTTATAGCATGAGAAACCTTAGTTTATTAGGATTCGTTTCCAAATCGAATTCTGATTTACTTAACAAAACCGAATTAAAATATAATTAGGTACCAAGGTAGGTTGTATATTTAAATTATAACTGTAGGCTTACCTAAACTATACTATAATTTACCTTCGCTTTTACTTTATATTTTCTTATTTATAGCAAAATAACTCCAAAAATACGGAGTATTACAGGCTTCTCCCCTTAAAGAAAGTTTCGTCCCGAAACTTTGAGGTAGCCAGTCTTAACAACGAACTTTCGCGCTTCTAAGTCTCAAAATTTCACATGCGTTTTCTCGTTTTCGCAATTCACATAGACAATAATACACATAAATAACAACTTAAGCAAGCTTTAGGGGAAGCGCGTGAAATTCTATCGCATTCTTCCCCCTTAAAAGAAAAGTTACGTCCTCGTAACTCGCCTACCTCTTGAAAAAGCTCAGGGTACTTCAAACGCATCGCATCCTCTGCTTCCCATGTGGCTTCTTCGGTATTCTGATTTCTCCACAACACCTTCACGATTTTGACGTCTTTATTCCTCGTACTACGCACCTTGTTGTCTAGGATCTTGATGGGTTTTTCCTCATAGGACAAGGATTCGTCTAACTCGACGTTTTCAGGTTCTAGGACATGCGACTCGTCGGTACGTATTTCCGAAGTTGGGATACGTGAAACACGTTGTGAACCCTTTCTAACTCGTTTGGCAAATCTAAGCGATAAGCCACTTTGCCTACCCTCGCCAAAATCTCATATGGTCCTATGAACTTAGGGCTTAGCTTTCCTTTCTTTCCAAATCGCATCACTCCTTTCATTGGAGACACCCTAAGCAGTACTTTTTCACCAACTTCATAGTTCTCTTCCCTTCGCTTCTGATCCGCATAGGATTTACGCTCGTCTCGTGCAGCCCTAATCTTGTCTTGAATGACTCGCACTTGATCAACAGTCTCTTGAATCATTTCAGGACCTAACACCACTGTCTCACTAATATCGTTCCAGCATAAAGGACTGCGACACTTTCTCCCATACAACGCTTCAAATGGAGCCATTTTGATACTAGCATGATAACTGTTGTTGTATGAGAACTCTATGAGGTCTAAATGGTCTTCCCATGATCCCTGATATTCTAAGGCACAAGCTCTTAACATGTCTTCCAGGGTCTGGATGGTTCTTTCTGTTTGGCCGTCTGTAGCTGGATGAAAGGCTGTACTCATTAATAGCTCACTACCAAATGCCTCCTGGACCTTTTTCCAGAAATTCGAAAGGAATCGCGAATCCCGATCAGACACTATACTCGTGGGTACCCCGTGCAGTCGAATGACATGTTTAACATATGCTTTGGCTAGAGATTCCATGCTCCACGTGTCTTTCATGGGTATGAACCTTGCAGTTTTGGTCAATCGGTCCACTATCACCCATATTGTGTTATTACCTCCCCGACTCCTAGGTAAGGCTACGACGAAGTCCATGGATATCGAATCCCACTTCCATGTTGGAATGTCAAGAGGTTGAATTTTGCCTTGAGGTCTCTTATGTTCACTCTTTACCTTCTGACACGTCAGACATTTGGAAACAAACTCGGCTACTGCCCTCTTCATCCCAGGCCACCAAAACATCGTTTTGAGGTCCTTATATAACTTATCCCCCCCTGGGTGGACGGAATAATTCGTATTATGACCTTCACTCATTATCTTTTGCTTCAACTCCTCACATTTTTGCGGTACACACCACCGACCCTTGTAGCGTATACTCCCATCCTCATGGATTTCAAACCCCTCTGCTTTTCCCTCCTTAAGTTTTGCTTTGACCCGCTCAAGTTTCACATCCCCAGGCTGACCCTCTCTTATTTCATCTAGAAAGTTGGGCTGAATGGTTAGGGCACTCAATAATTTTTCCACTTCCCCTTCATGAACCACTTCAATTTGGAGTTTAGAGAATTCTTCACAAAGTTTGTTAGCAACTACCAAGGTGTTCAGGCTATGGCTAGATTTACGACTCAATGCATCAGCAACAACGTTCGCTTTACCCTCATGGTATTGAATATCTAAGTCATAGTCCTTAATGAGCTCTAACCATCTCGCTATTTGTCGCATATTAAGGTCTTTCCGGGTGAAGATGTACTTGAGGCTTTTGTGATCGGTGAAAATTCGGCAAGTCACCCCGTAAAGGTAATGTCTCCAGATTTTTAAGGCAAAGACAATTGCGGCCAACTCTAGGTCATGCGTTGGGTAATTAACCTCATATGGTTTCAGTTGACGGGACGCATAAGCTATAACTTTCCCATTTTGCATAAGAACACAACCCAACCCATTCTTTGACGCATCACTATAGACATCATACCCCTCATCCCCGTTAGGCAAGGCTAGAACAGTGCTGAGGTTAATCTCTCTTTGAGTGTCCGAAAGGCTTTCTCACTATCGTCAGTCCAGTTAAACTTGCAATCTTTCTTCATCAAGTTAGTCATGGGTTTTGCGATCTTCGAAAAGTCTTTCACAAATCTCCTATAATAACCGGCTAAACCCAAGAAACTCCTTATATCTGTGACATTCTTTGGGGTAGGCCATTCACTCACAAACTTTTATTTTTGCGGGATCTACTTGACACACCCTCCTTAGAGACGAAATGACCCAAAAATGACACCTTTTCCAACAGAACTCACACTTTGAAAACTTGGCATACAGTTGGTTCTCCCTAAGTGTCTGTAAAATAAGCCTCAAATGTCCCTCATGATCCTCCTTGCTCCTTGAATAGATCAATATATCGTCTATGAACACGACTACGAATTTATCGAGGTAGGGTCGAAAAATCCTATTCATGAGGTCCATAAAAACAGCAGGTGCATTGGTTAACCCAAAAGGCATGACGGTAAACTCATAGTGTCCATACCTAGTCCTGAAGGCAGTTTTAGGTATATCTTGGTCAGCAATCCTCAACTGATGGTAACCAGACCTTAAATCTATTTTGGAGAACATCCCTGCACCCTGAAGTTGGTCAAACAAGTCATCTATCCTAGGTAACGGATATTTGTTTTTCACAGTGACATTGTTCAACTCACGGTAGTCTATACACAACCTCAAACTACCATCCTTCTTCTTCACAAATAAGACAGGGGCTCCCCATGGTGACATACTAGGTCTAATGTACCCCTTCTCTAGTAGTTCTTCTAGCTGATTTTTCAACTCGTTCATTTCTGCTGGAGCCATTCGGTATGGGGCCTTTGAGATAGGTCCAGTTCCAGGTACTAAGTCAACAGTGAACTCTACATCTCTCCTTGGCGGCATACCAGGTATTTCTTCAGGAAAAACATCATGGAATTCGCTAACTATAGACACATCCTCAGGTTTTAATGGATCATCCTCAACCCTTCTCACAGAACACATAAAGAGAGGCCATCCTTTGTCCATATAACCCTTAAGTTGCAAGGCATTGATTACCTTGATCCCAGGTTCTCGAGGTATTCTCCTATATGACACCCTTTTTCCCGAAGGATCTCTCGGTTCCACTTTCGTGCATCACGAGTCTATCTTAGCCTTGTACTTCCCAAGCCAATCCATCCCTAAAATGATGTCTAGGTTCGATAAATTAAACTCTATTAGATCGGAAGGAAAGAAGTCCTCCCCTATTTTCAGCGAGACATTCAGGAATTTCTTAGAGCAATTAACAGTATCCCCAGACGGAACAATTATAGGCATAGAAATTGACTCAGACTCAACCAATGCTAGAGTTCTAACAGTTGTATGGCCAATAAAAGACAAAGATGCGCCAGAATCGAACAATACTTTAACAGGAATTGAGTTAATAGAGAAAATACCAGTGACCACATCTCTACGAGCTTCTTCTTCACTAGCAGTCATCATATAGAGCTTCCCTTTGCCCTTATTATCGTTGTTGTTGGTCACCTGATTCCCATATGGTGCCTGGTTATTTGCATTATTTGGTGGTTTGGAATAATTAGAGTTCCCTGACCCATTGTATGCGGTTCCACCATTCCCATTCCCATTCCTAGGCTTGTCCCCATAGTTCCCTTTCTTTTGACCATTGGGGTTAACCTTATTCTTTGAGTAGCACTCATACGCCCTATGCCCCAGTTTCCCACATTCACGACACTCCACTTTGTTACCCTCGCAATCTCTCCCAGGATGGTTGTTTGGGCACTTCTTACACCTGTACACACGCTCAGGTCTGCAGTTGTTGGTGTTATTGTTGCGGTTGTTGTTATTATGTTGAGTGTTGTTGTTGTTGGGTCCCTTACCAAAGTTTCGTTGGAAGGTTTGGCTGTTTTGGTTCCCCTGGTGCTTCTTTTCAAACCTTTGAACCTCGGGGTTTGGATTCTCCTTTCGTTTTTCCCCGTGTTTACCCCCTTCCTCTCGTTTCCTTATGGCATATAGGTGGGCAGCTTTGCCAAAGACATGGTCCAATGAGGTGAAAGTATCTCCCCCCGGTCTCCCCTGCGCGGTCGAGGGTAAGTCCTAACTCAAAACGTGAGGCCTTAGCTTCCTCGGTAGGGGCAATTTCGGGAGCAAATCTCATCAACTCAATGAATTTACGATAATACTCCTCAACAGACAGGTTCCCTTGTTCTAGCATCATAAACTCCTGGGCTTTCTGCTTCTTGAGGTAGGGAGGGTAATACTTATCCCTCAGGGCTTTCTTGAAGGTTTCCCACCCAAAATCAGGTTGTTTAAGGAGGTTGTCCTTAGCTTGGGTCCACCAAAAGTGTGCATCCCCCCGAAGGTAATAGCTTGCCAAGGGCACGATCTTATCATCCGGACAGGGAGAGGGTAAAGAACAGACTTATCAAACTCCCCAACCCGAGTTTTCCAGTTCCTCCGGCCCCCCTTTCCCATTCAGTATTGGCGGGTTCCTACGGGCAACCTTTTTCGGACAAGTCTCCATCCCGGTTATGACCCTGGGCTAGGTTAGCTGTGATCTGAACTAGATCACGAATCGATTGCTCGACATTCAGAGAGGTATCAGGCGTGCTGCCTTGACGGACCATTCTGCGCTGAAAAATGACACAACGGTTGTTTCAGCGATATGCACATAGTCGTTTATTTATTTAACTACTCACATTGGCACATTTATATAACACATCTTTATTGCGAACAATCATTAAGTCTCTATTGACTTGCAATATAAACATCTCAGATAAGACGTTACATCAAATAAAAGAATAAAACCGTTGTATTATTATTGAAAAAGGTCAAACTTATTGTTTCCAAGGAAAACATAATATGAATAAATAAAAGAATAAAAGAATACTACTTTGTTACTTGGCATGCAAGCCTTATTAAAACTGAAATAAACGAATAAATAATATTCTAATCCTAATTATATAATCAAAAGAAACTAAGGACTATAATGGTGAGCTTCGTCATCTGAATTAGGATTCTCTATTCCTTCTTCCATGTCAGCTTCGTCCTCAGAAGACTCATCATCCTCTAAAGGTTCATCTTCCTCCAAAGGTTCCTCCTCCAGAGGTTCTTCTTCTATGGGTTCTTCTTCTGCTTCTTGGTCATTTCCCTCAATCGGATCCTCCTCAGCAGGCTCATTCTCATTAGGATCTCCCTCTTCTTCATTTCCATTAGGATCTCCCTCTTCTTCATTTCCCAAGTCGAGCATCGGTTCAGCATTATCTTCCCCAATCACTGCGATGAATGTCCTATTATTCCCCTCATCATCGGAAATGTAGATAACAGATTCGAGGTTTGGCGCTATGTGGTTCTCGGGTATGAACTCATCCTCAAAAGTTTGATACCTAGCTCTTTTTGCAGCTCTAAAGGACGCTTGCGGCTCGATTTAACTCCAGGGATTCTCGGAATTCACGTTAATTCCCGAGCTTTCCCCACATGATAGGTTCCTCGAACTAAAGGTGATGAGGTAGAGGGCTCCCAACTTCTTTTCTCACGAATTCTCCATTCATTTTCACGGTATTTAAGATCGGTAATGAAATGTCCTACGGTAGGAAGATATTGGTTCCAGTAAGTGTGTTTGACCCTATTAAAATTTCCATTTTCTGTCCATATATCCCCATATCTACGGTGTACGAAAAGGTAAGGTTCCTCCTTAGGGACATACTGCAGCATAAAATATATTTTCTCCATTTCAGTCTTTAGTCTAGTATCTCCCTGTAAGGTCCTATACTCCATAGCAGCTCTCATCTTTTGGGCCCAGATGTCCCAATCTTCCGCTATTCGGTGTTTCATCAGGTATTCCTTAGGACCTATGTCGTAAACCATCTGCGAATTTAAAGAAGGAAAATAGTCTAAGTTTTGCGAATTTAAGGTTTTTAAGTATACATTATATATAAACATATATATAAGAGGTAAAACGATTATTATCAATTTTAGAATCCCAAGTCAAAATATTTATAACAATTTATACGATTCTTTCCTAAAATATTCGAAATAAGGTTTTAGTTCAATATCTTTTCTGAAACATCTTTGGAATATTATATTAATTCGAACCTTTAGGCAATTAAAATATTTTTCTATCAAATTTTAGTACCTTCAACCACTATCCTCGTATATTCTCCTACTCTATTCACATTTTAAAGATTCAAAAGAACCTTTCACCAATTTAATCAAACCACCACACCACATTTCATATAATCAGACAAATAAAGGCAAGAAAGGCAGTACAAATAAAATCATTCCTATGATTTAATGCACGCAAAAGTAATCTACATGCTCTTATCTCATACTACCCATTTAAAATCGTTTAAAACATCTTTTGAAAATAGGAACTTTTGGCTCTGATGACCAGTTTTGTAACACCCCCAAAATCCACACACGTCTAAGCTACGTTGCGTCGACTTCGGAAGTGTTACCGCCGCGGTGAAACGCAAGGCAAGATAAAATCAAAATGTCAACAACTCCTTTATAAAACTACATTGCAGCGGAAATAAAATATTAACTTCAAATTACAACTCGGGAATCACCATAGACCCCTTTTTATTCAAACCATTAACTATTCATACTAATTGTTCTATAAGTTCAATAAAAAAATTTAAAAGCGTATAACCCGAAAAATATCCCCGTATGCCAAACTCATGCAGCAACACCAGCACACCTAGTCTGCTCCCCATTGAAGCATCAATGGTTCATCACAGGTCAACAAACAACACAATAACACACAATCAGCTATGCTGAGTACATAGTAAGCAGTAAGGGCATACAAAGCATAAACAAGATAACAAGGATCATTCCTACACATGATACTACCATAGCATTACATTCTTTACTTTTTATTTAGTTGGCGTGAACGGGCACCGTCATCTTACTAGAATCATACGGGCTACTTGAATCCTTAATAGACAACTTGGTCTATTAGATGGAATGTAAATACGGTTTCGTTCCGTTCCACATCCATCACCTTAGTATGCATACCCCCAAGATCGTACGGAACCTTCCGCCTACTTGAGTTATCAAAATTTGTAAAGACACTACTGTCGTCACAGTAGGCCTGTGTAGGAGTGTAGAACAAGTCTCACACTCCCCCCATTGTTCATCACTTGTAGGGAATCCAACTACAAGTTTATTGCCAAAATCCTTCTTAATAATATTCATTCATACAACATCGAACATATAATCGTTAAATTCTTAGGTACATTGCTCCAATTCTCTAATTAAAACAATCTCTTGCAACATCCTTGTTACAACAATAAATCATATGCTTTCAATCCAATTCTCATTTCACGCTTGTAATGCGATAAAATTACGCGTACCAATAATAACTCATTCCAACTCACAAGTCATATAACAAGGAAATACATACAGATTTCCAATTGATTTCATGTTACCAAACAATCTCATCAATCATAATCAACCACAGTTCCCTATCATGGTTCTAGGTTCCAATATAACAATCACAACCTAAACATGATACTAATATATCGAACTGAACTAGTACGCGTACGTACCTTGTAACGAAGAATCTTTGTTGACTATTAAAACGTTCCGCTTATGAAATTGGGACCTAATCGAATAATAGAAATACTTCAGTGCTAAGTCCTTGATATTATTAACATATAACACGTGACTAATTATATAAAACTTAGTATTTCGGAGTATAAAAATAAGTAATCTTGTTGTTCATTAACTTTCTCTTCTTCTATAATTCTATTGAACTTAACGTCTTTTAAGAACCACTAATAGTGGGCAAAGCTGATTTTAGTTAGTTTAATAACATAGTACCTTTACCAACTCCATTTAAATCCTTATATCCAATACTACTAAAATCAGATTTGAATAACAAGGCCCTTATAACATTCCAACTATAACTAATAATCTGATCTTTCTTAACTTTTTATACCACTTTGTGTATAGTAACAAACTTAAATAGGTACATATATAAGAACTTATAAAAATCAGAATTGACGAATTTAAAGAACTCAAAGTAAGAATTAATATGTAACAAATCTGATTTCTTTTTGTTCACAATATACTTTTATTTAAAGTCACAAACTTAAACCAATATACATAAGTATAATAAAAGCAGAATTAAAAAAACTATAATTATCATAAAAACTATAACATAATTCTAAATCTGATTTATATTCTTTACATTATGCTTTATTTAAAGTCATCAAATTTAATCAAAGATACTCAAAGAATAACTAAAATCGATTATATAACTTAATTTAAATAAGAAAAGAGAGTTTTTTTTTTTTTTTTTTAAAAAATCATACCACTGCCACCGACGACCACTAATCACCGGCGGACGCGCGACCAAACTCCGGCAACCACCACTGGTTCGCACAAGACCACGACGCCTCGTACAACCAAGCGAAGCTCCACGCTCGTGAACCACCACGAACAGACCACCAGACGCGGACGAGACCGCACTCCAGCAGCACCGCGCTGCGCTCTGGTTCCTGCCGACGACCACCGTATTGTGCTCGAGTTCCTGCCGACGAGCAACCGGCCTGACGAAGCCGTAGGACCGACGAGCAGTAGTGGAGAACTGAAGGGGAAAGAAGAAACGTGGGAGGAGAAGGAAGGAAGAGAGAGAAAAGATCCTTGGGGAAAAAAAAAAAAAGAACGGCTGAGTATAGGGTTTTGGTATTATGTTTTCTCTTTTTTTTTTTTTTCTTCTTTTCCCTATTTATAGCATGAGAAACCTTAGTTTATTAGGATTCGTTTCCAAATCGAATTCTGATTTACTTAACAAAACCGAATTAAAATATAATTAGGTACCAAGGTAGGTTGTATATTTAAATTATAACTGTAGGCTTACCTAAACTATACTATAATTTACCTTCGCTTTTACTTTATATTTTCTTATTTATAGCAAAATAACTCCAAAAATACGGAGTATTACAGGCTTCTCCCCTTAAAGAAAGTTTCGTCCCGAAACTTTGAGGTAGCCAGTCTTAACAACGAACTTTCGCGCTTCTAAGTCTCAAAATTTCACATGCGTTTTCTCGTTTTCGCAATTCACATAGACAATAATACACATAAATAACAACTTAAGCAAGCTTTAGGGGAAGCGCGTGAAATTCTATCGCATTCTTCCCCCCTTAAAAGAAAAGTTACGTCCTCGTAACTCGCCTACCTCTTGAAAAAGCTCAGGGTACTTCAAACGCATCGCATCCTCTGCTTCCCATGTGGCTTCTTCGGTATTCTGATTTCTCCACAACACCTTCACGATTTTGACGTCTTTATTCCTCGTACTACGCACCTTGTTGTCTAGGATCTTGATGGGTTTTTCCTCATAGGACAAGGATTCGTCTAACTCGACGTTTTCAGGTTCTAGGACATGCGACTCGTCAGGTACGTATTTCCGAAGTTGGGATACGTGAAACACGTTGTGAACCCTTTCTAACTCGTTTGGCAAATCTAAGCGATAAGCCACTTTGCCTACCCTCGCCAAAATCTCATATGGTCCTATGAACTTAGGGCTTAGCTTTCCTTTCTTTCCAAATCGCATCACTCCTTTCATTGGAGACACCCTAAGCAGTACTTTTTCACCAACTTCATAGTTCTCTTCCCTTCGCTTCTGATCCGCATAGGATTTCTGCCTGTCCTGTGCAGCCCTAATCTTGTCTTGAATGACTCGCACTTGATCAACAGTCTCTTGAATCATTTCAGGACCTAACACCACTGTCTCACTAATATCGTTCCAAAGATAAAGGATCTGCGACACTTTCTCCCATACAACGCTTCAAATGGAGCCATTTTGATACTAGCATGATAACTGTTGTTGTATGAGAACTCTATGAGGTCTAAATGGTCTTCCCATGATCCCTGATATTCTAAGGCACAAGCTCTTAACATGTCTTCCAGGGTCTGGATGGTTCTTTCTGTTTGGCCGTCTGTAGCTGGATGAAAGGCTGTACTCATTAATAGCTCACTACCAAATGCCTCCTGGACCTTTTTCCAGAAATTCGAAAGGAATCGCGAATCCCGATCGACACTATACTCGTGGGTACCCCGTGCGGTCCGAATGACATGTTTAACATATGCTTTGGCTAGAGATTCCATGCTCCACGTGTCTTTCATGGGTATGAACCTTGCAGTTTTGGTCAATCGGTCCACTATCACCCATATTGTGTTATTACCTCCCCGACTCCTAGGTAAGGCTACGACGAAGTCCATGGATATCGAATCCCACTTCCATGTTGGAATGTCAAGAGGTTGAATTTTGCCTTGAGGTCTCTTATGTTCACTCTTTACCTTCTGACACGTCAGACATTTGGAAACAAACTCGGCTACTGCCCTCTTCATCCCAGGCCACCAAAACATCGTTTTGAGGTCCTTATATAACTTATCCCCCCCTGGGTGGACGGAATAATTCGTATTATGACCTTCACTCATTATCTTTTGCTTCAACTCCTCACATTTTTGCGGTACACACCACCGACCCTTGTAGCGTATACTCCCATCCTCATGGATTTCAAACCCCTCTGCTTTTCCCTCCTTAAGTTTTGCTTTGACCCGCTCAAGTTTCACATCCCCAGGCTGACCCTCTCTTATTTCATCTAGAAAGTTGGGCTGAATGGTTAGGGCACTCAATAATTTTTCCACTTCCCCTTCATGAACCACTTCAATTTGGAGTTTAGAGAATTCTTCACAAAGTTTGTTAGCAACTACCAAGGTGTTCAGGCTATGGCTAGATTTACGACTCAATGCATCAGCAACAACGTTCGCTTTACCCTCATGGTATTGAATATCTAAGTCATAGTCCTTAATGAGCTCTAACCATCTGCGCTGTCGCATATTAAGGTCTTTCTGGGTGAAGATGTACTTGAGGCTTTTGTGATCGGTGAAAATTCGGCAAGTCACCCCGTAAAGGTAATGTCTCCAGATTTTTAAGGCAAAGACAATTGCGGCCAACTCTAGGTCATGCGTTGGGTAATTAACCTCATATGGTTTCAGTTGACGGGACGCATAAGCTATAACTTTCCCATTTTGCATAAGAACACAACCCAACCCATTCTTTGACGCATCACTATAGACATCATACCCCTCATCCCCGTTAGGCAAGGCTAGAACAGGTGCTGAGGTTAATCTCTCTTTGAGTGTCTGAAAGGCTTTCTCACTATCGTCAGTCCAGTTAAACTTGCAATCTTTCTTCATCAAGTTAGTCATGGGTTTTGCGATCTTCGAAAAGTCTTTCACAAATCTCCTATAATAACCGGCTAAACCCAAGAAACTCCTTATATCTGTGACATTCTTTGGGGTAGGCCATTCACTCACAGCTTTTATTTTTGCAGGATCTACTGACACACCCTCCTTAGAGACGAAATGACCCAAAAATGACACCTTTTCCAACCAGAACTCACACTTTGAAAACTTGGCATACAGTTGGTTCTCCCTAAGTGTCTGTAAAATAAGCCTCAAATGTCCCTCATGATCCTCCTTGCTCCTTGAATAGATCAATATATCGTCTATGAACACGACTACGAATTTATCGAGGTAGGGTCGAAAAATCCTATTCATGAGGTCCATAAAAACAGCAGGTGCATTGGTTAACCCAAAAGGCATGACGGTAAACTCATAGTGTCCATACCTAGTCCTGAAGGCAGTTTTAGGTATATCTTGGTCAGCAATCCTCAACTGATGGTAACCAGACCTTAAATCTATTTTGGAGAACATCCCTGCACCCTGAAGTTGGTCAAACAAGTCATCTATCCTAGGTAACGGATATTTGTTTTTCACAGTGACATTGTTCAACTCACGGTAGTCTATACACAACCTCAAACTACCATCCTTCTTCTTCACAAATAAGACAGGGGCTCCCCATGGTGACATACTAGGTCTAATGTACCCCTTCTCTAGTAGTTCTTCTAGCTGATTTTTCAACTCGTTCATTTCTGCTGGAGCCATTCGGTATGGGGCCTTTGAGATAGGTCCAGTTCCAGGTACTAAGTCAACAGTGAACTCTACATCTCTCCTTGGCGGCATACCAGGTATTTCTTCAGGAAAAACATCATGGAATTCGCTAACTATAGACACATCCTCAGGTTTTAATGGATCATCCTCAACCCTTCTCACAGAACACATAAAGAGAGGCCATCCTTTGTCCATATAACCCTTAAGTTGCAAGGCATTGATTACCTTGATCCCAGGTTCTCGAGGTATTCTCCTATATGACACCCTTTTTCCCGAAGGATCTCTCAGTTCCACTTTCTGTGCATCACAGTCTATCTTAGCCTTGTACTTCCCAAGCCAATCCATCCCTAAAATGATGTCTAGGTTCGATAAATTAAACTCTATTAGATCGGAAGGAAAGAAGTCCTCCCCTATTTTCAGCGAGACATTCAGGAATTTCTTAGAGCAATTAACAGTATCCCCAGACGGAACAATTATAGGCATAGAAATTGACTCAGACTCAACCAATGCTAGAGTTCTAACAGTTGTATGGCCAATAAAAGACAAAGATGCGCCAGAATCGAACAATACTTTAACAGGAATTGAGTTAATAGAGAAAATACCAGTGACCACATCTCTACGAGCTTCTTCTTCACTAGCAAGTCATCATATAGAGCTTCCCTTTGCCCTTATTATCGTTGTTGTTGGTCACCCGATTCCCATATGGTGCCCGGTTATTTGCATTATTTGGTGGTTTGGAATAATTAGAGTTCCCTGACCCATTGTATGCGGTTCCACCATTCCCATTCCCATTCCTAGGCTTGTCCCCATAGTTCCCTTTCTTTTGACCATTGGGGTTAACCTTATTCTTTGAGTAGCACTCATACGCCCTATGCCCCAGTTTCCCACATTCACGACACTCCACTTTGTTACCCTCGCAATCTCTCCCAGGATGGTTGTTTGGGCACTTCTTACACCTGTACACACGCTCAGTGCCAGGTTGTTGGTGTTATTGTTGCGGTTGTTGTTATTATGTTGAGTGTTGTTGTTGTTGGGTCCCTTACCAAAGTTTCGTTGGAAGGTTTGGCTGTTTTGGTTCCCCTGGTGCTTCTTTTCAAACCTTTGAACCTCGGGGTTTGGATTCTCCTTTCGTTTTTCCCCGTGTTTACCCCCTTCCTCTCGTTTCCTTATGGCATATAGGTGGGCAGCTTTGCCAAAGACATGGTCCAATGAGGTGAAAGTATCTCCCCCGAGTCTCCCCTGCAGGTCGAGGGTAAGTCCTAACTCAAAACGTGAGGCCTTAGCTTCCTCAGTAGGGGCAATTTCAGGAGCAAATCTCATCAACTCAATGAATTTACGATAATACTCCTCAACAGACGGGTTCCCTTGTTCTAGCATCATAAACTCCTCGGGCTTTCGCTTCTTGAGGTAGGGAGGGTAATACTTATCCCTCGGGGCTTTCTTGAAGGTTTCCCACCCAAAATCAGGTTGTTTAAGGAGGTTGTCCTTAGCTTGGGTCCACCAAAAGTGTGCATCCCCCTGAAGGTAATAGCTTGCCAAGGGCACAGTCTTATCATCTGGACAGGAGAGGGTAAAGAACAGCTTATCAAACTCCCCAACCCAGTTTTCCAGTTCCTCTGGCCCCCCTTTCCCATTCAGTATTGGCGGGTTCCTACGGGCAACCTTTTCAGACAAGTCTCCATCCCGGTTATGACCCTGGGCTAGGTTAGCTGTGATCTGAACTAGATCACGAATCGATTGCTCGACATTCGAGAGGTATCGGGCGTGCTGCCTTGACGGACCATTCTCACAATGAAAAATGACACAACGGTTGTTTCAGCGATATGCACATAGTCGTTTATTTATTTAACTACTCACATTGGCACATTTATATAACACATCTTTATTGCGAACAATCATTAAGTCTCTATTGACTTGCAATATAAACATCTCAGATAAGACGTTACATCAAATAAAAGAATAAAACCGTTGTATTATTATTGAAAAAGGTCAAACTTATTGTTTCCAAGGAAAACATAATATGAATAAATAAAAGAATAAAAGAATACTACTTTGTTACTTGGCATGCAAGCCTTATTAAAACTGAAATAAACGAATAAATAATATTCTAATCCTAATTATATAATCAAAAGAAACTAAGGACTATAATGGTGAGCTTCGTCATCTGAATTAGGATTCTCTATTCCTTCTTCCATGTCAGCTTCGTCCTCAGAAGACTCATCATCCTCTAAAGGTTCATCTTCCTCCAAAGGTTCCTCCTCCAGAGGTTCTTCTTCTATGGGTTCTTCTTCTGCTTCTTGGTCATTTCCCTCAATCGGATCCTCCTCAGCAGGCTCATTCTCATTAGGATCTCCCTCTTCTTCATTTCCATTAGGATCTCCCTCTTCTTCATTTCCCAAGTCGAGCATCGGTTCAGCATTATCTTCCCCAATCACTGCGATGAATGTCCTATTATTCCCCTCATCATCGGAAATGTAGATAACAGTTCTGAGGTTTGGCGCTATGTGGTTCTCGGGTATGAACTCATCCTCAAAAGTTTGATACCTAGCTCTTTTTGCAGCTCTAAAGGACGCTTGCGGCTCAGATTTAACTCCAGGATTCTCAGAATTCACGTTAATTCCCGAGCTTTCCCCCACATGATAGGTTCCTCGAACTAAAGGTGATGAGGTAGAGGGCTCCCAACTTCTTTTCTCACGAATTCTCCATTCATTTTCACAGTATTTAAGATCAGTAATGAAATGTCCTACAGTAGGAAGATATTGGTTCCAGTAAGTGTGTTTGACCCTATTAAAATTTCCATTTTCTGTCCATATATCCCCATATCTACGGTGTACGAAAAGGTAAGGTTCCTCCTTAGGGACATACTTGCAAAGATAAAATATATTTTCTCCATTTCGGTCTTTAGTCTAGTATCTCCCCTGTAAGGTCCTATACTCCATAGCAGCTCTCATCTTTTGGGCCCAGATGTCCCAATCTTCCGCTATTCGGTGTTTCATCAGGTATTCCTTAGGACCTATGTCGTAAACCATCTGCGAATTTAAAGAAGGAAAATAGTCTAAGTTTTGCGAATTTAAGGTTTTTAAGTATACATTATATATAAACATATATATAAGAGGTAAAACGATTATTATCAATTTTAGAATCCCAAGTCAAAATATTTATAACAATTTATACGATTCTTTCCTAAAATATTCGAAATAAGGTTTTAGTTCAATATCTTTTCTGAAACATCTTTGGAATATTATATTAATTCGAACCTTTAGGCAATTAAAATATTTTTCTATCAAATTTTAGTACCTTCAACCACTATCCTCGTATATTCTCCTACTCTATTCACATTTTAAAGATTCAAAAGAACCTTTCACCAATTTAATCAAACCACCACACCACATTTCATATAATCAGACAAATAAAGGCAAGAAAGGCAGTACAAATAAAATCATTCCTATGATTTAATGCACGCAAAAGTAATCTACATGCTCTTATCTCATACTACCCATTTAAAATCGTTTAAAACATCTTTTGAAAATAGGAACTTTTGGCTCTGATGACCAGTTTTGTAACACCCCCAAAATCCACACACGTCTAAGCTACGTTGCGTCGACTTCGGAAGTGTTACCGCCGCGGTGAAACGCAAGGCAAGATAAAATCAAAATGTCAACAACTCCTTTATAAAACTACATTGCAGCGGAAATAAAATATTAACTTCAAATTACAACTCGGGAATCACCATAGACCCCTTTTTATTCAAACCATTAACTATTCATACTAATTGTTCTATAAGTTCAATAAAAACATTTAAAAGCGTATAACCCAGAAAATATCCCCTGTATGCCAAACTCATGCAGCAACACCAGCACACCTAGTCTGCTCCCCATTGAAGCATCAATGGTTCATCACAGGTCAACAAACAACACAATAACACACAATCAGCTATGCTGAGTACATAGTAAGCAGTAAGGGCATACAAAGCATAAACAGGATAACAAGGATCATTCCTACACATGATACTACCATAGCATTACATTCTTTACTTTTTATTTAGTTGGCAGCGAACGGGCACCGTCATCTTACTAGAATCATACGGGCTACTGAATCCTTAATAGACAACTTGGTCTATTAGATGGAATGTAAATACGGTTTCGTTCCGTTCCACATCCATCAGCTTAGTATGCATACCCCCAAGATCGTACGGAACCTTCCGCCTACTTGAGTTATCAAAATTTGTAAAGACACTACTGTCGTCACAGTAGGCCTGTGTAGGAGTGTAGAACAAGTCTCACACTCCCCCCATTGTTCATCACTTGTAGGGAATCCAACTACAAGTTTATTGCCAAAATCCTTCTTAATAATATTCATTCATACAACATCGAACATATAATCGTTAAATTCTTAGGTACATTGCTCCAATTCTCTAATTAAAACAATCTCTTGCAACATCCTTGTTACAACAATAAATCATATGCTTTCAATCCAATTCTCATTTCACGCTTGTAATGCGATAAAATTACGCGTACCAATAATAACTCATTCCAACTCACAAGTCATATAACAAGGAAATACATACAGATTTCCAATTGATTTCATGTTACCAAACAATCTCATCAATCATAATCAACCACAGTTCCCTATCATGGTTCTAGGTTCCAATATAACAATCACAACCTAAACATGATACTAATATATCGAACTGAACTAGTACGCGTACGTACCTTGTAACGAAGAATCTTTGTTGACTATTAAAACGTTCCGCTTATGAAATTGGGACCTAATCGAATAATAGAAATACTTCAGTGCTAAGTCCTTGATATTATTAACATATAACACGTGACTAATTATATAAAACTTAGTATTTCGGAGTATAAAAATAAGTAATCTTGTTGTTCATTAACTTTCTCTTCTTCTATAATTCTATTGAACTTAACGTCTTTTAAGAACCACTAATAGTGGGCAAAGCTGATTTTAGTTAGTTTAATAACATAGTACCTTTACCAACTCCATTTAAATCCTTATATCCAATACTACTAAAATCAGATTTGAATAACAAGGCCCTTATAACATTCCAACTATAACTAATAATCTGATCTTTCTTAACTTTTTATACCACTTTGTGTATAGTAACAAACTTAAATAGGTACATATATAAGAACTTATAAAAATCAGAATTGACGAATTTAAAGAACTCAAAGTAAGAATTAATATGTAACAAATCTGATTTCTTTTTGTTCACAATATACTTTTATTTAAAGTCACAAACTTAAACCAATATACATAAGTATAATAAAAGCAGAATTAAAAAAACTATAATTATCATAAAAACTATAACATAATTCTAAATCTGATTTATATTCTTTACATTATGCTTTATTTAAAGTCATCAAATTTAATCAAAGATACTCAAAGAATAACTAAAATCAGATTATATAACTTAATTTAAATAAGAAAAGAGAGTTTTTTTTTTTTTTTTAAAATCATACCACTGCCACCGACGACCACTAATCACCGGCGGACGCGCGACCAAACTCCGGCAACCACCACTGGTTCGCACAAGACCACGACGCCTCGTACAACCAAGCGAAGCTCCACGCTCGTGAACCACCACGAACAGACCACCAGACGCGGACGAGACCGCACTCCAGCAGCACCGCGCTGTGCTCTGGTTCCTGCCGACGACCACCGTACTGTGCTCGAGTTCCTGCCGACGAGCAACCGGCCTGACGAAGCCGTAGGACCGACGAGCAGTAGTGGAGAACTGAAGGGGAAAGAAGAAACGTGGGAGGAGAAGGAAGGAAGAGAGAGAAAAGATCCTTGGGGGAAAAAAAAAAAGAACGGCTGAGTATAGGGTTTTGGTATTATGTTTTCTCTTTTTTTTTTTTCTTCTTTTCCCTATTTATAGCATGAGAAACCTTAGTTTATTAGGATTCGTTTCCAAATCGAATTCTGATTTACTTAACAAAACCGAATTAAAATATAATTAGGTACCAAGGTAGGTTGTATATTTAAATTATAACTGTAGGCTTACCTAAAGTATACTATAATTTACCTTCGCTTTTACTTTATATTTTCTTATTTATAGCAAAATAACTCCAAAAATACGGAGTATTACACCATGTTTCTCTGATCGGAACGAACGCGGCAGACTTCGTCAGATGGTCCACGGTAACCCATATAGTATCATTGTCATTTCTCGTCTTTGGCAAAGCAATCACAAAGTCCATTGATATTAAATCCCACTTCCATCCAAGAATCTCTAATGATTGAACCTTTCCCATTGGTCTCTTATGGTCGATCTTTACTTTCTAGTAGGTCAGACACTTTGACACGAACTCGGCGACTTCACGCTACATATTTGCCCACCAATAAATCTCCTTAAGATCCTTATATAGCTTATCGTCACCAGGGTGCACAGAATATGGAGTATTGTGCCCTTCTTCCATAAGCTTCCTCTTAAGCTCTTCACACTTCTGTGGTATACACCACCTTCCTTTGAACCTCAAGCTTCCATCATCATGAACTCTAAAGTCAACTTCCTTGCCTAGCTTCATCTTCTCCTTAATCTTATCTAGGTGCTCGTCTCCAACTTGACTTTCATTGATTTCATCGAAAATCGACGATCCCAACAATAAAGCACTCAATCTTGCTTCAACCTCTCCAAGATTCAAAATTTCTAGGCTAAGCCTTTGCATATCTCGGCACAATTCCTCAGGAACTACCAACACATTCACACTATGGCTTGACTTTCTACTCAAAGCATCAGCGACTACATTTGCCACTAGTAGAAAAAACCTCATCCGCTGCGGTCAAAACATGTCTTACCGATCCGGAAATGATCGGAGCGGGTGGAGCCGCAATAGGTGGGAAAACTCAAAACTGGATTAGATAAAACTTAACTGATCCGGTTTTCAGATATAACCGGACCAGATAAGTTTGCATTTGACAAAAAAAAAAAAATCTGACCAAACAAACTGATCCCGTCTTCTTAGTGTGACCGGATCAGCTAGGTACAAATTTGATGAAAAAAAATCAGGCGTGCATATTGAGATATTGCTAAAATGTACAGCTGTATTATCTAAAAGCAAATTATTCAATATATATTATAAATTACAGATCAGGCTGAGAACTTTGGAAGCTAAATACTACCACCTAGCAGCTCCGATGAACCAACTTTCTCATATTTAGCAGACTCCTGCAACAGTCTTTCCAAAGAAATGAAAGCTAGAATGATCCCCATGAAATGGGAGATTGGCTTTTTTTTTGTTCCCTAAGCTACCGACGGAGTTAGTCTTTCCATCAAGTTGAACATTATTGTATCGCTTCTGGGCTGCAAAAGCATCACTTCTTTTTGCATAGACAACTCCAGCCGATATCTTAGCCAAGACAAAATCAGACACCTTTGCTCTAAAGCTGTGCAAAATAGGAGTGTAGAAGTTGGTAAACATAGTTAGTTCTATTATTCTTTACTGATGACGTTTACTAAAATTGCGAAGAAAATGCCAAACAGAGATGGCGCAACTCAACCCCTAAGAATTTTCCTCCTTTAAAACTTAGCACAGGACTTTATTTAATGCGTATATGTAATAATAATATAAGCTCTTCAAATCAAGTTGAAGTCTATCCAATGGAGCACATACCAATTATTTAAAGGGAAGATGTTTAACATAGCTTTCAAAGGTTATGAATAATAACTTAAAAACAGAATAACTAATTATAAAATGCAATTTCTCACTAGAAGTTTAGAATATTTTCATTTAATATAACAGCTAGACAACCACCATCAGGAGCTTTCAGAGGAAAAGACTGATACGGCACCATCTATTAGAGGACAAAAGTTTGCACATAATGAAAAGTATAACACAGGATTAAAAAACTACCTTATCTAGACGATAAAAAAACTACCTTATCTAGAGTGTGCTGCAATATTCTTGTACCACCAAAAAGCACATGGTTTTTATCTCGTTTAATAAACAGCCTCTCCTTAGCAGATCTGCTTGTGGTTAGTTTAATAGAAGCAAATTAATGGAATATATAAGATTTTTGCAATATGAGTCAGTAAGTGGGGGGATAAATTCTCTACAGAAGTGCAAGAAAGCAGGAAATTGACAGAAGCATCAGCTTAGTTATAAAACACAGTAGTATAACACTTTCCACAACGGAACGTAAAACAGAGAAAAGCAGAAAGCAATATAGAAGGAGCACCATAAGAAAAACCAAAGCAAGACACTATGAATAAGAATTCTCACCCACACTCATAACTCATAACTCATAACTCATAAGTATCATCAAATTAATTCAACTGGATTCGACTCTTTTTTCTTTTCATGTATTACGACTAATTGACAACAAACCAAAGAAATCACATTATAAATCATGCAAAGAGCAAAATCAATCATACACTATGAAATTAAAGGAAAAGATAAGACCGAATCAATAACACAGTTCAGAAATCTCAACATCCATAATATCAATGTCACTCATATAACCTAATCCATAATACATTCCAATTTCTCAAGATTCCCCTTTCTCAAGAATCAATCAAACCAAACACACCAAACTCTTTCATTCTACATCTCCAATTTAGCACATAAGTGAATCACAAGCATTGATTTCAACCAAAAAAAAAAAAAGAAATCCATATATCTATTTCGAAAGATATGATGTACCTCGCCTGAATGAGTAAAACAAGTGCGAATTAACACCAATATTGGCTGGCGGCTATTGCGGTTGTTGGCTGACGGTGTTGCACAAAAAGGAACATACGGTGGCCGAGATTTGGGAGCATTGAGGAGAGAGAAAAACGGTGATTTTCGCCTTCTTTATGTCGCATCTCTTCGCTTCTTCGTCTGTTAGTTTCTTCATCTTCGTGTTTCCTTCGCATTTCTCTTTGTGGTTGTTGGGTAAGCGAAGAACGATGGTGGCGGTGGTTTTTGTCTTCGTCTCTTTCTTCCCCAGTGGTTGAACACGGAAGAGAGGAGAGAGAAATTTACTGTTTTTGGGGATAATGGAAATGGGTTGCATATGTAAACCCACTTTTGAAGGGAGCTCCCACTAGTTGACGGAAGAGCTAATAATGGAAGCACTCACAAGCTCTGTCAATCCTCCGCCGCCTACTCAAAGGTAAATTCAACTTTTTTTTTTTTTTTTTTTTATATTA
Source organism: Beta lomatogona (assembly GCA_947646795.1). Lineage (NCBI taxonomy): Eukaryota > Viridiplantae > Streptophyta > Magnoliopsida > Caryophyllales > Amaranthaceae > Beta > Beta lomatogona. Next base: position 3,520,831 of record CANSNZ010000017.1, on the reverse strand, counting down.
TTTTTATAAAAACACTCTTTTGTTACAGCTTAATTTTTATCATTAGTTTGTTCTTTAATCCCTGCAATTTTTTTGAATGAACTGGGTTTGAAGATTGTAACTTTAAATTGAGATTGGTGAGTTATAAATATTCTTCTCTGTTGATTAAAAGCTTTGCTATTTTCTTTTTTATGAATGTTATCACTTCTTTAGTTTTAGAATTTATTCTAAATCAAGTTGCTTTATTTCTCCAAATAAAATAAATATTGGGATGCCATCTTTTTTGGGTTCCTTAGCTATTAAAGATTTAAATGCACTATTTAATCATAATTAAACAATAAATGATTTCCTCTATTTTTTGGGATGTAGAAATAATTTTATTTTATTTTGGTACTTGAGCTGTAGACTGACTTGAGGATTTCTTGTGTTGGAGTGAGATGTATAATTAACAACTACAAATATGTTACTCGGACTACTCATGTTGGACATCGGTACTTACCAAGTGTCGGATTCAGATTTCTTATGAAAATTTGTTTGGCCTATAATGAGGTGTCAAAGTGTCTGTATCGGAGTGTTGTGGATTTCACACGAATACTTGAGGTGATATGAAGGGTCCAAGTAACATCGTTGTGAATTTTGTTTGGAATTAGTTAAATAGCATAGGTATTCGGAGGTATGTAATAATAAACTGATATTTAATGTATTTTGGTAGTTGGAATTTTGGTTGAAGTTGATGAAATAACGATGTTTGTGTGGGAAATAGGATTTAGGACGGTAAAGTGGAAGTTAGTAATGTGTTTTAATTGAAATGGTTTTGGAAAATGTGATCTATCTAAAATTTATGATGCCCTAATTTGATGGTTAAACCGAACATTATGTTATTTGTGTATGAAGTAAAGTAATTATTAAAGCAGAGCATAAATTAAAAGGGTATGGTTAAGTGTAATTTAAGTTGTATTCATGAAAGTTGAATAGAATTGTTAAGGGTAATTAGAATTGAATTCATGAAAATTGAATAGAATTGTTATGGGTAATTAGAGTTGAGTTCCTGAAAATTGAATAGAATGGTTATGGGTAATTTGAGTTCAATCCGTGAAATAGATTGGAATTGTAAAATTATAGTAGAAAGTTGAAAGGTTTCCATTCATGATTTTTCGAATCAATTCATACATATGGCACGTCATCTCTAATTTTGGTGATCTAATGGCGATTAATTGCTTTCCGATGCATAATGATGTTTCATGCAATTAAGTGACATGGCAAATTGAAACATTATCATTCAATTTAAACTATATGAAAGGGTAGTAGATGAGCCAAAGCTATAGATTGGAATGGATGGTCTGCACTCATTATATTCGAAATTGACTTGCTTGTGAACAACTCACCAATCACCATATACTAGTTAGGTACCAAACTGGTTAAGCTTCAGTTCAAACTGCGAGTAGAACTAGATTAACTGGTAAAAGAAATTTCGGTGATTGTGTAGCAACTATTTTTTCTTTAGTTTGTTTGATTGACAAAAATATATGTTTAGACCAGATGGAAGAACCTTTTGAGAAGGACATTTGTAGCATTTGAAAAAATGGTTTCCAGAGGCAAAAGTAGGGGACGTGGTCACTTATCACATAAGAAGCCGAAAATTGTGGGTATTTGTGAATGTTAAAGTATTATCATTGTTAATTGAAAGTTACAATTAGTGTTACTCAATTTGTTAATCACATGGTCAAAGTATTATCATTTTTTTTAGCAGGTTGAATTGCATAATGTAAGTGAATTGGATGAGGATGATAAGCAAGAGGACGAGGAGACGGAGGAGGAGCAGGAGGAGGATCAGGAAGAAGAAGATGAGGAGGATGACCAAAATGAGGTATAGTGTGTAGTCCAACCCTGTTTTTATGTAGGAACATATGTATATGTGAAACTATTGATGAGGAATGAGATGTTGATATGAAAACAGAACAGACGGAAGATGAGTGTTGCGAAGCGAGGTAGACGGAAGAAAATTCTTCCGACAATGTACAAGGTAAGCAATAGTTATTTCATATATAGTAGTAATGACTAATAAATATAATAGGGCAGAGATATGAACGACAATGATTGTAGTACAATATGCAGTTCAATCGCATGACGAAGGGGGGGAAAATCAAGAAAGCTCGGCTAGTAATCGCAACACAAGTAGCTAAGCAGAAAAGGGTAAGCAGGGTTGGTGGTATACTAAAATAAAGTGACTTAAATTATTGTATGTTTAATGGATGTATGTTGTTATAGGAACCGAATATGAGTTGTCGCATTGAAACATTCGGAAAGATTGTTAGTCGATTTGACGATAGGAAGAGGCGGTTAGTGAAGCCTATGGGGTCTGGTGGTTTGTTGATTCCTGATGGAAAAGAATTCCCTTTGAATAAGACACGGGTTCATTGGGTTTTTGGGATTCCAGCTGGTCCAAAGGTAGTACCAGTAGATGATCATGATGATGACGAGGTACATGTTGAGGTAATTAGGATGTGGGAGATGTATGGTTACCGGACTCCATCGGGTGCTAGGAATTAATTGTTCAACAATACACAGAGTGGTGGAAGGCAGTTGTGAAGATGAAGTGGAGTGGAAGAAGACATTTTTTATGCTGGCACTTTATGATGTAATATGCCCAACGACATGCCAGAGAATCTCCATCAACATTCTGCCATCAGTTGCTGTCGCTGACCAAGCGTATGATTATGACTGGTGCTCCTTTTTGCTTCGTGTATTTGAAACATTGTTACGTTCATAATTCGATTAATAAATATAGTTGTTGCATAAACAAATACTTGGTGCAACATTTAAATCGTTCTTTTAATAAAGGGTACAACTTTAAGTTAAACAATTGATCCTCCATGCCATGATATTTGCAAAATTAACTCCGTCGGGATCGTCGTTAAATGAAATACGAACTAACTTACATATCATTAATATCTCCTGTGTATCTCCTAATCTCATTAATATATAATCCCTTAGGTTATTCTTTAAGTTTATAACTCGGATCGTAAATATAGAAGTTTAGGGTAAACAAATACTTGGTGCAACATTTATGTTATTCTTTAATGAAGAGTAATGTTTATATTTATGCACTTATTTATAAAGAGTAATATTTGTGGATATTTTGTAATATTTATGATTGTTATTTAGGTAGGTGGATTGTTTGCAAAGGAAAGGACAACAATGGTTTTTAAAAAATAACATAAATAATATATTAAATAAAGTTCAGACGAGGGTTAAATTAATACATGACTACTTAAGATTAGTACGAGTAAGTTTAAATTATTTTGAGGTCATCACATATGGAGTAGTAAATGACTAATTATATACATTACGATGGAAAAAAAACTTATTCAATTCAATTCAATTCAATTACATTACAACCTACTCAAGTTCAATTCAGCTAAGTCATTAACTCATTTGTTCAATTCAATTACATAATAATGTACTCAACCCAAATAGATAATAACGTACTTAAGTTATTTAGTTATTTGATTAAATCCTTCTTTTAATTCAATTAGAAAATAACTCATTCAATTCAATTAGTTGGTATGTATGGGGAGCCCTTATATTTCAACTTGGGTTGTTTATGCATGGGGAACACTTGTTTTTGTATGGGGGAACCCTTGTTTATGTAACTTATACAATTGTTTTCTATAATAACTGAGTCAATTGTTTTATTTAGTTATTTGATTAAAATAACTCGTTCGATAAATTCAATTACATAATAATTTACTCGAGTGATGTTTTATTTAGTTATTTGATTAACTCATTCGTTCATTTTAATTACATAATAACTTACTCAAATGTTTTATTTAGTTATTTTATTAACTCATTCGTTCAGTGCAATTACATTATAACTAACTCAAGTTTTTAATTTAGTTATTTGATTAACTCATTCGTTCAATTCAGTTACATTATAACTAACTCAAGTTTAGTTATCTGATTAACTCCTTCGTTCAATTCAATTACATTATAACTAACTCAAGTGTTCTATTTAGTTATTTGATTAACTCATTCGTTCAATTCAATTACATTATAACTAACTCAAGTTTTTAATTTAGTTATTTGAATAACGCATTCGTTCAATTCAATTACATTATAACTAACTCAAGTTTTTAATTTAGTTATTTGATTAACTCCTTCGTTCAATTCTATTACATTATAACTTACTCAAGTGTTTTATATAAATAGATTAACTCATTCGTTCAATTCAATTACATTATAATTTACTCGAGTGTTTTATTTAGTTATTTGATTAACTTCTTCTTTTAATTCAATTAGATAATAACTCATTCAATTCAATTAGTTGGTATGTATGGGGAACCCTTAAATTTCAACTTGTTTGTGTAAGTTGAAACGTTGTTTATGCATGTGGAACACTTGTTTTTGTTTGGGGGAACCCTTGTTTATGTAACTTATACAATTGTTTTCTATAATAACTGAGTCAATTGTTTTATTTAGTTATTTGATTAAAATAACTCGATCGATAAATTCAATTACATTATAACTTACTCGAGTGATCTTTTATTTAGTTATTTGATTAACTCATTCGTTCAATTCAATTACATAATAACTTACTCGATGGTTTTATTTAGTTATTTGATTAACTCATTCGTTCAATTCAATTACATTATAACTAACTAAAATTTTAAATTTAGTTATTTGATTAACTCATTCTTTCAATTCAGTTACATTATAACTAACTCAAGTTTAGTTATTTGATTAACTCCTTCGTTCAATTCAATTACATTATAACTAAGTCAAGTGTTTTATTTAGTTATTTGATTAACTCATTCGTTCAATTCAATTACATTATAACTAACTCAAGTTTTTAATTTAGTTATTTGATTAACTCATTCGTTCAATTCAATTACATTATAACTAACTCAAGTTTTTAATTTAGCTATTTGATTAACTCCTTTTGTTCAATTCAATTATATTATAACTTACTCAAGTGTTTTATATAAATAGATTAACTCCTTCGTTCAATTCAATTTCATTACTTAATCCAAATAGATAATACCTTACTTAAGTTGTTTAGTTCTTTGATTAACTCCTTTTAATTCAATTAGATAATGAGTCATTCAATTCAATTAGTTAGTATGTTTGGGGAACCTTTATATTTGAACTTATTTGTGTAAGTTGAACATCTGTTTATGCACGGAGAGCACTTGTTTATAAATGGGGGAACCCTTGTTCATGTAACTTATGTGTTTGAACCCTTAGAGCATGCCCACTCATGGTTTTTTTGGCATAAAATTGAGTCATGAACCTTGCTAAAAAAAACATGGGGTTTCATCCATGGTTTTTTTATATTTGTATTTGGGTCATGCTATGACTCGATCCATGGTTGGTTATCTTATGACCCAAACCATGGTTGGGCAGTGCGTAATAAAGGTTATTTTTTGTTATTCAAATTTTGTAATCTAAATAATTTTAAAAATATAAAAATTTCACCAATGGTCCTATATTGTTGAGATCTATATATAGACATTCATTTTGCTATATTTTGACACACTTCTGAAATGAATATGTACTGGTGGTCTTTAGACATATGAATAATTATTTTTGGAAGCTTTTATTCTTGAAGAATTTTTCTAATCAAAATTAATTACTACTAAATGAATTCATTTAGGATCATAAATACGCAAAAATTCCAAAATAAATAACAATCACAATTTAACAATTTACCGCAGTTATTCCGTCGTCCTCCATTTCGATTTTTCTCAGTCGCCACTTTTTGGATTTTTCTATCCTTTTCACTCTTAAAACCTTTTTCCCTTTTTCTCTCTTTTTTTTATTATTTTCCCTGCTTTTTTTATTGTTTCCCGTTGTTTGTATACCTCATTCCACCCCTTACCCCCTTCCTTTCCTAACGTCACTTTCATCATGGGGAAAACCACCAACCTTTTCCACTTTTTCCTTATTATAATACCAAACCCAGCTTATTTTAATATATTCGACCTTTTTTAATAATATTTCCCTGTGAGTGGTTTTGTGTTGCTGCTTACAATGAGCGTTTTATCGCTCCTCGATATAGAGAGAGGGAGAGGGAAGTTTTAGGGTTAGTGAAGATGAATGGGGGGATGGGAGAGAGGGGGTCTGCGAGAGTTATAAGGCTGGGCTTTGTTAATTAGGCGAGGGGTTTATAATTTTGGCTCAGCCCAATTGGATGAACTTTTGGCGCCCCAAATATGAACGGATCCGGTTACGTGAACCGGATCAGAAAATTTGCCGCGTTTTCCCTCCCAAAAGATGGACGATTTACGGATCCGATTTTGTTAGATACGGATCTGTTATGTTGTGACATATAAGATTTTTTCTACTAGTGACTCCACTCAAACTTTGACTCTTTCTTAATCAGGTTAGTCATCGACCTTGCTATCTTCGAGAAATCTCTCACAAATCTCCTATAATAGCCAGCTAATCCCATAAAACTCCTTTTATCCGACACATTCTTCGGTGTAGGCCACTCACTAACAGGTTGAATCTTCGCAGGATCCACAGAAAATCCTTCTTTGGATACATAATGTCCCTAGAATGCTACTTTCTCCAATCGGAACTCACACTTAGAGAACTTGGCATACAATTGGTTCTTCCTAAGCGTCTCCAAAAATATCCTCAAATGTTCATCATGCTCTTCTTCACTCTTTGAATAGATCAAAATATCATCAATGAACACTACAACGAACCTATCCAAAAACTCATGGAATATTCTATTCATCAAATCCATGAATATAGCCGGAGCATTGGTCAATCCAAATGGCATCACTGTAAACTCATAATGACCATAACGCGTCCTAAATGCAGTCTTAGGTATATCCTTATCAGCTACCTTCAATTGGTGATACCCCGAATGCAAATCGATCTTCGAAAACACACTTGCTCCATTCAACATATCGAATAGGTAATCTATCCTAGGCAAAGGATACTTGTTCTTAATGGTCACATTGTTTAATTCCCTATAATCAATGCACAATCTCACACTTCCATCTTTCTTTTTCACAAACAATACAGGAGCTCCCCAAGGTGACGCACTATGCCTCGTATAACCCTTCTCCAACAGTTCTTGTAATTGCGTCTTCAATTCGCTCATCTCAGGAGGTGTCATTCTATACGGTGTGTTAGAAATAGGTGCAGTACCAGGAACTAAGTCTATGGTGAACTCAATGGCTTTCTTAGGCGGCGTACTAAAAATCTCACATCCATAAACTCATTCACGATCGGTACATCCTCAATTCTTAGCTCGACCTCTTTGCTCACATCTCGCACACTACAGAAGAACAACTCACACACCTTCTTGATTAACTTCTTCACTTGCACTGCTGAAATGATCCCAAAACTCTTAGGCTTCCCAAATCATCGGTATGAAGTTAACTTCCCTAAAGGGCTTCTCAGCACTACCTTCTGAGCTTCACAATCTATCTTGGCCTTATAGAAACCTAACCAGTTCATCTCCAAAATAATGTCTAGGTCTCCCAAATTGAACTCTATAAGATTAGAAGGAAAAACACACTCTCCTATCTTTAAAGGCAAGTCTTTATACATCTTAGTACACCTTATGACTTCTCCAGTAGGTATACTTATGGGCAGGTCAATTACTTCAAAGTCTACTAACCCAAACTTTTTATTATTGACGAAGAAATAAATGAATAGGTCGCTCCAGAATCAAATAACGCTTTAACTAAAACGGAGTTAATAGAAAAAGTATCGGAAACTATGCTGGCAGATTTTTTAGCTTCATTGCGACTCATCACGAACAGTTTCCGAGGAGTTTTGCTCTGGTTGTTTATTGTTCTCATTAGCAGGCTTTCTGTATCTTCCTTGACCATTCAGCAATCCCGTAGGCTTCGGCCCTTGGTTGTTCGCTTGGTTGTACCCATACCTTTCTTGACTACCATTCCCATTACCATTCTATTCTTTCTTCTGCTTGGTGAAGCACTCAAATTCTCTATGCCCCTTCTTCTGGCAGTAATGACAAGTTACTAGCTCACCTTTGCAGTTTCTACCAAGATGGTTCTTGTTACACCTCTTGCAATTGCAACTTCTCTCAAACTGGCCCTTACCATTAAAGCCTTGGCCATCCCTTCCTTGGAAATTTCCATTCCTGCTCCTATTTCTCTTAAAATTTCCCTAATTTCCACCAGCATTGAAATCCTTCCTTTTCGCACCTACTATAACATTCTTCTTATCTCGCCTTGATTAAAGTCTATAAATATGGGCAGCTCTCCCATAAACAATATCTAGGGACGCAAAGATCTTACCACCTAATCCCAATTGAATCTCTTCAGTCAGCCCTTGCTCAAACCTTTGAGCTTTCAGCTCTTCGGTCGCTACAACCTCTGTTACAAATCTAGACAATTCTATGAACTTGTTATAGTACTCAGAAATGGTCATACTCCCCATCCTAAGGTTTGTGAACTCCTGAGCCTTTTGCTTCCTCATAAATGCAGGGTAAAATTTTCCTCTTAAAGCAGCAGTAAAGGAATCCCAATTAAAACCTTCCACATCACTAATCCTATCTCCATTTCCTTCCACTATAAATCAGCCTCATCCTTCAAATACAACACAGCCTGACCCACTTTTATTGCCTCAGGGTAGTTCACCGCCCCAAAAATCTTATCGAACTCCCTAATCCACCTCTCTAAGAACGTAGGGTCAGCCTGCCCCTTAAAGAACGACGGCTTAATCTTAGCTAACCTCTCAAACATATCCCCTACATGATCAGGACGCTCAGTCCTTTTTTTAGTCAGTTTCTCAGCCAAAAGGCGAATAGCAGAGGCTAAGGCGGTATTGTTGTTTGCCATTCTATTTCGCGACCTGAAATTTAACGTAGGTCTACTTTAGGTTTCGATTCACAACTACATGCCATTCACTATGAAGGCATCAAATTGATTTGATCTTACAAGATCGCATCAAAATAAAATTCGTTCTATGGAATTATAATAGCACTAAGTTCAATCACTATAAACCATAACAATCATATATTCACATTAATAATCACATAAGGATCAAATGAAACCAATTGCAATAATTAAATAAAATATTTCCCCTTTCGCGTACTAAAATAAATTCATACTCAACTCGAATAACTAAATAATTATTTTCATTCCTCAAAACGATGTTAATAATATTTTTCCAATCCAAAATAACCAAACCTACTCCTCAACAATATAAAGATGCTAAAGAAAGAAATTTAAATCATTGTAGCTTAGCTACTTATTCAACTAACTAACCTTAGAACATGAATAGATATTCTATGGAGTAACATCATCATTCCTATCTTTATTTTCTTTGTATTTCTCTGGAATAAACATTTCTTCTTCAAAATCTTCAATGTCTTCACTATCATATAATAATAATAATAACTTGGCCTTTTAGCTCTAGTAGATCTTCGAATCCTTTTGGGTTGAGGTCCATCCTCTTCCACCTCGCTCTGAATCATTATCACTGTCCAGATAAGATCTCCAAGTAGTACTGTAAATGTCCTTTCGGGTTTGCCCTCTAGCACGGTTAAACTCTTGAATTACCTCATCATCGCTATTAGGGATGCCTACTTTCAAGACACGATGCAAAACAAGGTCTAGACTGGTGTAGCTCTCACTATCAGACTCCATGTCATATTCATCATCACTAAGCACAATAAGGTTGGAGTAGCTTCCTACTTGGGCAGCTTCACTATTAGTCATGCCTAAAGGTCCGTTTACAGTTGAACACAACATCTATAATAAATAATACTCTCACTTAGCGTATAACCCCAACAATAAATATTACGCAAGAATAAATAATTAATTTAAAGCCAGGAATAACATCGAACATTTAAGCAGGGAAGAAAAATCACTGAACATGAGGAACAAAATATTTAAATGCAGACATATAATATTTCTATCCTATATGCCCTTCCTATTCTACACCTCATCTCTCACAAAATTAATAAAGTAAATAAAATAAAACTAAGAGTACCAAAATAAACAACTAAAACTAAATTAATAATTCCCAAAAAAAAGAGCAAAAATCGAAAAACAAAATAAAAAAATTTCGGACCCTTTTGAAATATGTTTCGAATTTATCACAAGTGATTAACCACAATGAATAAGTAGGAGCTTGTTTTTTTTGAAATTCTTTTTAAATAACTAGACACCTAAAAAAATTGATTGGCACGAAAGGCCAATATAAACTTAAGCTCTGATACCATTTTGTAACACCCCGACATTTCTCTATTTTATAAAATACCTTTTTCCCATAAAACATAGAGAATTGCCAAAGTATTATCGCTCGTGTGATAACGTATCGGCTTATTCAGAATTTTGCAGCGGAAATAAATAAATAACTTTGAAAACATAAATAAACTTTGTCAACCACAAAGTCAACTCCAAAAACAAAACATAGTCAAACCAAGTTAAAAGTCAAACCATAACATATTAACAAAAAGTATTAAAGTATAAAGGAAGTCTAAACACAAGCTCTCCACTGTTCCCAGATACCCAATGATGCATCATCTTCAGACCTTAAAGAGCCGATGTTTTATTGATCCTGAAGGATTGCTCACCAAATAGGGTCATCATAGGATCAATGAGGCACAACCATGATCGACACACAGAAAATCACGTAATCAACAAAGTTGAGTATTACATAGTAAATTAAACATAACATGATACTAATAAACATTAAATCAGAGATAAATAATAATATAACGAAATAACAGACTCACTAAACTGAACTCGACTCCACAACCAATAGACTAATTATAATTAAATTGAATAGTCAATGGATAGAGTTTTCCAAACCAAACCATGTCTTCAATTTAGAGGACGAACTACGGGCGCAACTCCGTACTCCCTCGACGAACGATATCGAGGTACTAATTAAATAAAATAGGACAAGGTGATCAATCCGGTCCCAAGAAAAGCCATGGGCTACCACCATGTACTCCAACTGATACTAGTCCAACACTTTAGACGTGCACAAGTCTAAAGCTTATTGCTATTCACTTTCCACTTTAAGTATTAATAAATTATTCGATGTTGAGACTCACAGAGTAAGACAACCAACATAAATATCATGGATATACAAAATTCCCATTTTTATCTTAGGATTAAATATTGTGATCAACAACTCACTTAATTCAAGAATAATCCCATTCATTAATTAACAACCAGCCATCCTTTATTTGTTGACTTAAATCAACAATCAACCAACCTGTCAATAGGTGAATATCCAACTTTACTAAACAAGGCCCGCGGTCCTTATAAAGTAAATAATATAATAATCCAAGGGAACAACATGATACATTTCATTATCCAAAAAATAATATATATTTATTAATCCCTCATGTGAATTAATAAAATAATAGTTCCCAACCAACATGCTTGCATCAATCATCCATACAAACATATAATATTCACCATAGGCAACAAGTTTCACACAACGACATAAAACATGCAAATTCACTTGAATATAAGAGACATTTGAACTACTATAAAAAGTTCCCTATACATGATACTACAACAATCCTATCATTAGGACCTGATACTAGTCTAATAACACATAGTTATGTACGTACTTTGTGTAGACAATATGAGAGGCCACTTTCTCAACCTTAGAAATCACTCAAAGTTAAGTCTTGCCTATCAAATACTAAAATATCCAAGTATTTATACTCTAATAAAAATTACAGCAACTTTAAAATACTTTAAACCCTCTTAAAAAGTGTTTTAAAACCCTCTTAAACATTAAAACTTCAACCTTTAGTGCCCCTTAAAATAGTATCACCATACTAGTCATTAAAACCCTTAAAAATCAATACTTTGATATTTAAAAACCCACCATAAGTAAAAATTCCAGCAAAATATAACATCTTTAAAACTCTTTTAAACTTATTTTAACATAGTTATAAAGATTAAAGTACTCAATTTTCATAAACTATAACATAGTACTATAGTTATAACTCTTAAAAACATTAAAAATCCATGCTTTCATGCTTAAAACCAAATTTAAACATATATATTAAATCTGAAGTTTACACGCGCGACCGAGAGGGAGGAGCAGTGCTGGCGGCGGCGTGCTGGCAGCATCGGTGGTTCGACAGTGGTCCGGCAGCCGAGCGACGGAGGTGAGAGAGAGAGAAGAAGAAGAAGAAATCGGGTGAGGGAGTGAGGAAATAGAGAGAACCGAGTGGGGGGGGGGGAGTGAATAGAAAATTAGGGTGTAATTTTGTGTGGGGATTTTTGGGCTCTCATGGGGTTTATATAGGTTTGCAAAACTAACCCTTGTGGGCTTAGGGAACTGTGTTTGGACTTTTAAATTTGGTTGATTGGGTGATTGAGTTGAATTGGCCTCCTCTAACCCATCTTTTAAAAAATCTTTCAAAGTATGACCCAATAAATATTTGATTATTTAAAAACACTAAATAATCCTTTGACTTTAAAAATAGTCAACAATTTATGAAGTTAATTAATTAAATACTAAAACATATATAAATATACTTTAGATATATTAATAAAATTCATAAAATTATGGGGGATTACAGTCTACCCCTCTTAAAAGAAGTTTCGTCCGGAAACTTGACACGAAAACCCTCACAATTTAAAAATTTCTACTCAAATCTTCCATTTGGAAATACTTGTGTCACAACGTGCGCACACTTTACCAATTTTAAAAACCACTTGTGTTACCTCATGAACACATTTTTCGATGCGGAGTACCAATTTTTTTGCACCAGCATGTGCAAATCGCCAAAATAAGCATAAAATGCATTAAAATACCATAAAATAAAGCAAAAAGCGCGAAATTCTACGCATTCTACCCCCTTAAAGAAAAGGAAAATTTGTCAGAAACAACCTTTTAAATACAAGTTTTTGCGAGAAACAATCTTTTAAAAAAATCTGGCAAAATAAACCTTAAGAAGAAAATATTTTGCGAGAAATAACCTCGACCCATTTTCCGGCATTGACCAAGCATTCAATGTTGACTCGTTAAAACCAAACATGTGGAGGGAACGTGAACTGCATCTCTTATGTTTCAACTCTGTTTTTCTCTATTTTTCGACATTGACCAAATATTTTCCGACGTTGAATTCATCAATATATGAACGGAAATGGGGTTAAAACATAAGAAATGTGGATTATGTGCCTTGCCATGTTTGGTTTTAGTGAATCGAAGTCGTAAAATACTTGGTCGATGCCCAAAAATGGGCCAAGGTTATTCCTCGCAAAAAAATTATTTTTAAGGTCTTATTTTGCCATATATTTTTAAAAGGTTGTTTCTCGCAAAAATTTATATTTAAAAGGTTGTTTCTGATAAATTTTCCATATAATATAGATTTATATAAGAAAAGTATAAAGAAAACATTGAGGGTTAGAATATACAAATAAGCATGAATTGTTTGAGGATCCACATGCAAAGTAGATTGTTGTACAATAAGAAATAAATTGGAATTGACTCAATTATACCTTTGTTGTCTGAGTCTTGAATAACGGTCTGTAGGAGGAGCAATCTTGAAGCTTGAACGAAGATTTGATGGAAGTTCGAAGGTTTTTGATGTTTAGATAGTTTGAAAGTGTTTGAGAGTATTTGGAATGATTTGAGAGTATTATGTTAGCTTAAGAAAGCGTGGAAAATTATGTAAAGATGGCTTTTTATTGGAAAAATGAGCTCTAGAATCCGCGTAAGGATAAGAACAAAGCGGGCGCTTGGCACACGAAGGGTGCTCTCCGCGCATGGAGAGTGCGCTCTACACAAGATCGTGCGCCCAGCGCAAGCAACCTGTGCCTAGCGCAGGCTGCATGCGTCGGCGCAGGTGCATTTGCGTTTCTGTGCTTCGCTCAATGTCTTGATGTTGCACGCGTGCATCCAGATGCGCTTGATGCATCTGAATGCTGCGTCGCACAACCGCAGATCTGACAAAGTTTTATTTGTTATCTAAAATTAAAATACTCTTTTTATCTTTGTTTGCAGAATTATTTTTGATTCGAAAATCAATTATCTAAACAGTAAAATCTGATTTTTCATGATATCTTTTAATTTAGAAAATATAATTAATTATCAGGAATAATTAGTTGGGCTTTTCGAAAATAGGCTTTTAAAAATACAATTAACTATCATGAATAATTAATTTCGCTTTTAAGTTCTTAATTCGGTTTTGGGCTTAGCTTGTTGGATCACTCTTCCTTTGGAACGGATTAACTAGGACGACGGTATGTTTCACCATCGGGTACTAAAATGGGGAGATACAATTATGTGTCTTCAAAAGCCCTCACTTTGACTGAGGTTTGTGAAACCAAAAGTCAAAGTAGTCTGTGTCAGGACGGATTACAATTCTAGAGCTCAGCAACTTAGAATTGGTCTTTATATCTCCAGTTTTCGAAAAACAAAGTTACTTAGATGATAACTACAAGCAATTTGATTAGCCTGTAGGAGAAGATGTTAGCCGATAGGTGCAAGCAACTTATATAATAATGTACATAATGATGCAATGATGTAAACTTAGACTATCTAAGAATGCATGAGAGTATGAGACGATATGCAAGGTCAAGGTTATGCAAAACTAAGAAAGAGATGGATTGATGGAATGATTTGCAAGGTCAAGGTTATGCAAAGCTAAAAGAACTAGATTGATAGAGATCGATTATATTTGAAAATTGTTTTGATCAAAATCGGGATTTGCAAGTGAGATCCGCATATTACAACACTTTGGGAGTTTATTAAGAAGAACCACCACACATATAGGAAGCTCCCACTTTAGAAACCTTGTCTTGAATTAGGCACTCTGAGCTTAAATTAGAAGGTACTTGATTTTAACTGAACATACGGGGCTATTGACTCGAATGACACTCTGGAGCATTTGAAGTTTCTTCATTGGGGAGTTGATGTAAGCAAATCAGATATTCCCATAGACCAAGGGAGTATTGGAGAGTCCTTCAGGGATAAGAAGAGTTTGGATTAAAAAGTAAAAGGTTTAATTTGTGACTCAAATAGATATAGGTGGGGAAAGGCTTTGATGTGGCTATTCTCATACTCTAATCTATATCGGGATCTAGAAAGAGCATGCTTCTGAATTCTAGAAAGTCAAATCATGTGACCTTGATTAATTATTTTATTCAAGCGGCCGAAACTCGAGATGAGGATTCCTATGTAGCCTTGTGGAATCAGACCATTCGAAGTTCTAGATCAAATTTTGTTTTGTGCCCTGACTTTTGTCTAGGCTGGCCCTACGGGATTTCAAACTAGCGAGCTTGGACATTCCTTGGAGAATGAGTTAGGATTGATATAAAAGGTTTGATAAGGTTTGAATGAAGGTTTAAAAGGATAGATGAAGGTAAGGATTATGA
Source organism: Beta lomatogona (assembly GCA_947646795.1). NCBI lineage: Eukaryota > Viridiplantae > Streptophyta > Magnoliopsida > Caryophyllales > Amaranthaceae > Beta > Beta lomatogona. The sequence goes on along the minus strand of CANSNZ010000017.1, from coordinate 3,505,505 downwards.
CTTTGAATTATGTTGGCTAAGGGTTAAAGGTTATGGCTAATCTTTATTTGAATGCCAAGTTAGGATTTAATGGCTTTTATAGATTTTAAGGGTTTTTTGATGGATTGAATGGTTTGGAATGAGGATTAGAACTTGTGTGCAAACCCCCTAAATTGACTTTAACTTTTTGCCTTTGGCTCTTTCTTTTTTTATTGCATTTTCTTTTGCTTTGTGCTTTTTTGCACTTGATTTTTTTTTTCTTTTTTATTATGCCCGGCATCTTTTTATATGTACCGAGGCTTGCACACAAGTTTTTGTGGTCTAGGTTGTTGGAAGGTTGAAGGCTATTTGTGGAGTTTTAATTTGAAGGGCTATTTGGTATGAGGATCATAAAGGTGATGGCTTAAGGGAATTTTTTGGTTCGAATTTATCACCAAGTACCCCCGAGTTTTCGAAAAATTAACGTGGTACCCTCCATGTTTTCAAAATTCACCAGGGACCCCTAAGTTTCATAATAATTCACGTGGTACCCTCAAATACCATTAATGATTAACGGCAATTAACCACCGTTAGTCATTAAGGGTATTTTTCTGTTTTAAACCCTAATTAACCTCTAATCCTACCCCCTAACCCTAACCCTAAATCTAAACCCTAAACCTAAGCCTAACCACCCCTCCCCCACCCTCCCACCACCCCGCACCCCCCCCCCACCCAAGAACCCCCCTTCCCCCCGACCCCCCCTCCTCCCCCCACCCCATCGACACCCCCGAGCGCCCCCTAACCCGGTTCGGTTCGGTTCAAAGGGGACAATCTAATTGGTAATCAAGACTATCTAACTGGAAATCAAGCATAAGAATCCAAACAGTCATAGGGTTCATGTTCCTTTTGCAAATTTACAAAATATCTAAACAGTCATAGGGGGGTAAATTCGCGGAAATTGAAGGGGGTTAAGGGCGCGGGGTGGGGGTGCGAGGGTTAAGGGCGCGGGGATTAAGGGCGCGGGGTGGGGGGAAGGGGGGCTGCGGGGGTTGGGGAGGGGGTAAGGGAGGGGTAAGGGATGGGATGGGGCTGGGGTGGAGGAGGGCTGCGAGGGGGTCTTTGGGAGGGTGGGGGAGGGGTGGTTAGGGTTAGGTTTAGGGTTTAGGGTTAGGGTTAGGGTTAGAGGTTAGGATTAGAGGTTAATTAGGGTTTAAAATAGAAAATTAGGGTTAATGACTAACGACAGTTAACGCTGTTAGTCATTAAGGGTATTTGAGTGTACCACGTAAATTAATATGAAACTTAGGGGTACCCCGTGTATTTTGAAAATTTGGAGGGTACCACGTGAATTTTTTGAAAACTCGGGGGTACTTGGTGAAAAAACCGTTTTTGGTTGCTTAAAGATGGTTTAATATGGATGTGATGGCCATGGAATGATGGAGGGAAGAGGAAAATGTCTCCTAATTCAAAGTATGTCCATTTTTTTGTTAGAAGGTTATTTAATTGATTTAAATTTCATCATTAAATTCGAAGCATAAATAATTGAAGGCCAATGAAAATAAAAAGAAAATGTTTTATTAATTAGAATTAAATAGAATAGCAGGATGATAAAACAAAATTATAAATGACATACACTCAACAAGGAAGGAAATAAAGAGTTAGGGGAGGGACTCTCCGACTCAACATAGAAAACTGGCAATAAAAGACTAATCCCCCTTGCACTGTAGAGACACTGACCAAGGGATTATTGTTAATGTTGGCTTTTAGTACTGGTGGAACTAGCAGTCTACCATCTTCAAACATATCATGTAGGGTATGCTTCAAGGTTTAACACTGAGATATCAGATGCCTACTTCCTTGATGGTATTTGCAGTAGAAGTTGAGATTCCATTTCTTATACCTATTCTCAGGAGCAGCATCTGGATTAGGGCCAAGAGGAAGGATCGGAGTGCTCCTCTTGCATTAAGCCTATTGAAGGCTTCTTCAAGTGGCATGCCTAATGGAGTGAAGGTCCTTTGTAGCCTTTGATAACCCTTTTTTCAGTGTTTAAGGCATTGACCTCATTACTCTTGGAGCCATAAGGATTACTGTTATTTTTCTTGGAGAAGTTATTATTATTATTGTAACCCTTACCTTTAGAGGTTTGCGCCCTTTCCTCGATCAATAGACCAACCTTATAGAGCTTCGTCAAAGACTTTATATGCTACGATTTAATGTGATCTTTTACTTGTACTGCAAGTTACGGATCACCAGTCGGACTTGATCCTCTTCAGATGGACTATTAATCATTTGGGAAGCCTTTTCTCTCCATCTAGTAAGTAAGGTGAGTCTTTGTTGGGGTTTTGCTTGGTTAATTTCACGAAGAGCGATTGGAAGTTACTAGCCTTCCTTATTGTCTAGGCTGCCTATTCTAAATGTAAGTTCAGAGTCTAGTTTTCTAAGTCTAGCCAGCTTATTCTAAATGTAAGTTCAAAGTATAGTCTTCCTTATTGTCTAGTGTGCTTATTCTCCATATGAGTTCAAAGTTTAACCTCCCCTATTGCCTAGTTTGCTTACTCTCCCTGTAAGTTCAAAGCCTATTATTCCATAAGTCCATAAAGGCACAATTTTTTTGAGTCTAGCCTTCTTATTTTATATGTAAGTTCAAAGTCTAGTCTTCCCTAAGTCCATAAAGGCCCAGTCATTGAGCCTAGTTTGCTTGTATAGTCTAGCCCATGTCTGCATATGCATATAGTTAGGCCCATATTTCCATCTGGCCAAGCCCATACTATTCCAAAACCCATATCCTTTTCAAATCCTCCATCTCAAAGTCATTTCTCATTTCCAAAATCATTTCTATAAACATACGAGTAAGGTTCATTTGATTTCTATTCATGACATGCCGTAAAGGTACAACTTGGGAACTCCCAAGAGAAAGGAAAAAAGGAAAAGCCACTCGCAGACTCGTCAAACGAACCATCACTTTTTCAAACGAGTCATTCTGAACCGTCATCTGAAATGCGAGATACTTCTGAACAGCTCAATGCCATCATGGCTCAACTTAAACTAATGAATTCTCATCTCGAGGAACAAGACAAAGAGCTCAAAACATTGAGGGAAAAACTGACGCCTCTCCATGAAAAATGGGATGAAACTCCACCACCACCACCTCCTGTGAAGTCCTAGACAACTTAAGGTTTGAAAAACTCAAGCAATTAATTCAGTCAATTCCTGCACTCCAGAGTCACCAGGCTCATGGTTATGATATAATTGATCCTGAACTAAAGGGAAAGCTCCCTGAAAAGGTAATATTAGATGGACCTCCCAAAATTTAAGGGGGTCGAAGACCTAGATAATCATTTGAGAGCTTTCTCCATGTTTATAGCTCTCAAAGGCATGAGCAAGGACTTGTTTTAGAGGTGATCATGGGCCGGGTCGGACTTGGCCCCAAAAAAATGGCCCATTTTGGGCCAAAGCCGCGGGCCGGGCCAATGTTCGGGCCAAAAAATCCGCGCCAAAGCCCTTTATTTCGGGTCGGACCGAAATTTGGCCTATTTTTCCAAAACTAGGTTGCCCGGGGCACGGAATTTTTGCCCAAAAAATCGGACCGGGCCCGACCGCTGGCCGAAAAATCGTGGCCAAACCCGACCCATTTTCGGGCAGGGCCGGGCCGGGCTCAACTTGATCACCTCTAACTTGTTTGCTTATGTGTTTCCCTTGACCTTGGATGCACATCCGTACAAGTGGTTCAAGTCACTACACAAGACAAAGCTGAATGACTGAGACTATATCAAAGAAGAGTTCCATAAGCAATACTGATACAATACTCAGAATAAGCAGGCTAGACTTAGGGAGACTAGACTTTGAACTTACGTGGAGAGTAAGAAGGCTAGGCAATAAGGAAGACTAGACTGAATTTATATTTAGAATAAGCAGACTAGACTTATGGAGACTACACTTTGAACTTACATGTAGAGTAAGTAGACTAGACAACAAGGAAGACTAGACTTTGAACATACATTTAGAATAAACAGGATAGACCTAGGGAGACTAGACTTTGAGCTTACATGGAGAGTAAGAAGGCTAGGCAATAAGGAAGACTAGACTTTGAACTTATATTTAGAATAAGCATGCCATAATTAGGGAGGCTAGACTTTGAATTTACATGGAGAATAAGTAGGCTAGGCAATAAGGAAGACTAGACTTTGAACTTATATGGAACTTACATAGAAAGTAAGCAGGCTAGGCTAAAAGATTGAGAGGTTTTGGACTATGGACTTCGTCCTAGATGAGCTTGATATTAGAATTGGCTAGGGCTTATATGGAGATGCAAACTAGACTTAGGATTTGAATTGGGCCTTCATGGGCTAAGAGTAGCACATATGCTAGACTTTGGAATGCATTGGGATGGGATTGTGCCTACATAGGCTTAACATAGACTAGGGTTCACATAAGATGCAAATAGGCCTAGATTTTGACACGAGCTAAACTTACATGGGCCTAAGATGAATACCTGGACTCAAATATAAGTGGGTCTAATATAAATGCATGAACTCTAATGCACATGGGCCTAATATGAATGCAAATGGACTTGAATTAAGTTGATTGAATTTGATTGATTGCAATGGGTTCATCTGATTGTGCTGGGATTAGAATTTTTGAAATTCCTTTTTTTTCGAAAAGGACCCCTTAGTTTCTATCTTTTATTGGAAAAGATGATGATGATTAATGATGGATTAATTTTGCAAAAGATTTTCAGGTGATTGATTTTCGAGATGCTTTTTCTTTTGAAAAAGGACATGATGATGATAAAGTTTTTAAAAAAGATATAATAGAACAGGGTAGGCTTGATTTTACAAAATATTAATTTGATTTTTTTTTTGAAATAGATAGAATATGATATGATAAATGTGTTGGAAAAGATAGGTTGGGTAAAAGGGATAAGACCGGATAGGATGAGATGCATGACTACTCAAACTCTATCATGACCACTTATTTAGATGCACTTTTAAGGATAGACTCAATCTTAGATGATATGCATGCAAAAGATCCTTTTCATTAATTTTATCGTTGAATTAGGTGAGTTTTGTTTGAAAAGATGACCTAAAAGTGATCATGAATGATAACGCAAAGATAAAACCGGCAAATAAACTATCAAAACTGAACCATGCGTAAACGATTTGTAACTTTCGCCGCACACAAAGGGCTTGTGTGCCACGCAACGTCATGCGCCAGGTGTACGCTCCTTGTGCATGACGCAAGATTCATGCATTTGGCGCATGGCCTTCGCAGTTTTTTCCGTTTCGACAGTTTATTGGTCGTTTTTCGATGTTACTAGCCTAGTTCGAGGGGAATACGATGGGAAAGCATGTTGAACATAGCAAACAACCAATCAATAATGTGAAATAAGAATTGATTAGTATGCATTTCCGATCTAAAGTCAACAACTATGTTTGATACTATGGTAAGGCTTAGGTTTAGGCTTGAAAGGATCCATGACTATAATATTGATCCCATGCTTCTTATCTTTACTTAAAGAGATGGCCACATGTAAGACGCACTCCAATCTCAAATCAGGAACAAGAGATCAATGTCATGGTTGGATAGATTTGCTAATGACTAAGATCCAACACTATCACTCAGGAAGCTTTTTGGAGGGACAAAGCGCAAACCCCGGGGGTGGCCTCACGCATAGAACATGCGCCAATGAGGCAAGGACAATAACCTTATAGTGGCTGTGAAGAATAGCCATACATATGAAAAACTATAATGTTATTTAAAGGCATAAAACAATTATGAATCACGAGTTTCAGCCAGGGCAACGCGTAGAATCCTAAGAGGACCATGGCCGCTGCTAGCCCAACCGTACCTATAATATATAAGAGGCCCAAATAAAAGAAAATTAGGAATTCTAGTAAAGTGGCAGCAATAATTTTTTCGAGATTTGGCACTTTCGGTGAGGGGTTTCAAGTTTGCCATGGAAATCGATTTCTGTAGTTTCTTTCATAAGGAGGTTGAAGAGATGAAGTATAAAAGAAGATAGTGAAAGAAAAAAGAGAGGAAGGAAAAACAAATAGATAGAAGAGAGAGGTTGGTCAGATTTAAAATTTACAGCTAGGGACAGTTGTTCGGTTGTTAGTAGAAGTTCAGTTACTCATCCAATATTCCCACGTGACCCCATTTACCTTTGTTGTCTTTCTTTTCCCTTTTCTTTTTATATTTTGATTCATCTTCCGCCCTATACACACATAATCGTGTCTCCCCATTTAAGGGTTCAATGATGAAACATACAGCATATTAGTTGGCGCAACCCAACAGAAGAGCAATCCGAAGAGTCAACCCAAAATCAATTTTAATTGTGTTTTGAAATATTATTCTAAAGCCTAATTAATTATTCATGATAATTAATTGTATTTTAAGCCCATGAAATATTTTGAGTCCATTTAAAATATTTTAAAAGCCCAATTACTTATTTATTATTTTTAATAAATATTTTTATTATTTAAATGCAAATCAGATTTTTATTCCAAAAAATTCAATCTCCGGGATAGAATAATATCTTTAAAAACGCGATTAATGAAAAAGGCTGGCAAATTACTCTGTGTGATTCCTTATCTATCTTTTTAAATACGTGTGTACACGTGTATAACTCTGATTGGGCGGACCGCGTCTGGCGCGCCAATGTGCGCCTGACACGTGTATCCGCGCCTTACACGTCAGCCTGCACCTAGCGCAGGGGGCACATGAAGCGCAGATTCTTGTTGCCTGTAAATACCTGTGATTTCCCGAATCACAGACGGGTTTTTCAATTATTATTTCACGAACACAAAAACTATCAAATACTTATGAATTAAATTACGAACATCCAAACACTCAAAATACTTTCAACACATCGATTCCTTTTCTAGTTCCTGATCATACTGCGTTCTTGGTTCCACGATTGCTCTGCCTGAAGGTCGTTATACTCTTCGACCTAAGCTGCATAGGTATAATTCTTGAGGATCCTTGAATAATTCAATTATATTTATTGCCTGGAAGTTACTAATAGTTTCTTGTCATGATGTAGATATTTAATTGATAATCGTCATTATTATAAATTCTAATCCCTTTTACTATAATTTTTGTATATAATATTCATATTGTTATGATTATCCTGCATGTTTTTTTCATCACCCACATGTTATTATTGCTAAACAAGACCTAAAGAATTGTTCTAACTAATTCAGATAATTTGGACAACCTGCTAGGTACCTTATAATATTGATTGCATAATAACTTGTTGATAAAAATTAGCCTTTTATGTGTTTCCTGAACCAACCTAGACTACATATTTTTAGGGTGTATAAAAAATTATATGATTATTCTTTGGCATGAAATTTGTTGTGAATCGGTATTTAGTATAGGCCAAACAATGGGCTGATATGGTTCATTATGACCGTGTTCATACTCTAACCCCCGAACTCAATCTTTGGTTCATTTTGACCGTCTATGGAGTCAGGATGAGGAAATCTACAATGGATAAAGTCCCTAAGATGTCCCTACAGTTTTCAATATCCAATTAGGTTTATGAGTCTTCCTTTAAAGACTTGTTGGCGACTTTAAAACAATTTTCAATAAAACCTTAACAATGAGGTAGTCAAATCAAATAGGCGCTCACACCGCGATAGGCGAAAATAAAATCACGCCTACACCCCCCCTTTTTGCTACGCTACGCTTGAATCCTTAACCGGTTAACCCAACTACTCCAAGTATCTTGACCATTACTAGAATATAATTATATAAGTATCAATATGATGTGTATATATATATATATATATATATATATATATATATATATATATACATGTATGTATATGTATATATATATATATATATATATATATGTATATATATATATATATATATATATGTATGTATGTATATGTATATATATATATATATATATATATGTATGTATGTATATGTATATATACATATATCACTACTACAGTGGCTTAGCTGTAACGCCCCGACTTCCATACATCCTTATTAAGCTAATTAATCAAGATTAGCAGCGGAAGACTTAGCTTAGTCGGCGCGCTACCGCCGTACTTTCCACTAGGGGAAAATACAAGGCGACCTTTAACATTAACTTACAGGGACATTACTTACATTTGCCCCTCTTTAAGGAAACACTTTAATAATAGATCACTATTTTCTAGAAATTTCGGCAGAGTTTCCTTTGTAAATTGGACAACCCAAAATGGGAAAATGTTTGAAAAACCTGTTACAATAAAATATACCAAATCTAAAACTCAACGCTTTCGCGGAGTAGCAGCTAAAGAGAAACAGGAGCACTATTGCTCATCCAGCACTCGAAATAAAAACTAAATCATTACTTATAATCTATTACAAAGTGGAACGTTCTCACCTCAAAAGGAACGTAAAACAATCATAGATGAGCTCTTAGTACTTAACTGCTTCTATCTTGGAAAAAGTGCTCCATAACTTCAACCTGAAACTATTGTAACACTGCCACCCACCAAGTGACAGGCCACAGTAGTGACAAAACAAAACATTGACATACATATCAGCACAACGCTGAGTACTAACCCATAAAACATTCTTAAAACATGCTTTGGTGTCTACGACTCTCACGTAATCATCATGTTCTCATCATTCATAACCATATCACAACAATATAGCAACATTCACATAATCCATCATCATTCATCATGTTTCATGACCTTTAAGTACTTTCATAAATCATAGCAGAGTCGTAACATCATCATAGTTCTTTCATATCAAAGCGGAAGACATACTTTCATATCATTAGACGATAAACATTCATAAACATATGCTTTAAGTCATATAGGATATCATAAATCGTCATTATCTTTCATTTACTTAACTAGTAATGATCGTACTATCGTAATAACGGAGTTATTCCATAGCATTCGTTCATAAACATCACTAATCATCATATTTATCAAACATTTCATATATTCTAATCCAATCATTGATAACATAATGTGTGAAATCATAAAACATAATCGGGATCATAATCATACTTTCGTAACATCAAAGTCATCATACTTCATAGCATTGAATTATTTAATAAAATCATCTACATAACAAATATTTCGTATCATATCATAAGCTTCATCATTATCTTTTCATTTACTTAATCATTTTGGTAATTAGAAAGAGCATGCATTTAATAGAGGAAAATACAACATACATCATTTCATAACATATCATATCGGTTCATATCATATCATAAGCTTAATCATTATCTTTTCATTTACTTAACCATTTTGGTAACTTGGCAAGTACATCATAAGGGACGTCTCCCCATAACTTTACAGAAAGGCGGCCACAACATAGGTGACACTTTCGTTGCCCATATTATTTTTAACAGAAAGGCGGCCACAACAAAGGTGACACTTTCGGTGCCCAAATTACTTGCCAAGAACCATCTTTCACTTTACTTTATCATGTTTCGTTCCTTTTACATATCATAATTACATTACATCATTGTAATCATAATCATGAAACATCATTAACATCATAGCGTTATCATACTCATATTTTTATAAACATCAAAGTCATTTCATTTCATCGGGAATCATCATATTCATAAAACCTTTCATATCCCACAATCCACACATCAACAACTTAGTGCGAAATACCATAATTACATCATCATAATCATAATCATAATCATGGAAACTAATCATAGTCAGGAAAAGTAATCACAATCGTATTTTCATAACATCATGATCATCATACCACATAGCCTCAAATCATTTGATAATCATTTACATAGCAACTATTTCATATCAGAATCATACCTCCTATACTTTCAGCTCATTTCCGAATAATCATAACGTATACTGTTGCGAAATCGGAAATTTATAAACATAACTCATCACCTTAAGTATATCAGAAATACATGGCAACTTGTAGCATAAACATCATAATGATAACCCTTTCATACTTTAGGATCATTTACGGAAACATAGCATAAGACCTTTTTCATAACGTCCTGGTTTCACATAGGTCATTTCTTAACCTTTCGTAATTCATAATACACGTAAGTCATCTTTTTCGTACTTTTAGATCATTTCAAGAAACACAACACATACTTGCTCCGTAACAATGAGGCACTCAATGTGTATATCGTTAAGCTACTTTTAATTTCAATGAAAGATTAACTCGAATAATCATAAATCTCTTGTTAGAGGTTATCTAACGAGAGTCAACTTTAACTTGACATTCCAAAGTTCATTTATGATTTATTTATGATGTTTATATAATATCCTTATTACAGACTCTCATCTAATTAATCGTCATCTTAGAATTATACTTAACAACTTTAGTAAATCATTTTAGTCTAGTTAAGCTTCCTCAAAGCTATCTACTACACCAACTTACTAACATTCCTCCTACAAGACTCGTTCAGCCTTAATTCCTCACCAATTTACCTTAATCAACTCAATGATAATAATAATTCTCATAAAAGGAAGTACTTTAATTTACCCCATTTCATAAAATACAAAACTGATTTACAGACATGAAACCATTTCTCCACCTTCATGAATTCCTTTAATAACACAATTGTTAATTACTCATACACTAACATATTTCATCAACTTAAGTCAAGAGTCTGCAATAACAGAACCTTTCAACCCTTATCAAAACATTAACAACCTCAATTATCAATTTACACATGCTACTACTTCTACGTTTTACAGTGGCCATCTACATCATATTCACAGCATCAACATCCATCACAATCCAATTAATCATGATTTCATAAACCAATTATAAATTTATATATATCCAAAGTTAGAGGGAACAAAATCAAGGAAAGAGAGGGGGTGTAGTACCCAAATTTTAGAGTTCATAACTTCAATGTTAACTTTTGATATGGAAAGAATAAGAGAGAAGAAGAGGAGGGTGTAGTACCTCTGCTCTAATGAGCAGGGACGAACAAAACAGGGGGGGTGGAGCTGAGCTCCGGCGAGACTGACGGGAAGGAGGTGGCGATGGCGTGACAGTGGTGCAGAGTTCCCGGCGTGGTCAGCAGCGGCGAGCAGTGGCACCACGACAACCAGCAGCAGCACGCACAGCAACAACAACAACCCGAGCAGCAGCAACAGCCAACAACAACACCTCCACCACCACGACAACAACCACACCGCAACAACAACAGCAGCGCAGTAGCGCAAGAGGAGGGAGGACGAGAGAGAAAGCAGGGAGCCACGAGGACCGCAGCAGCAGCGCGATCGGAGCTCCGGCGAGCTCAGGGAGGAGCGTCGAAGAGGAAGAGAAACAAAAGAGAGAGAGAGGAGAGATGTTTTGGGGTTTCACCGGGAGAGAGAAAGAAATAAAGGGGTCTTTGGGTGAGAAAAATGACAGAGAGATAATGGGGTTTTGGGGTGTTTGGGGTTTTCTTTTGGGTGAGAGAAAATAGCAGAGAGAGAGAGGATTTGGGGGTTTTAGGGTTTCCTTTTGGTGAGGGAAATCATGAGAGAGAGTTAAAAATTCAATTGGGTTATTTAAAATTCAAAATACATTATTCTTAATAATAATTTCATAAAACAAAATATATTACAAATACTACATATAATCCAAACTCAAATAAAATAAGGATTTACAAAACATAATTAACTTTATAATTATAATTAATGCTAATTAAAACGCTCTTAAAAATCGGGGTATTACATCCTACCACCCTTATAAAAAAGTTTCGTCCTCGAAACTTGCAATAAGTTGATCGAGGAAACAACAAGCTAAATTCATTTAGACTAAAACCAAGATCTCAACTTTCCATGGCTTGGTTAGGAATTCAGCCTCCATTCCGCCATCATCTTTTGTATCTCTACTTCAACTCGACTCGCGAAATCGAGGAGCAAAGAAAACAAAAGGGGCAAACTTGTTGGCAATGAATTCCAACTAACTCATTCAGTGAGATCTCGTTTGAAAACCTTTTGATTACTCAAACCAGATAAGTTAAAATTAATCGAAAAACTATTAAAATTCACATAATGTCACGTACATCACAACAATCATATAATCATATAACTTAAGACCAACTAGGTCCAGGATAAGCCACTTAAACTCCAAGAGGGCATCCATAATCCTATTTCTCATTTCTTAAATTCTATCAACCCAAATAGTCATCAAAATCAACCTCAAACTTTTTCGACATCTTAATTCCCAAAGGATCATACCTAGGCGATGCAAAGTCTAAGACTCCGCACTTCCGGCTAGGTTTCAGCTCTGATACCACTCTGTAACGCCCCGACGTCCATACATCCTTATTAAGCTAATTAATCAAGATTAGCAGCGGAAGACTTAGCTTAGTCGGCGCGCTACCGCCGTACTTTCCACTAGGGGAAAATACAAGGCGACCTTTAACATTAACTTACAGGGACATTACTTACGTTTGCCCCTCTTTAAGGAAACACTTTAATAATAGATCACTATTTTCTAGAAATTTCGGCAGAGTTTCCTTCGTAAATTGGACAACCCAAAATGGGAAAATGTTTGAAAAACCTGTTACAATAAAATATACCAAATCTAAAACTCAACGCTTTCGCGGAGTAGCAGCTAAAGAGAAACAGGAGCACTATTGCTCATCCAGCACTCGAAATAAAAACTAAATCATTACTTATAATCTATTACAAAGTGGAACGTTCTCGCCTCAAAAGGAACGTAAAACAATCATAGATGAGCTCTTAGTACTTAACTGTTTCTATCTTGGAAAAAGTGCTCCATAACTTCAACCTGAAACTATTGTAACACTGCCACCCACCAAGTGACAGGCCACAGTAGTGACAAAACAAAACATTGACATACATATCAGCACAACGCTGAGTACTAACCCATAAAACATTCTTAAAACATGCTTTGGTGTCTACGACTCTCACGTAATCATCATGTTCTCATCATTCATAACCATATCACAACAATATAGCAACATTCACATAATCCATCATCATTCATCATGTTTCATGACCTTTAAGTACTTTCATAAATCATAGCAGAGTCGTAACATCATCATAGTTCTTTCATATCAAAGCGGAAGACATACTTTCATATCATTAGACGATAAACATTCATAAACATATGCTTTAAGTCATATAGGATATCATAAATCGTCATTATCTTTCATTTACTTAACTAGTAATGATCGTACTATCGTAATAACGGAGTTATTCCATAGCATTCGTTCATAAACATCACTAATCATCATATTTATCAAACATTTCATATATTCTAATCCAATCATTGATAACATAATGTGTGAAATCATAAAACATAATTGCGATCATAATCATACTTTCGTAACATCAAAGTCATCATACTTCATAGCATTGAATTATTTAATAAAATCATCTACATAACAAATATTTCGTATCATATCATAAGCTTCATCCTTATCTTTTCATTTACTTAATCATTTTGGTAATTAGAAAGAGCATGCATTTAATAGAGGAAAATACAACATACATCATTTCATAACATATCATATCGGTTCATATCATATCATAAGCTTTATCATTATCTTTTCATTTACTTAACCATTTTGGTAACTTGGCAAGTACATCATAAGGGACGTCTCCCCATAACTTTACAGAAAGGCGGCCACAACATAGGTGACACTTTCGTTGCCCATATTATTTTTAACAGAAAGGCGGCCACAACAAAGGTGACACTTTCGGTGCCCAAATTACTTCAGAAAGGCGGCCACAACAAAGGTGACACTTTCGTTGCCCATATTATTTTTAACAGAAAGGCGGCCACAACAAATGTGACACTTTCGGTGCCCAAATTACTTCAGAAAGGTGGCCACAACAAAGGTGACACTTTCGTTGCCCATATTATTTTTAACAGAAAGGCGGCCACAACAAAGGTGACACTTTCGGTGCCCAAATTACTTCAGAAAGGCGGCCACAACAAAGGTGACACTTTCGGTGCCCAAATTACTTGCCAAGAACCATCTTTCACTTTACTTTATCATGTTTCGTTCCTTTTACATATCATAATTACATTACATCATTGTAATCATAATCATGAAACATCATTAACATCATAGCGTTATCATACTCATATTTTCATAAACATCAAAGTCATTTCATTTCATCGGGAATCATCATATTCATAAAATTTTCATATCCCACAATCCACACATCAACAACTTAGTGCGAAATACCATAATTACATCATCATAATCATAATCATAATCATGGAAACTAATCATAGTCAGTAAAAGTAATCACAATCGTATTTTCATAACATCATGATCATCATACCACATAGCCTCAAATCATTTGATAATCATTTACATAGCAACTATTTCATATCAGAATCATACCTCCTATACTTTCAGCTCATTTCCGAATAATCATAACGTATACTGTTGCGAAATCGGAAATTTATAAACATAACTCATCACCTTAAGTATATCAGAAATACATGGCAACTTGTAGCATAAACATCATAATGATAACCCTTTCATACTTTAGGATCATTTACGGAAACATAGCATAAGACCTTTTTCATAACGTCCTGGTTTCACATAGGTCATTTCTTAACCTTTCGTAATTCATAATACATGTAAGTCATCTTTTTCGTACTTTTAGATCATTTCAAGAAACACAACACATACTTGCTCCGTAACAATGAGGCACTCAATGTGTATATCGTTAAGCTACTTTTAATTTCAATGAAAGATTAACTCGAATAATCATAAATCTCTTGTTAGAGGTTATCTAACGAGCGTCAACTTTAACTTGACATTCCAAAGTTCATTTATGATTTATTTATGATGTTTATATAATATCCTTATTACAGACTCTCATCTAATTAATCGTCATCTTAGAATTATACTTAACAACTTTAGTAAATCATTTTAGTCTAGTTAAGCTTCCTCAAAGCTATCTACTACACCAACTTACTAACATTCCTCCTACAAGACTCGTTCAGCCTTAATTCCTCACCAATTTACCTTAATCAACTCAATGATAATAATAATTCTCATAAAAGGAAGTACTTTAATTTACCCCATTTCATAAAATACAAAACTGATTTACAGACATGAAACCATTTCTCCACCTTCATGAATTCCTTTAATAACACAATTGTTAATTACTCATACACTAACATATTTCATCAACTTAAGCCAAGAGTCTGCAATAACAGAACCTTTCAACCCTTAACAAAACATTAACAACCTCAATTATCAATTTACACATGCTACTACTTCTACGTTTTACAGTGGCCATCTACATCATATTCCCAGCATCAACATCCATCACAATCCAATTAATCATGATTTCATAAACCAATTATAAATTTATATATATCCAAAGTTAGAGGGAACAAAATCAAGGAAAGAGAGGGGATGTAGTACCCAAATTTCAGAGTTCATAACTTCAATGTTAACTTTTGATATGGAAAGAATAAGAGAGAAGAAGAGGAGGGTGTAGTACCTCTGCTCTACTGAGCAGGGACGAACAAAACAGGGGGGTGGAGCTGAGCTCCGGCGAGACTGACGGGAAGGAGGTGGCGATGGCGTGACGGTGGCGCAGAGTTCCCGGCGTGGTCAGCAGCGGCGAGCAGTGGCACCACGACAACCAGCAGCAGCACGCACAGCAACAACAACAACCCGAGCAGCAGCAGCTACCAACAACAACACCTCCACCACCACGACAACAACCACACCGCAACAACAACAGCAGCGCAGTAGCGCAAGAGGAGGGAGGACGAGAGAGAAAGCAGGGAGCCACGAGGACCGCAGCAGCAGCGCGATCGGAGCTCCGGCGAGCTCAGGGAGGAGCGTCGAAGAGGAAGAGAAACAAAAGAGAGAGAGAGAGAGGAGAGATGTTTTGGGGTTTCACCGGGAGAAAGAAAGAAATAAAGGGGTCTTTGGGTGAGAAAAATGACAGAGAGATAATGGGGTTTTGGGGTGTTTGGGGTTTTCTTTTGGGTGAGAGAAAATAGCGAGAGAGAGAGAGGATTTGGGGGTTTTAGGGTTTCCTTTTGGTGAGGGAAATCATGAGAGAGAGTTAAAAATTCAATTGGGTTATTTAAAATTCAAAATACATTATTCTTAATAATAATTTCATAAAACAAAATATATTACAAATACTACATATAATCCAAACTCAAATAAAATAAGGATTTACAAAACATAATTAACTTTATAATTATAATTAATGCTAATTAAAACGCTCTTAAAAATCGGGGTATTACATTAGCAATATCAAATGCTAAAAATTTAAACACAAAAGAGCTCAATCACTGGCTCTGATACCAGGAGCATGGGGCCCAAGACAGTTCAAAGCATATTAAACAAAAGAACTCAACCTTTAAATGGAAAATGCAAATTAAAATTAATATGGAAATTAAAAGTTAGATCGAGAGCAAGACTTATAGAATTATTAGAGAGGAAAGGATGACTGAAGCTTGTAATATTATTGTTGAACTTGGAGAATTACAAATTTTGTTTCACTCAAACTTTCTCTAAACTTTGTTAAGTCTTAAATTATATCTGATTACAAATGGAAACCATCAAGCCTATTTATTGACTTAAGATGGGAGTACAATAATTGAATAGACATAATTATTACATTTTGGAATCTAACTATTTTCTTATGACAAACTTGGACAGGTGGCCAGGCTTTAGCCGCAACTTTTGGCAATTTTGAACAGGTGTGCCACCGAAAGTGGAAAGCACTATTCATCAGCACTATTCACTTTTACTATTTGGCACTATTTGGAACTATTTGCTTTTTGACTTTTCTTCATCTTTAGAGAATGTGTACGTAGATGCTTGAAATTTGGTGAGCATTATTGGAGTCCTCATCCTTGCTGGAGCTAAGTGTTGGATAGCTGGAAGGTGGTATTGATGTTGTCTGGACAACAAACCTTAGATACCTGCATATTCAAAATTTGTCCTTAAATTTTGCCTAAGTGTATAAACACTTAGCGGGATCTTTTATTTATTTTTTCTTTTACCCTAAATTTTACGTGGATAAATCCACCGGGCTTTTTATTTTATTGTTAACTAGTGGAAAAAACATCAAGTGCTCCGGTTAAAAACCATACAAGTGCTCCGTATTTCACCCGTAGCAGACGTCATACGAACACTTGAGCATTTATCAAGTGCTCCGGTTGAAAACCAGAGCACTTAGATTAACAAGTGCTCCGGTTGTATTAAAAAACCGAAGCACTTGTTAATTTTATATGCTCAAAATAAGTCAAGTGCTCTGGTTGATAAGGGAAAACCGGAGTACTTGTGTTCACAAGTGCTCTGGTTTTTCCTTATCAACCGGAGCACTTGAGCTTCTTTTTTCTTAAAAAAATTAACCTGCTACCCCTGCTGACCAGCAGCATGGATAACAAGGAAAAAGCCAGTGGCATTCAGGCCTCTACCAAATAGTGGAAATAATAATGAGGAAAAAAAGCCCGAAAGCAAAAACCTAAATAAGAAAAATCGAAGAACGTGCAGAAAATCATAAAAGAAAAATATCATAAGAGTAGCATTTTTATACAAGATAGAACACTACTTGCAAAATAAAATATAGTTTGGTTGACACCCTGTAACCCCAAAGACTTTCAAGCAATCCATAAGATCATGGGCATACGCCAATCCGAATTCACACTTCAAAACTTGTAAAGGAAATTCTATCTATAAAATTGAGAGACATAGATTAAGAAATTGAGAAACATGTATACTATACTTAAGACAGTTTGTTCAAGTATTCACCATACTCCATGGGCACATATCCCTTGTAGGACTCTAGTTCTGACTTGAGCTGAAATGCACAACAATTGAGAAAATAAGAACGTAAACCTCCAATGGCACAATAAACAATTAAGATAGGAACTCTTGAAAAGCGATTCATATTTCATCTTCTCGAGTAACACACCTGGTTGACAACCTGTTGCCTCACAAATTTGTGGTGCTCTAGAGGAGTGGAGTACGATAGAATTGATCTAACAAAGCAAAGCACAGAATTGAGAAAGTACATTACAAGATAAAAGAAAATTCAGTTGTTGGTGATGCAATGGTAACATACTTCAGCTCTAGGGAGAAGTCATACTACTAGCAGACAGTGCATAAAAACTACCAATTGGGACATAATAAGCCGTGTCAATAGAAATGGGTTTTAGCTTCAGTTAAAAAGAACCTGAATGCAGTAAATTTAAGACACGACACAAGCACAGTATAACCACACCGACTGAAACATATAAGCACAGTAGCTATCACCATGAACCGAATTCCGAGACACCAAAACTGAAAATCTAATTGAACTGTCTACAGATGACGGAATTATGTCATCATATAGCACAATTGAACAGCAAGAAAATAAAATATTTTAAATACTACACACGCAAGATATTAAAATGGTGGGTGGTTGAAAATACCCCCTTCCTTCCCTGGGATCCCAAGTTCAATTTCTAGAACACATGTCTACCCATCAAGTTAGTTCATTCAGATTAGAACTCACAACAATCATTACTTCATGGCTTACGGCACTAGTGGAAAAAGCATCAAGT
This sequence comes from Beta lomatogona, assembly GCA_947646795.1. Classification (NCBI taxonomy): domain Eukaryota; kingdom Viridiplantae; phylum Streptophyta; class Magnoliopsida; order Caryophyllales; family Amaranthaceae; genus Beta; species Beta lomatogona. Next base: position 3,487,013 of record CANSNZ010000017.1, on the reverse strand, counting down.
GCTCCGGTTAAAAACCGTACAAGTGCTCCGTATTTGACCCGTAGCATACACCATACGAGCACTTGAGTATTTATCAAGTGCTCCGGTTGTCAACCAGAGCACTTCTAAGTGCTCCGGTTGTCTAAAAAACCGAAGCACTTGTGAATTTTTTTATGTTCAAAATACTTCACATGCTCCGGTTGGTAAGGGAAAACCAGAGCACTTGTGAATCAAGTGCTTTGGTTTTTTCCTAACAACCGGAGCACTTGATATTTTTTTTTTAAAAAAAAATTTGTACAGAAGTCCACCTCGTTGCAGTGGCACACCAACCACACCCCATGATTTCAGATTCTATGCAGCACATCAACCTAAAACATGCTACCTCATTCCCCTCACTTTTCACCACCACATTTCCTCATGTCCATCCCTTCAACCACCACGCACACACCTCCCCGTGCACTTCCTATTTAACACCATAATATACATTCAAAATTGATTTTCTGCTGCATAGAAACTAAACACTTGCTCCATTAAGAGGTTTTTCAAATACCACTTCTATCAACATCAAATTCAGTCCATAACTATGTTTCTCGAAACCCTAAGTCCTAAAGTAATAGATTATCATTATATAGCTAGATAAAAGCTACAACCATTCAGTTTAAACTAAACCCAAGCAAGCTACAACGATGTATTTAAACAACCACTAGTAGAGAGAAATGGAAAGAGAGTGAAGAGGAAGGGGAGAGGAGTTAGAAGTGAAGGTGGGGGCTCAGCTCACCAGCAGTTAGAAGTGTGCATGTGTTATCAAAGACAATGGCACTTGACTCCTTTTTTAGTCCACATTTAGTTCAACTGGAGAAAACATAATTTAATCTAGCTTATCCAGCCAGATGACAATCACAGTTATAACTAGCAAAGATTTGAACTGGTAGAGAACACCCCATAATCATAGAATAAGCAGATGCTTCTTATTGTATAAATCAGCTAACAGATAAACAAATTTATCAGAGGATAGATTGCTGATATCTTTTTCAAGTGTATGCTTACTGAAACTATAGACTAACTCTTGACATTTTTGAATTATATATACAGCTAGAAAGGAGCCAAACCAAAATGATGAACATCGATGGAGGAAATTGTATTAGTTCTGATGTTTGATGTCAAACATATCTCAACATGTAAAGATAGAAATGATTCAAGATTATAAATGGGCACAACCGCTTTTAACATCTGTAAACATTGATAAGCCATAAAAAAGCAGAACAAAGCCAAAGTTTATCTACTGAATTACTCTAAATGCCTAACAGTATACAAATTGCTATAGTATGTCATACATTAAAATCAGTAAGCAAATGTTGTGGTGGAGGCTCCAAAGAGACCTAAGATGGCTAACATGTTAGCCACTTAGCCTCACTCTTTATCTAATAAGCGAAAACGGTAGTAGTATGACGAGAGTTCACTTGGCGAGAATGAAAAAAAGAGGGGTGAGCATTGAAATTATTTTAGCAAGAGTCAATGTCTAGGGATGGAGACAGGAGAACCAAGCACAGAGGTCCACACCACAAATAACTCCTCTTACCATGAAAAGAGGGTACATGACACTTGAGCCTCTCACAGCACATGTATGTTGGAGGTTTCGAAACTCGGGAGCATCATCCCTAGTTGATGGCATGGATTTGCAGCTTGGTTTCACATAGCTTATATAACAACAGGGACTTTGAGCAACGTATCAAGGGATTATGAATTTTTGACAGAGGTAATAATATTAAGAATTTCAACAGATTACAATAACCAGGGCAAATAGCTAGATGCCAACACATACCTCTCCATAGTGCAGTGTAACATGAAGGCCTTGTTCTCTAGCAAATCTCAAAGCTGGCAAAAATGTTGTCCTAAAATCAAAACCAAACATACCCACATGCATAACATCTTCAGACAGGATGGAGCACATTGTATGCGTAACTAAATGAAAAAAAATCTCCATAGTCCAGTCACCAATGTTCCTTTGACATACGTGTCAACCTGCGTGCCAATAATATTGCTCAAAAAGCCATATAAGCAATGTTGCCGGTAATTCCCTCGAAATGCAACCCTAGATTTGACCAAAACTTTTACAAAGTTCAGATTTTCCTCACAATTAAATAAATTTCTAAAACCTAAGAAACCCATAGATGCTCACCTATTCCAAGCCCTAGAATCAAGAAGCCATAAATCAATTAAGGGCTTTCAAGCTTGTTGAATCGAAACCCTAAAATTGGATTAGAAGACTACCAAAAACACTATGAATCGCATAATAAAGGCAATATCATATTTTTTTGTTCAATTTGGCCAACAATAAAACCATAAAATTGGATAAGAAGAATATCTTATTTCCAAATCAAGCCCTAAAATTCAGTAGAGGGCTACTACTGCACCATATTGAACTTTGAATCGATCGAACTCGCGGATCTAGGACCGGAGGACAGCATCGAGCGAGAGAGATTGAGAGTGATAGAGGGGAAGAGAGAGAAAGGGAATCAGTTTGATGGAAAGAGAGAAAGAGAGAGAGAGAGTTTTTTTTTTAGGGGTGAAAGAGAGAAAGGCGAATAGAGCAGCAAGAGAAAAATCAAAATGGGGGGAGCAGTAATTAGAATCGAGGAGAGAGTGGAAGCGAGTGAAAATAAAATAAAAAAGTAGGAATGACAAGTGCTCCAGTCAAACGGAGCATTTGTCAATTTTTAAATTAAAAAAATTGAAGGAACATACCAAGTGCTACGTTTGTCAAACAACCAAAGCACTTGACAAGTAGCACAAGAGTTTTTTTCCACTAGTGCGGGAATTATGAGTGCAAGCTCTTGCAATTTTTAGATTCATTTTCTCTTTTATATGCCAATCTTTTCTTAAGCATAAGACATAGAAGATAAACAATACAAAAAGACAAAGAATATCCAATACCGTTATTTTCACTTATCCGTATAAAGTGTCAAAACATTGTAAGAGGCTGGATTCCACTTCCTTTTAAATCCTCTCTTTTTATATGTGGTATAAGCCAATTGGCAAACATGGGTGTAATTTTATCCTACACAACTCAGAAAAAAAGGACACAATTCATGCCATGATAATAGTTCAATAATTCCAACAATTCATTCATTATTTTTCCAGGTACAAGTAAACTAACAAACCCCAACTTTGATTAAAAATTCAAGGACCAAGAACAGGTTAAACTTTAAATGAATTCATGAAATAGACATAATAATAATAAAGGAAAAGGCAAAGTTTTATTAAGAACACAAGAATGAAAGAGATAAAAGGGATGAAAGAGATACAAAACATCCATTGATTAGTTAGCAGAGAAAGCAGCAGAATCAATCCAGATGTTCCAGAACCGGTCTGGGATTGCATGCATGAACTCATGAAGCAAAACAAATACCTAAGCTGCTTCATTCCTGAATTTGATCTGCAAATATCACACTTCCAAGAATCAATCCCATAATCTTGACAACCCCATTACGAGTCAATATTTTCAAGCATAGGAATCAAGTTATGATGCGTTCATATTGAAATACAAATGTAAAACTCAAGGTAGAAATTCATACACAAATGCAAGTTTTTAGTAATATGGAACAACAACAATGGCAGACAACTCACAGGTGGTCTATGCCTTTGATAATACATATAACTCGTCAGCCTCTGAGCACATGTGTTTGCATCCATGACAATAATAGCAACCGATTGTTTCTGAGTATCTCTGGGAAACTGTTGTGGAGGCAAACACTGCATCAAATGCCTATGTGAGGAGGGAACCAACAGAGGAGTCTGATTCTGCTGCTGATTTTGTGTTAAATGCTGCTAAAACAACCTGTAAGCTACCGCAGAATCATAACTTTGAACTACATAGGGACTTGACCAGATGATAGCTGCTGAAAACTGCGTCGGGACCTGACCAGGCGATAGCTGCTCCTGCTGCAGAGTATAGGCATATATACGTATAACGAAATTACAATATTAAGATCACAAGAGGAGAAGGACTCGTTTTGAAATTTGCATTCTCTATGTTCTGTAAGCTGCCCCCAAATACATCCAAATTGGCTATTTTAAACTGTATGAACCATTTGATCCAATTCCTTCCATAACATTCAAAAATGACAATTTACAGATTTGCAAAAAGAAAAAGTTCAACTAAAAATTCAATAGTATACTCGACTGTCCACAATTATCACTCATTCCAATCAGGTAACATACTATGGCTATTAACTTAATCATCAAGCTACGAAGTGTCAATTAAGACATATTACACAAAACGACACCTTCAAAAAGCTGGAGGATAACTGCAACTACCTCTTTGCGACTAAACTCACTTGCTTTACTAATATCTGATGGATTTCAACTCTATTATCCAAACTAAGACTAACCAATCTAAACACAATCTTCAGTTCTTCACCAAGCTGCACATAAGACCCATAAGGACCACCCTTCAAAAGGACCCGTAACTCTGTAAGGCAATACCATAGTCAAAAAAATTCAGATTAAAAAAGGAACAACAAAAGCAGTCCCATGTACCCTAATAATAAATTGACAATGGTCAAAAGTTCTCATTACCTTCTCGCCAGAGATCGGATGATTCAAAAGATCGAACAAGGTATGTTTTTCAGGGGGGCCAAATTAACCAAATGCTAATCTAAAGGGATTAAACCTTCAGCAAGATTATATATTGCACGTCAATCTTCGAGAAACAGTGAGTTTACCGAAGTATTCTTTTTGCAAATATAAATCACCTAAGTCATCTAGCTAGTTAAGAGTTCTTCTCCTACCAACAAAAACAACAAAACTTAAACGAATTTTGATAAAAAGTAACGAAATAACATCAAGGCATCAGATCTAAAAAGTGATGAAAACAACAAACCCTATAACAGTTTTGAAAACAAAAGCAAAGATCACAACAATCAAGATCCAAATGGCAACGGAACCCTAGACTAACATAAATACCAAAATATTAAACAGAAATTCAGATCAACATATATTATTATAAACAAAGAACGTACCTTTAAATGATAATTGCGTACGTTAATGGAGCAGGGCCCAGTCGTGAGAACGGAGGCAGGAGACGAGAGACCAGAGAGTAGCGAAGTCGCGTAAATGAGCGGAGGTGTCAAAGAGATAATCTTGATGAAGGTTTGCTCCCTTTAGATTAGCATTGGTTAATTTGTTGAAGAGAAATCCATGAAGCGAGTTTTAGAGATCGACGGTTAAGAGGGGAAGAGAGAGAAAAAGAACCAGTTTGGTGGGAAGGGAGTGAAAGAGAGAACAGAGAGGCAAGAGAAAATGGGGGAACAATGATTAATTAAAAATCCGATTATAGACAGAGAGTCAGATAGGGAGCGAGAAAAAAAAATGATATGAGAGACCAAGTGCTCGGGTTGACTAACCGGAGCACTTATTCACAAGTGCTTGGGTTGATTTATCAATCGGAGCACTTGATTCAAGTGCTCCGGTTGAATAATCAACCCAAGCACTTGTAAATTTTTTTTATCAAAATTTTCATAAATGCTTGGGTTGATTAGCCAACCAGAGCACTTGACAAGTAGCACAAGATGTTTTTTCCACTATATACTCAGAAATCAAGTGGATCCTGAGAACATGGGCCACCAAATAAGTTTGGGCTGGAGGCCGCGGATGAACTGGAACTGTTGGATGATGGTCATTTTGAATTTTGACTGATGAATTGAAGAAATTTACCAAAGAGCTCAGCCTTATCAAATTGTGCCTTACCTTTGGACTTGGATTTGGACCTGGAAGAGGATGGTAATTGATTATGCTTTGAAGGAGCAGATGGAGAGACTGGAGAAGTTTGTTGGGTTTGCTGATAATGTTGAAAACCCTTCTTAGTCCAGTCATTGTAATCTTTGAGAGCAGATGGACCATTTTGAAAGTACGTGGGCACACAATCGTGAAGCTTTGGATAGATTTGGAAGTTCTTCCACCATTTGACTCTAAATTCCTGAGTAAGAGAAAATGGTCTGGAGGGAAGGTGTTAAATAAGAGAGTATTACCAGCACATTATCCAAGAAATTCGAAATGTCTGGCAGAAGTATAAAACATTGGAGAATTCAAATCCTTCTTTGATATTAGACTTGGAACAATATAATTGGAAAGAATCTTGAAGTTCTTTAGGTAAGATTTTTGAAGTGGCACCATAGCATTCCCACCATTCAAGAAACCATATTGGAAATGTTTTATTTTTCTAGAGACAATCTGGATGGAAGCTAATGAACCAAGAATGGTCATAGCTTTGGACAAGGAAGACATTATACCAGGCTTGAATGTAATCATAATAGTTATAGGTTTTTGGAAGAGTAGAATCTTGGTAGTTGGAGGAAAATGATCTTGATTTTGTGAGAGGAATATTCCAGTTTGTGCTGGAAAGAATCTGAAATATCAGACATTTGGAATAATTGGTGGAGGTGGAAATATTATCTCTGAAATAGCAGGAATTTTTGTCTCGAAGGATATTCCTGTAGTATTGGATTGGTTTAGTAATTTCAAAAGGAAACCAGTTGAAATTTGTTGGAATTAGTATGTGGGTTTATTATGAGAATTTTTTATGAAAATCTTCATTAGAAAATTTATTGGAAGTAAATGTTGTTAGGAAAAGATTTTGGTATGAAGGATTAAGGACATAGGAGATGTCAGTGGTTATTGGAGAAGTAGTTTGAGAGATAGTTTGGGCATATGAAGTTGGAGGGAAATCTAGTAAATTCGAAAATTGATTGGTGGACACAGGAATTCCACCAGTGGGATGTATGACAATCCCTTGTTGTTGTTGTCTCTTGGAACTCTTCATTATGTTCGCCCTTGCAGAAATCGTATTAATCTATTTATAAATGGAATCAGTTTGAAGAAGATGGACATCTCTATATTGTAATTTAGTAGAAAATTTGAAAGAAATTCTTTTGTCACAAATGGAATTATGAATACCAATTTTATTAACTGAAAATGGATAAATTTGAGTTAGAAATGGAGTGCCAAGGATAATATTATAACTAATATCCTTAACAAGGGTAAATGGAGTTTTGAAATAATAACCATCATTATAAATGGAAGTTTTGGAAAGTTTGTACTTAATTTGGAGTATTTGACCATTAGCACTGGACAAATGTTCAGTGGTCTTCTCATAGTATTTAGAAGGGATTAGTCCTTCCTTAATCCAATTGAGATCAGCACCACTATCAAATAATGCAACGTCATTAATTTGAAAATCATTGTCAATGATCAAAGTAATTGGACAATACCATTTATGGTAATTAATCCTTTGAATGATTTGAAGAAAATTTTCATTGTTAATTGGATTTTCAGAAATTTGAATAGAATTTGTTTGAGGAGGTTCTGATGTCTCCACTATTTCAAAATTGGAACTTTGAAGAAGTGTAATCTTGGCATCAAGTTCTAAATCTTTTGTTTGAATAGTAAAAATAATTTGCTCAAGATCTTTAATTTGAGATTTTATTTGATTCACCTCACTTTGAAGATCTTGGGTATTAACTAGAGAAATAAATGCCTGATGGTAAGGAGAATCATTAAGTATTTTTTGGAGACTAAAAGAAACTTGTTTTTCCCTCTCGTCTATTGGAGAAGATTTTAAAACAATTTCTCCTAATCTTTCAAGATACTGCTTTCTGAGGGCGCCATCTTGAATTTTATCAATAATTTTAGAGAAGTAATTCCTTCTCCTTTTCTTTTTTGGAAATAACACAAAGTCCTTTGGAACAAAATTGGAGAGAATGATCAGAATTGAATTCATTTGAATCCTGATCATAATCTAATTGGTAAATAATATTATCTGAATCGAAATCTGTTTGGAATCTGATCATCCTGATTCAATTGGATAATATTTAAGAGTTTGTCTCTTAAATCTGGATCATCTTGGAAATTTTCATTAATCTTATTTTTGAAATTACAATTATTTGCTTTGTGACCAGGCTTGCCACATTTGTAACAAATAATCTTTTGGAAATCCTTTTTGGAAAATTCTTTTGGAAATGTCTTATTCTGTTTTTGATAAAACTTTTCAGAAGATGGACCTTTCTTTTGACGAAAATTTTGAACCTGTTTGAGTTTCTATTTTCGAATAGTTGAAGGGGCTTGGATTTTCTCAAAGCCAAAGGCTTCATAGAATGTTCCAAGTTCTCTTCTTTGCTGAGCCTTTTCACTTCCATACTTAGATTGGATCTTTAGCTCATTGCAAAGAGATAATCCTTCTTTTTTGATAAAAGCAAACAATTGGCCATATGTTAATTGATCATACAAAATTGTTTCTTTATTTGTAGCTTCTCTTACTTTTTGGAAAATTCTTTGAGCAAATTAATTTGGAAGTCTGGAAATAAATTTTTCTTTCCAGAATGGTTGTTGACCATCTGGTCTAGTAAGAGCATTGGATATAAATGTATCTTTGTACCAATGGTAATCATTTAAAGTTGGACATCGAATATTAGCTAAAACTAAAGTATTGGATTTTGATAATTCATTTGTTCCACCAAGAAAATGGAGAGAAATAGTTTGGAGCAGAAGAGCAAATCCATCTTTTGTTCCATCTGGTTTCATATGATTGCAAATATGTGTTTAATCTTATGGTATGAAAGTATTATCCCACCAGGTATTGTTCTAGTTTTTGAAATTAATTTTATTAATTTAATTTGGAGACTCATCACTTGAAGAAAAGGCTTGAGAAATTGCATTTGCTTCTTTGTCCTTTTCTAGACATGTGATGTTTTTATCCAGTTTTTCAGAAATTCTTTTTAAAATTGCTTTATTACTATTACCAATACCTTTGGAAATTGGGAAAACATTTGGATCATTAATAAGTGGTCTTGAAATTTCATTTGGGAAAATCGGACTACGTTGTTCAAGAGAAATTCCATTTAATTTATTTGATAAATCATCTATTCTTTTGAAGATTGATAATCAGAAGATTTGGAAGATAAAGAATCAACTTCAGTTGACATTAGATCAACTTGTTTGGAAATCGTATGTAAAATTGTATTGGAAAAATTATTCTGTTCATAAACCTTTTTTATATCTCCTAAAGTAGGACTTGATTTATCATCAGCATCTCTTCCTACTTTATATGGAGCAGCTTCACAAGTTCCTTCATTAGAAGTAACCTGCAAACCTGTTTATGGAGGATGATTAGATGAAACCAATTCATCATTTTAAAGAGTCCATTTTTTAGCTATATTGGATTTGACACACAAATCAGAAAATGGATAAGGAATTTTTGAATTACTTAAGTACATTGGAAGCCATGTAAAAAATGGAATATTTGCAGAGAACCTGTTCAGTTCTGCATAATACTGCTCACGAATAAATTCTGTGGTAGGTTTATCAAATTGGAGCAAAACCAATTTCTTTTTTCAAGATATTCTGGATTAGAGAAATCTTTTTGAAGCATTGGTTTATCAATTTGAAATCCTCCTCTAGTAAGAACATTTAAACTAGAGAACTTTGGAGGTCTCATATCAGACTTAGTTGGTGATGGTAAATCATCATCAACTATTTCTAGAATAGGAGATTTTTCAAAAAAATCTTATAATTTTGAGAAGAAGATGGAAAGTCTTCTGAATTTTGAAAAGTATTTCAACGTTCATAAGAACAAGAAGATCTGGTACTTTGGAAATCATAATTGGAAGAAGAGGATGGAAATTCCCTATTCGAGTTAAATCAAATAAGAACTCTCCCATCTAGTTCTTCAATAATTTGCTCACCTTTTTTCTCAGTTAAAGCTTTTGGAATTGGTGGTGTTTGAAGTTGCCATTCATCTGGAATAGTCATTTCATCCCACGCTAAGGTTTGAGGAACATGTGTAGTTGATTTGCCATGTTCAACTTTGAAAAGCAAAGTTTGACCAGGAGTAAAACGTATTCTACACCTTAGATTTAATTGGGTATTTAAAAATTTGTAATAAATTCGATAAATAATGGAGAAAAATTGGAGATTTTTTAAAATATTGATATCTAGAGTTAAAGACTGGAGAATAAAAGGATCTTCAAGGTCTTTACTCAAATTTGGAAAACAATTGAAATAAATTAGACCTTGACAAATATTTGTATTTGCCAAAGCTAATAAAGAATCTTTGAAAGATTTAAGAGATTTATCTCTTAAAGCAAGCATAATTGGACAATCAATACCTAATCTTACCATAGGCTTGACAGTTATTTGTGTCACACCCCAGTTTTTGGAAACAGTTTATTATTTATGTTATTAATTATATTATTTATTTATTTATTTTAGCTTATTTAATATTAAATTTATTTATCTTTAGGAATTACCTTGTAAATAATTTATATGGTTGTAGTAGGGCAAGTTTAGTGAATAATTTTTTAACTTAATAATAATAAGAGGGAATATACTCACATATATGTTAAAAGGGAGGAAAGGGGAAGATAAAACAATAAAATAAAAAGAAAAGAAAAACAAAGAAAACCTCATATACGTTCTTCTTCACCACCTTTTCACCTCTTCTCCATCTCATTCTCTCAATTCCTTCAACATTCATCTTTCACACACAGCCACCACCATTACTGACTCACCTTTGCCACCGACTACCACACCACCGAGTGACCACAACAACTCCGTCGAGGCGGCGGATAGGCGGCACAAGGGGAGAGCAAAAGACCCGATGCTGCTTCGTTTTGGAGAGTCTAGGGCTTGTTTAGGGGCGTTTTGCAAGTCATTTTTCATCCCTAATCTTCTATATTAGTGGGTAAGTTGATTCCTCAACTAATTTAAGTTTTTCTTTTAAAATTATGAAGTTAGGGTTAATGTTTATGAAGTTTAATTGGGAGTTTTGTTTTTAATTGTTTGGGTGTGGAATTGAATGAATAGAATGTTTATTTAGGTGTTTAGTAGTTAGTTTAGATTAATTGATTGTTAAGTAAACTTGGTGTTCAAAGAAATTTGTGGCGTAGTTCGTATAAATTACCTGTCAGTTTCGTAAAATGCAGTTTTAAGCAGTTTCTGGGCATTTTTAGCAAAAATATGATTTCACAAAAGTTGTTTGTATTGAAATTTTATCCAAGACAGGCTCAAGAAACACTTGATTTGGATCTCGTAGGAGGAATTTATGTCCATTTTAAGTTTCTTTCAAAATTGATAAATTGTATAGTTAGTTCCGAGTGTTTCAAGTTTGAATGTTTTTTTATGAATGTTGATTTAATATAAACTAAGGGAGATTTTAGTATTGTTGGTATTGATTACTTTGGTAATCAAAGGTAAATGGCAGTTTAAGTAAACAAGTTATAAGAATTAGTTATACTTACTTTTATATATAAAAAAAAGGGGTTGATGTTTTATAAAACTAAAGTTAATAAAGCTCATTAACTATTTTAGCCAAATCTATTAATACTTATTAAGTGCATGTATGTTTATATTGTAGATCCCGGTTTCATTGGGGAGCCGTATTGATTGAGCTAGTTGGTTTGCTATAGTTTAAAAGGTAAGATTCCTTACTCAAATCTTTAATAGTTACGAGAAAGGTCTACAAAAGATAAGATTTCAACTAAAACTTTCATAGTTACGAGAAAAGATTATAAAGGTATGTATCTCTCTTGAGTTGAGATTGGTTTGAATAGGAGGGTGTTCCCCCTAATACAAACAGTTTGTTTTCAAACCTTGAATTTATAGGATAGTTACAGAAAAAGATTTATGGATAGTTTTATGTTTTTGAAACGGTTGGGATTGCCTTTGTGGTGTCTCAAGGAATTGGAACCTTGTCGGGATGGTCTCGACATTACAGAATAGTTGGGGGTACGTTGATCAGTACCTCGGACTTAGATCTTCTGCTACGGTTTGGCCGTTTGTGGGGTGTGCACACTAGGGGTCTTTGTCTAATAGTTATCCGGAGGGCCTAACTAGCCCAATGGGAAAGAAAGTTCGTTCCATTCCATAGATTTATGATTCTAAGATTCTGAAAGAAATTGTTTTAGCAAAGAAAATAGAAGAGTATTTGGGTTGGAAAATAAATGAAGAAAAATGTTTTTTTTTTTTAAATGTTTCTATTAGTATTGTGGTTGCAAAAGTAAATGATTTGTAGGATATAATTAATGCATCCTACCTGCATATGTATTTGGCTTTACAGTATTGAATCTTGCTCAGCCTGTTTGGCTGATACTACATGTCTGATATATGCAGGTACATGAGGGCTTAGAGCCGGGGTGTGGGCGGAGAGCAACGTCCACTAGTTTTGCGTAAATATAGTTACAATAGTTTTTTTCTGGTGCGTTTCTTATATATATATATATATATATATATATATATATATATATATATATATATATATATATATATATATAAATCAATATTTTGAGACTTAGGTTGTAAATATTAATCCACCTAAATCTTTATTCGGTTGGGTTGTAATAGTTGAAATTAAGCTTTAATTTAGTTTTGGTACATGTAGTTCTTCCTTAGCGATTATTCTCGTAATAATAGTGGAATAACACGTTTGGATTTCGAGTAATTATACAGGAATTTCGTTGGCATTTGAGATGGGTGGAGTTGTTGGGAATTCAGGATATGGACTGCTGATTTGTTGAAACAAGTTTATAATTCGGACGCCAGTCCTAAATTAAATTTTAGGCAGTCCATATTTCAAACAGAACTCTGCCGAATTTTCCATAGAATTTTAATATTATTTAATTTAATTAATCACTCGAAATTTAGGGATGTTATAATTTGGACACAACCAAAATGGATATATCTAAAACCTTCATTTAGATGTGTTTTGACAGACTCATTATCAAGTAATTGGACATACATGTGTCTTTCAGACACGCTAATAGTGAATTGTTCTATGTGAATTCCCCTACCATAAACAAATTCCCAATTGGAAGCTTTATCATAAATATTATTTTTGGAAATCGTTGGCATTTCCCAAACAAATGGATCATCTTTTTGAGTAATCTGTTTCTTTTGAACTGGGTGCCTGTCAGAATTAGAAACCTTTGAAAAAACCTTTCTGAGTTTATTCTTCAACATTTTCTATTAATAAACTACTGTGATAAATAGTTATAATCTGAGGGAAGAAACAGAGGGACCACCACACCGTGACCACTTAACCACGGCTAACCAACGGCTTTACAGGCTGACTAACACCGCACTAACACAGATATAACCACTACTACAGTGGCTTATATATGTATGTATATATATATATATATATATAGTATGTGTGTATATATATATATATATACACATACTATATATATATTTTGTACTTGTCGTACCAAATTCAATAAGGGTAACATACCGCGTACCCGAATTCGTACCCTGTTTCGAACCGAATCTCGTACCGTGTAACATTGCTCTTGGGCCCGCCCAAGTCTGGATTCGCCCCTGGTTTCACCGACTCATCAAAAATTAAATTGAATCCTCTCCAGTTAATTCGCCAAATTGTATGCATATTTTTATTGCCTACGCGGGATGAGCACGCATTTGACTACCTCATTGTGAAGATTTTTGTTTTGAAAAAGAAGTCGACAATAATTATTTAAATGATGATTCATAAACCTAATTGGATGTTAGGAAACCATACGGACATCTTAGGGACTTATCCAATAATGTAGATCTCCCCGTCATGACTTCATGATTGGTCAATGGACAAAAGATAGAGTTCGGGAGTGAGGGTATTAATATAATCAGGAATCAATATATATATATATATATATATAAGTGAGTTCATATGAGAATGCATACTTACATGAGAAATGAGAATGAGTTTTACGCGCTATAACTCTAATGAACAAGTGATGTAACTCTAATGAAAAAGTGATGTAACTCCAAAAAAAAACAATATCTGAAATAAAATTCAAAAAAGGAATTTTTTTTGTTTGAAAAACCCTAGCCGTTTCCTCTCCTCTCTCCCTCTCCCTCTTCAATTATCTTTCTAGGGTTTTTAATTTTCTTAGCCTCCTTGGCCGAAAATAGTCTAATTTTCAAAGGAAATTAGACTATTTTCGACCATATTCCTTAGATTTTAGTTTTTTTAGTGTTACTATTTTCTTTATTGCTTTCTTCTGTTCAGTTCTCTCTATCTGTGAGAGTTTTTGTCCCCCTTTTTGGTGGTTATTTCTCATCTTTGTATGAGTTTTCTTATTTTCATGGTGTCAATAATTTGGAAGATGGTATGGATCCATAAGGGTTTAGGTTTTTTCAGCAATTCGTCATTGGGAACAATTATATCACAGAATCAGATTGTGAAGGTCTCTACTTGGAAAGATGCAAAGACATCGAAGTTCACTGCTCGCGTCAAGCTTGAAGCGGTGGAGTTGAAGCTGTGCTCGAGTATGCTTAAAATTAATTGGTTCCATTGTAAAAATTGTTGCAATTTGCTAAATCTGTATTTTTCAGATTTTAATTATCATTGTATGTGCCATTTGGCTTATTATTAATGATATATTTTCTTCCCGTCAAAAAAAATAATAAAAAAAAAGGAAATTTTTTTTTTTTGGGCTCAAAGTTTTTTCAGGGGTATAACTCTAATGAACAAGTGTTGTAACTCTAATCAAATCGTGTGGTTGAGATTCATTCTCATTTCTCATGTAAGGAGCATTCTCATATAAGGAGCATTCTCATGTGATCTTGCCTCTATATATAATTGAGTTCATATGAGAATGTATACTTACATGAGAAATGAGAATGAATTTTAGGCGCTATAACTTTAATGAACAAGTGATGTAACTCTAATGAAAAAGTGATGTAACTCCTAAAAAACAAAAATTAGAAAAAAAAAAGAGAAATTCATAGAAGCACGCCTCAGATTCATACTCTCATTAAATCATATTTTTAGCGGTAATAAATGCATTCTCTTGCAATTGCCTTTCGAAACACTTGAAGTTTCATTCTCTCACCTCTAAACCAATCAACGAATCACAGAAATTTATTTGCAGAAGGAAAGAAAAAAAGTTCAATCTCATCAATCATTTGAAGTCATCGATTCATGTCTCTCGTTGAATTTTTATGAACAAATAATGGTCTGATCCACCGTTGAAGCAAGTAATAGATCTCTTTTAAATTTTTTTGATTTCATTCGTATGATTAAAATTCTGCACATCTCACAGTAGTGAAGTACTCTACTCATTTAATCAATGCCAATAGCAAGTATAGAAAAATTGGAGGAAAAAATCAACATCAATACAAAATCCACCCGTTATGGAAGAATCAGGTATAAATTTTATTTTTTTTAATCAAATTGAACTTGATTATTCTATTATGAAGACTTATCATTTAGGTGGAATAGTGGAGACAGAGTAAGATGAAGAAGAAGACAGAAAAACACAGAGGAAAGCATTGTTAATGATCAAGATAAAATGAAAGAAATTGCAGGGATTAAGAAAGAGGAAGAAATAATCAGGGTTTATGATCAGAAGATAGAGAAAAAACAAGCAGAAAAGAGTAGTTTTGAAGATGATGATAAGACTCATTATGGTTATAGGGTAGTTTTGATGATGACGTTAAACTTCAACTTTGTAAGGAGGATTAAAGTTACAGCAAGTCCTCTTTAGAGTTACAGCCAGTATTGATTAGAGTTATAAAAAATACTCCCTCTGTCCCATAATATAGTTCCCATTTTTCTTTTTTCACGGTAATTTATGTAAGTAGAATCTAAGAGGGATAGTAAAGATTTTTTGTTTATTTAAATAAATGTTGTATGGGAAAATATGATTTTAGGAGAGAGAATGGAGAATAATTGGTGAAAGAGCATTAATTGTAACACTTGGGTTGAATAAACAAAGCAAAAAATAAAATTCAATAAGCAAATAAATGATGGGACACGATTTTTATAGACAAATTATGGAAAAATGTGGAACTAATTATGGAAATGGAAACTATATTTTGGGACACCCAAAATGGAAATGGAAACTATATTTTGGAACAGAGAGAGTAGTATTATTTAGAGTTAGGCAAGTCTTCCTTAGAGTTATAGTGAGTCTTGTTTAGAGTTATGACAAATATTGATTAGAAAATAAGGTAATATGGACCATTTATAATATAAGATCTAAAGGCCCATAAATTTTCTCATTTCTCACCTTAATACCCATTCTCTCTCTCTCTCACACACACACACACACACAAAGAAATGTAAAAAACAAAAGATTGAGGGTTAGAGTATATAAATAAGCCTGAATTCTTTAAGAATCTACACCATGAAATGTAGATTGTTAGTATAATAATAAATAAATTAGAACTGACCCTCAAGTTTTATACCTTTGTCGCTTAGGTTTTGAATAACGTTCCGTAGGAGGAGCAATCTTGAAACTTGTATGGAGACCTAATGGAAATATACGAAGGTTTTTGATGTTTAGATAGTTTGAACATGTTTGAGAGTATTTGGAGTGATTTAAGAGTATTATGTCGGCATAAGAAAGCGTAGAAAATCGTACAAAAAACATGGCTATTTATAGGAAAATCGAGCTCCGGAATCCGCATAAAGATAAGAACAGTGTGTGCGCTTACGCACGACGGTCCGCCTAGCACATGCCACCTGCACCTAGCACAGACTACCTGCGTCAGCTGAGGTGCTTTTGATTCAAAAGAAACAGAAAAGTGTGAGAGAGAAACCGAAAAATGAGTTAAAATATTAAAAAAAAAATTGAATGACATAGGTGGAAAAATAGGAGAAAGTAGATGGGACAAGTCAAAAAATAGAAAAGAAAAAAATTGTAGATTAATAAGAACCAAATTATTAGAATACGCAGTTAAATTTTACATAAAATTACACAAACCCAAACCTAAGTTCTCCTAACAAGTCCATTGCATCTCATCCTAACCCAACAGTATCTCTAGACATCTCGCACCCAGCTAGTCTTCCCTTATCTTCTCGTTTGTTTGTTTCAATCATGAACTACAACATACAATTAAAAATACCCGACAGTCTTAACGAATGGATTAAACTAGTCACTAAATGGATTAAAGAATGTGATTATTGAATGGATTGAACTAGCCATCGAATAGATTAAATTGGTCACTAAATAGATTAAACTAGTCATTATATTCAGAAAGGTGATATGTTCTCTTCGCAATATTAGGCTTGGGTCGTTGCCTAATTTCAAATTAAGAATAGGCGGTCTCCTACAAGACCAACTGTAAGAAGAAACACAAGAAAAGTGAGTACAGTAAAAAGAAAGGGAAGAAGTAATAAACAACAAAGGAGGAAATATTGATTACACAAAGTGATGACTAGATATGGTAAAAATTGACACGACTTGCTAACCCAACCCAATTCCGTTCATGGAATTAGCGGGTTTGGGATAAGGTTCTCAACCCGTTTAAGTAATTGGGTTGACACGACATGACTAATTTATTAAACGGGTTAGGTTAGGGTTGAACATTTTAGCCCGAATCCTACACGACAACCAGTTTAACTACTATTCTACTATCAATTTATTAGTTAGACTTGAAATAATTTGAATATTTTAGTAAGTATATATGATTTATTCTTTGGTTGTTCAACTTTATTTATTTAGGTAAAATATTTGTATATATGACGTGGATTAAGAAATATATGACGTACAATTGTTTATTTTATGTATATATGCGCATTTGATAAAACAAGTCAATAAATGGGTCAGGTAACCCACTTAATAAACGGGTTGAATTAGGATTGAGTATCGTTGACCCGTTTAATAAAAGGGACGAGTTAGGATTGATTGCTCGTTTGGTAGTCGTTAAGTCTATGGTGAACTCCACTTCTCTTATTGGAGGCATCCTAGGGATTTCTTCTGGAAAGACATCATGAAATTCATTAACTGCGGGAATATTCTCCATCTTTTCTTCTTCTACGTCCCTGGTTCTAGGTTGGCTTAGGATCTGCTGATGTTGAGTCTTTCTGGAAGCACTCATATTCTATATGGCCTAACTTGTTACAAATCCTACAAGTTACCAAATATCCTTCACAGTCCTTCCCTGGGTGGTTTCTTGGGCATCCTTTATAGTAGTATACTCTCTTAGACTTTCCATTTTCAGACTGACTAAGGTGTTGTTATTCCCAGTGCTTTTGTCATCTTTTCCTTACTTGAATCCCCCATTAGTCTTTTGTCGCTTGTCTCCACCTTGGAACCCATTACTAGACCCCTTCCTTTTGTCTTTATAATTCCCTTCTAGCTCTCCTCCCTTGATCCCGAATAGATGGGCAGCTCTTCTATACACTTCATCTAAGCTATCAAAGTTAGCCCCTCCCACTTTCCCTTGAATGGACAAGGTTAACCCTTGCTCAAATTGTCGATCCTTCAGAACTTCAGTTTGAACCACTTCAGGTGCAAAACTCATTAACTCTATGAACTTAGAATAGTATTTATTGACAGTCATGGTCTCCATCCTAAGGTTCATAAACACTAGGCACATCTTTTTCCTTAAGTGAGGTGGGTAAAACTTAGTTCTCAAGGCTTCCTTAAATTGTTGCCATCCAAAATCTTCTTGAATCATTAAAGACTCCTTCTTGTGAGACCACCATAAATCAGCTTCCTCTCTTAGGTAGTATGTAGCATTGTTGATCTTTAACTCATTAGTGCACTTAACAGCATTAAACAACTTGTCAAACTCCCTAATCCAGTTCTTAAGACTAACTGGGTCCTCTTTTCCATCATAGACATGTGGATTCCTAGAGGCTACTTTCTTAAACACATCACCAGCTAGATCAGGTTCAGTTGAGTAGTCATAGTCTTACCCAAATTCTTGGTCAGAGAAGTCAACTCCTTAAGAGTTGATCGAGTTTCATATCTCTTCCAAGTCTACTGGCCATTTCTTCTTGGGTAAGAAACAAATAAGTGCTTCTTATTAAGCCATCCTACTAAATTTGTAAATCATACAATGATCATGATTCATAATATGATTGACATCAAGCACATAACTTGAAAAAGAAACTAAAATTTTATTTATTAATCATCCTTAAAAAGGAACGCTAAAATTTCTTAAGGAGTAGTAGTCTAATTCTAGAACTACTAATTATTAAAACTACTAACAACTACTAAAACAACTTAACATTTTTCTAAAATAATAATAAAAATTATTCATAATGATAATCAGTTGGATTGAAGTTGGGGTCATTTTGATCTTCTGCTTCATCACAAGTTTGGTGTCTGAACTCTTCATACCACCATTCATCATCCATCACAGGATGATATTCAGGAGATGATGTACCCTTTGAGCTTCCCAGGTTGGTCTAAACATTGGAGGTTTCAGGACTAATTGTAGGTTCAAGATAAGAATGGTTGTATCAATCATATCTTTTACTTCTTGTTGCTCTTTCCACAGTTCAACATAGCAGAGGTCAATCATGAAATATGGTACAGTAACTAGCCAAATCCCCTCTTGGTAATGATCCACCATGTTGGGCATTCCATCCAACAAATTCAATACATTATAATATTTTCAGTATAACCCATGGTAGGCTTCGATGTAGGGTAGGTATTCTAAAAGTAGAGCAAATGTTGGTCCATGATAATGAAATTGTAGGTGTCCTTACTGTACTAGGAAGTTCGCATACCCCATAATGGTACGCACATAACCAGACACAAACGGCCAACTCAAATACCAAGTCTTTCCTAGCTAGAACTTTCCTCAGAAAAATTAATCCACACACTTGTTCTCTTTCTTGAAAATATATAAATTGGAAAATATTTATACTTGGAAATATAACTTTTTCGACAGAATAACAAAAGAACATATATGCACATAAAATACAAAAAAGTTATGCACAAAAAATTGCGAAACTCTAGCTTATATGCCCTTCCTAAATCTACCCAAACTCTCATTATTAATGCAAATACTATGTTAAATCTAAAGGCTCTGATACCACTTTGTAACACCCCCAAATTTCTCTCGTTTTAAAGAATATATTTTAATATAAAACCCTTGAGAAACTTGCGAGTATTACCGCCACGTGATAACGTTAAAGGCTAAAAGATACTAACTACTAACTAAACTTTAATAATGCTGCGGAAATAATAAAAATAACTTCTCTTTATAGATAAAAACTTTATTGTTCAACTATGACAATGGAAAATAGGAAATAATATAACGACTACTGAACTAATTATTATTCCTCACTAGCTCCCCCATGTGAAGTATGCATTGCATCAACCTGTAAATTAATAGGGTCATCACAGGGACAAAGCCATAAAACAAAACAAACAAAAATAAAAGTGTACAGTAAAAATACTCAGTACATGTATATGCGGAATATTAAACACTTTATTTAATTAAACATTCAGAATATTTTCATAAACCATCCTTGGATACTTATAATACTTATATAATATAAAGTATATAACTTTAATAAAACTCCTTTCCTTGCTTAGGTACATTTCCTAAAGTGTGCACACCCCCCAAGTTTAGTATTCCTTACTGAGTATATTATGAGGTTACTACCTTGACTTATACAAAAGTACATGGGTAAAATATTATAGCTACCGTTCTTGCTAATAAATAACAAGTCGTTGCCTCTTTATAATTGCGATCATAAAATGTCATATAACTAATAAAAATCCTTTGGAAATAATCCTCCTTTGAAAGAAAAATAATTCTTATAAACTTAGCCATATAAAAACATAATATAAATAACTTGTTCATAAAAATCCTTAAAAGTAATATTACCATACTCGAATATCAGTAACGTGATCAGATCATAAATCAAACTAACAATGTAATCTGAGCAAATTAATGTTGTACTACTATGGAATTTCATGAGCAGATAAAACAAGTATGCAATATAAGCTTTATAGATCAATTACATCATTCAACTTTAGAATAATATCATGTTCTAAAAAAACGAGTAGGTGTACTGCTACATTCGTAATAACCGAGTAAGTGTACTGCCAGGTTCTTAAAAAAGAATCGGCTAAGTGATATAACTTTAAATTAATAACAAGTTCATGGTAAGTTAATAAATTAAACGTATTCCTGAAAACTCATAAAATTCATAATAAAACTCATAAAAACATGTATTTCAATCTAAAAATAATAACCCTAGAAACATTAAAAGTCTACATATACACGTACCTTGAAGATTAATAACTAGTACGAGAGAAGAGAAAGGATAGGCCAAGAGGGAGAAAGAGTTTAAACTTTAGAAAAGAGATGTATTGCTCAAATTTGGTGTGAAGAATATGAGAGGTGGAGACCCCTATTAATACTAGTTGAGTAGGTAGTGTCGTAATAGGACTAGAAAACTAAAAGACGGGGGTTTAAGAGAAAAGATAAATAAATTTAGCTAAGATCCAACTACTTTTTACGAGCATCTAACTAGAATTGGGGAAAATATAAATTATTCCCTAAGATATATAATCTAGAAGCTTAAATTAATTAGAAAGATAAGCAAAGTAATGAAAAATCCAAAGTTGATAAATACCAACTGCTGTGAGACTTTTTTTTTTTTGACGGGAAGAAAATATATCATTAATAATAAGCCAAACGACACATACAATGATAATTAAGATCTAAAAAATACAGATTTAGCAAATTGAAACAATTTTTATAATGGAACCAATTAATTTTAAGCATATTCGAGCACAGCTCCAACTCTACTGCTTCAAGCTTGACGCGAGCAGTGTACTTCGATGTCTTTGCATCTTTCTAAGTAGAGACCTTCACAATCTGATTCTGTGATATAATTGTTCCCAATGACGAATTGCTGAAAAAACCTAAACCCTTATGGATCCATACCATCTTTCAAATTATTAACACCATGAAAATAAGAAAATTCATACAAAGATGAGAAACAACTACCAAAAAGGGGGACAAAAACTCTCACAGATGGAGAGAACTGAACAGAAGAAAGCAATAAAGAAGATAGTAACACTAAAAAAATACTAAAATCTACGAAAAAGGGTCGAAAATAGTCTAATTTCCAAAGAAATTATACTATTTCCGGCCAAGGAGGCCAAGAAAATTAAAAACCCTAGAAAGAGAATTGAAGAGGGATAGGGAGAGGGAGAGGGAGAGAGGAGATGAAACGACTAGACTAAGAAGCTAATTTACATTATAATTAGGGCCCTACCAACTGCTGTGAGACTTGGTACTTAATTTGTTTTTTTCCTAAACCAATGCCAACTAGCTAGCTGTTGAGAGGAGATAAAATTATATCACGAAATATTTTTTTTTCTTTGTAAATCTTTTTGGATTTCTTTAAAATATTTTTTAATTTTTAAACAACTACTTGGATTTAACAATTAGTAAACTTAGGCTCAACATGTAATCTGATCTAACTATTTTAAAAACCTTTGTAATAATTTTTTTAGTAAATAATACCTTTTAAAAATTAATAACTATTCTACTATCAATTTATTAGTTAGACTTGAAATAATTTGAATATTTTTAGTAAATATATATAATTTATTCTTTGGTTGTTCAACTTTATTTATTTTGGTAAAATTTTAGTACATATGACGTGGATTAAGAAATATATAACGTACATTGGTTTATTTTATGTATGCACACTTGATAAAAAAAAATGGGTCAATAAACGGGTCGAATAACCGGCTTAATAAATGAGTCGAGTTAGGATCCAGTATTGTCGACCCGTTTAATAAAAGGGATGGGTTAGGATTGACGGTCCGTTTGGTAGTCGTTAATAAATGGTGGTAATGAAAATGAATTTTAAGTTTAATATTACAAGGAAACTCTTAAAATCTCCACAGGGAGACAATTTTCAACTCCCAAATTTGTGTTTTTTTCTCCATGGGGAAGCAATCTCACCCATAAGCTTGTGTTTTTTCTATAAGGGAATCAATTTTCAATACCACTTATTACCAGCTACACGGTGGTATTGGATGAGAATGAAAATTTAAGAAGAAACTTAGACACTTTAGGATAAATTAGCATCACCATGGGAATGAACAATGATTTTCTTCACAAATTTAAATAGAAATTCATTCCTATTACAACTATTTATAACCAACTACTAAAACGGACCGTGAGGATGCTCAAACCGTTTACCGATAGAATCGACATAAATTTGACACGACACTATCCGCTTACCAGTTCTAGTAATTGAGATATGCCGTATGCGGTGATACTGTGATTAGGAATGGCAATGGGTAGGGTCTAGGTAGGGTAAGGCTAGACCCTTACCCATATCCTAACTTTTGGATATAGACCCATACCCATAGGGTAAATTTTTTTAGGACCCTTAACCATACCCGTAGGGTCCGATAGGGGCTGGGTAGGGTCTAGGGTCTAAAATGGGTCCAACACAAAATAAACCTGCTTACATTTTCACATGTATATATAATCGTTAATCATGATTTCATATATTAACTAGTGTTTAGGCCCGGGCGATGCCCCGGGTTTTCTCTGTGCTACAATTTAGTAGTGGTTATATAAGTCATCTCATACTCATTTAAAAAAGTCATGTCATTCATTATATAGATTTTTCAAAAGTTTTCTTTTCATATATCATCATTAATTTTGATTAAATAAGCAATAATAGTATGGTGGAGTGATGGTTGAATCTCTTTCTTTCATACTTGAGGTTGTGGGTTCGAATGCTCACGTTCACAATGCTTTTTTTTTTTTTTTTACTATATGAGAAAGGCGTGGATATAATGTTATTGAATGGGGCATGGTGACACGTGGCACATATACGTTCTTAAGAACGCTTTTTAATATATTAGACTGCTCTTCAAATGGTGTCATGCATACATAATTAATTTTAATGAAAATGCGAATTTATTTATTTATCTTTAAGGATGCAAAGGCTATGTTTAATAACATTAACTAATTACAACACATATATGTAATTTTGTGGAAACATGGATCACTAAAAGACGTTAGATTAGATGGTGATTCTTTGGAAATCCTTACATAAGGTCAGGGGTTCGAGCCCAGGCTTCAGCATATTTATTTTTTAAATAATGACCACTTGATTTTGTTGATTAATATACATGTGGCAAAATTCTGGTGGGAGGAGGAGGGTGCCACGTGGCGCATAGACGTTGTTAAGCACGCCTTTTAATATATTTGTATAGATTTTGCAATTAGCACACGTAATATCACGTACATTCCATACCAATACATATTTTTTGCATATCCCAAAAGTCTCATACATCAAAATATAAATAAATATATTTTTACGTGATTGAGATTTGCGGCTAGGGTTCCTAACAGAAGGAGGGTTTTCGTTTTATTAGAAATCTGCTGGTAGGATATGTTTATATATATATATATATTTATTTTAATTTAAAAAAATTAAAATATATATTTTAGTTTAGATGGGTCTATAGGTAGGGTTTGGGTAGGGTCTGGGTATTTGAGGAGTGGACCCTTACCCTACCCTTACCCGATAGGACCAAGACCCATACCCTACCCTTACCCATAGGGTCCAAAAAATTAAGACCCATACCCTAATTTTAAGGTAGAGTCTGGGTGGGTCTGGGTAGGGTCCTGGATCCATTGCCATCCCTAACTGTGATATGCCATTATACCATACCCAATCACTTGAATCAAAAAAATCACAAGTACCAAGACCAAATGTATTATGTAGGTGGTGAGATGAGGTAATATTACATAAAAAACAAGGGTAAATTGGACGGTCCGTATCTCACGTTTCCAAATCAATCTCCTCCAGATCTCTCTTTCTTGCTCCTCCTCCCTACACTACACTACACTCACTCACTCACTCTCTCTCTCTCTTTCTCTCTCTCTCTACTAGTGCAGCAGCATAACAGCAAGTAAACTACAATGGCAGGTATGGCTGTCATCGGGGCGATAACTGTGCAAAATAACCTCGCATTCTCCTCTTCTTCTCTCTCCGGCGACAAAATTCAAACGACGTCGTTTCTGAACCGCCGATATTGTAGAATCTCTTCTAGAGCTCCAATTGTTGTCTCTCCCAAAGCTGTTTCTGATTCTAAGAATTCGCAGACTTGTCTTGACCCTGAAGCCAGCCGTGTGAGCAGCCCCTCATTCATTGTTTTTTTTTTTTTTCGTTGTATTTTCTTTTTTGCTCAGTTAATTTAATTTGACCCGTGTTCGTTACATCCCCGTGATTAAAATGCGTCCTATACAGTTGTTATATTTCTGTTTTTGGGAAAAAAAATAATTCACGAGTTCATTTAATGTAGTTGATGTCAGCTAGTTTAGATGGTAAACCCCATTTCTTGGTATTGAATTGACGAATCCTGTCTACATCACTTCACTTAATTGCTCATTTACAACCAAAAAAAGAAAATGATTTGATTGTCAAAAATGCGACTTGAGGTAAATATTTTGTTCATCTTGGAGAAGATCCGGTAATTTCCAAATTTCATTTAAATTGATTACTTCGGATTGCTATATAAAGTGACCAAATTTGAATTGCGTGCTCTTATTGTTGGTTCAATTCTTATGAGTTTTGCATAATGTAATTGAAAACTGATGATTTGAATTTTGAGATTAGCTTTTTGTGACGGCAAGTTTCGTCTTGATTCTCGCATTACTTGTTGAATCCCAATGCATTTCTCAAGTACATCAAAGAATACTTAGTCACTCGTTTCTTGTTTTATTATAAAGCTTTTTGAAGTAATCCCTACTAAAAGAGTTATTCCAATACAATTTGTAGTAATTTATGGTGTGAAATACTAGTAGTGATATTTTTATATGAAAAAGTCAGAATAATGAAGTTAATCTTTCGCTTTTTTACTTGCATAAAGGATTTCTTTATTGGGTGTGGAGACACAAAAAGGAAGATAAGAATCACATGCTTTATTAATTTACTAGAGGATCTCACAAGTTAGGCTCATTGGATTAATATATGGTGTATGTATTAGCCTCATTCGATCCCGGGTTTTGGGTCAAGTGTCTCAAGATTTTTACCATCTAAGTTATATGGCAATGACTTCCAAACATGTGACGACTGACGAATCTTTGTTAAAGATTGTTTTTATGGTGAAAAATAATGATCATGGCATGTATATGTGATGCAGAGTGTTCTTGGTATTATACTTGGAGGTGGTGCTGGTACACGTCTTTACCCATTGACTAAGAAGAGAGCCAAACCAGCCGTGCCGCTCGGTGCTAATTATAGGCTTATTGATATCCCAGTGAGCAATTGTTTGAACAGTAACATTTCCAAAATATATGTTCTTACACAATTCAATTCTGCTTCTCTGAATCGTCATCTTTCGCGGGCATATGCTAGCAACATGGGAGGATACAAAAATGAGGGGTTTGTAGAAGTTCTTGCTGCTCAGCAAAGTCCAGAGAATCCAAATTGGTTTCAGGTATGTGCAACTGATGATCTTTGTAGTTTTGCCATTCTTTTAGTGGCTTGATTATCTGTGGAATTTCATACATTCATTTTGTCTCTTAGACTTGTTTATTGTTCTTATAATGTGCTTGAGTATTTGATGCTCTGTTCTTCAGTGTATCAGTAATCTCTGATCTTATGATTGCAGGGTACTGCTGATGCTGTCAGGCAATATTTGTGGCTTTTCGAAGAGCACAATGTTCTTGAGTACTTGGTTCTTGCTGGTGACCACTTGTATCGAATGGATTATGAAAGATTTGTCCAAGCTCACAGAGAAACTGATGCAGACATTACTGTTGCTGCACTGCCAATGGATGAAAAGCGTGCTACTGCATTTGGTTTGATGAAAATTGATGAAGAAGGAAGAATTATTGAGTTTGCCGAGAAACCACAAGGAGAACAATTGAAAGCTATGAAGGTAGGATCTATACTAATTAAATAATATACACATGGATTTAACATGCTGTTTTACTTGCTTTAATCAGTCAAATTTAAATAAGAGTTCGTAAACTACTGTTTGTTTCTGGTCACGTGTAGGTTGATACCACAATCCTGGGTCTGGACGATGAGAGAGCAAAAGAAATGCCATTCATAGCTAGCATGGGCATTTATGTTATTAGCAAAGATGTAATGCTTAATCTGCTTCGGGAGCAATTTCCTGGTGCTAATGATTTTGGAAGTGAAGTTATTCCAGGCGCCACTTCTATAGGGTTGAGAGTATGTTGTGTCTCCTATCTCATATTGCTTGTGGTTTGAGTTGCATGTGCTTACTTTTTTATCTAATATGTTAAGGTCCAAGCTTATTTGTATGATGGTTATTGGGAGGATATTGGTACCATTGAAGCTTTTTACAATGCTAACTTGGGAATCACCAAAAAGCCGGTGCCAGATTTTAGGTAATTCTTTCATTGTTCTTATCATATATGGTTGATGCACAATTCAGATTCTGAAGTGCAATATAATTGGTGTTTTTGTTTGAAGCTTCTATGATCGTTCATCTCCAATCTATACACAACCTCGGTATTTGCCTCCTTCAAAGATGCTTGATGCTGATATAACCGACAGCGTCATTGGTGAAGGCTGTGTTATTAAGGTAAATAATCTCGGAAGTTGGAAGCACTCAGAAAAATTAGTTGCCTCGTAGTCAATAAAGTACCAGTTTGCACAAACTTCGTAAATCATACTTATATTAGCTCGAATTTGTAAGGCTGTTTTTGTACCTTTAATGTCTCACTTCACAGAACTGTAAGATTCATCATTCTGTTATCGGCCTTCGATCTTGTATCTCGGAGGGTGCAATAATTGAGGACACACTGTTGATGGGAGCTGATTATTATGAGGTAGGCATACGAATCTCAATGGAAACTGACTTAAAAGATTAGGTTGCAGACTTGTACTATTGAAAGAGTTGTACATATTTTGGTGTTTGGATGCTTGCATTGGCATGATTCACCCATCAAAAGAGTAGTTCAAGATTCCCTTTGCTTACTTGTTACTTTCAGTGGTTTGTTAATGTCATTTTACACTGCAGACTGATGCTGATCGGAAATTCCTGGCTGCTAAGGGTAGTGTACCTATTGGAATCGGAAAGAACGCTCATATTAAAAGAGCAATAATTGACAAGAATGCACGTATTGGGGATGATGTCAAGGTCAGTAGCTTGATTAAAATACACATCTATACATCAGCATTTGGTCTTCTAAATCACATCTGGCTTTAACTTCGACTTACGCATTTGAGATGACAAGCAATACAGCTAAGATGAAGAAAGTTTTAAGCTTTATGGTGTCAAATTTTGACAATAAGGAATAAAGTGATGCCAAATAAGTTGAATATTTTGTTGTACTCAAGTAGAACTCCTTTTTTTTCTTTCCAGATTTGTCTTTGTGTTTTTTTTTTTGACAATAAGTGCATTAAAAACAAACAAATATTACAGGTTATGTGTCGATCTAGCTTTAACAGCTAGTTCATGGGCCCTTTGTACAAGATTCCTACTTTAACAATCTTATATGTTCTACATTTCTTTAGCATATAGTTTATGTCACTAACTATATTATCAAATTCTATCGGGCCCTTATTCTAATACAATTTATTAATTCAGAGGAATCAGAATAGAATCTAATCTTGGCAATTCCCTTCGTGCAAACTTCTGTCATTGCTCTTAGCATGGCGAGAGCTTCAGTCTGGAGCGCCGACGTGGCCATGATTTTTTTTTATTCTGCATTAATATGAATTGTATGTCTAAAGTTGGACTTAACAACAGCCTTTCCGATTGCAGATTATCAACAGTGACAATGTACAAGAAGCGGCAAGAGAAACAGACGGATACTTCATAAAGAGCGGAATTGTCACTGTAATCAAGGACGCCTTGATTCCGAGTGGAACTGTAATCTAAAAATGGAGCATATAACAAATATCAGTGCCTATTTACAGTACCTATCTGAGTCTCCCACCATGACCCTTCGATTCAATCTTTGAGTATGTAAATATTTTTGATCTTTTGCCATAAATTTGAAGAAGCGAGGATATGAGGGACGATAGTGCTATGAATTGTAAGAGAGGATATGAGGGATATCTTTGTAAAGATATTTTGACTACTGTGGGCACTAAAAATTTGGTAATACTATAAAAAAGATCTTGCTGGGTTTTGGTAAAATAGTACATCATATATTTCTTTTGAGAAATTCGTAATTTATAACACACTTACATTTCTTTCCTTTTCTCAAACTCCCTCCTTAATTTCCTCCAAGTATGTTCATTAAATCCTCTAGTATAGTTATACTTCATTGGAGATATCAGTTAAAAATTATGTTCTAGTTTGTTTCATTTCATTTCTTATCCACTTCATTTCATCTCATTTTATTATTTTCTTAAATGCTCTCTTTAAATGTTTGTCTATCTTACGCCACTTTTATCCACCTTGCCCATCATATGAAACCACTTTAAACGTGTATTTACTTAGCCCATATTCAGGTTATATTATCAACTTATTACTAAATCAGCTAAGTTTAACAAAAATAAGCTAAGTTTAGTTAAGGAATAAGCAGCCCCAATCCTAACATTTTATGGGCCCTAGGTGAGCGTGAAAAAAAGGCTCCCCTTGTCTTATTTTTCCATTTTTTACTTTGAATATATTTCAGTAACGAAAATAATCATTCAACATAACACGACTAAATACGCAAACATAAGTAACCGTGTAACACACTATTCTTAATTGTATTTTACTTTGAAAATCCAACTAACTTGATTTCATTGAGCTAAGATTTATTTTGTTTATTTATAGGATTGAACTAAATTCTTATTTCTATTTATCTTTGAGATCATTTATGATCAATTCAATCATAATTACATATTACACAACCTAGAGAGTTTCATAGTTAATTCTTTTGAAAATTATAGCTCATAATCCTACTTTCTTTTATGACCAATTCAATAATAAAAACCAGTGCTACGCTATACGTACCACGTATGTAACGACAAAAAGTCAGAAAGTAAGTAAAAATCGCATAAGCTCGTAATCCTCTCTAAATTCACATAAGAATTCATAACCTGATGAAAATTTAATTCGGTTGTGCTGGTCAGGTTCTGATATGGGTCATATGATTGATATCGGGTTGGGCCACCTCGAGTCATCGCCTTTTAGGTTCAAGTCTGCTTTGGGCCGTCAAATTCAAATAGGGTCAATTCAGGTTCTGGTTGATTCTAATCGGAAATGAAACGGGTTACATCTGGTAATGTCTGGTTTCGTTTAGGTTCTGGTCGAGTTTCATTCAAATTAGGTCAGATTAAGATCGGGTTGGGTGAGTCTTGGGTCGGTTTTCATTCAAATTATGTCAGATTAAGACTGGGTTAGGAGTTTCTCGGGTTGATTTTCGTTAAAGTCAGACTAATACTAGGTCGAGCCAGTCTCGAGTCTGGTTTCGTTCATGTCAGGATAGTATCGGGTCAGACCGATCTCGGGTCGAGCTCCATTTGGGTCGAGTCAACCTCGTATCTGGTTGGCCTCGGATCAGGTTATGTTTGGATCGAATCGAGTCAGGGTTCACCATCACCACAAGTCTGGTGTGGGTCTGGTCTGACCCACTTAGGATGGGTCAATTTAATGTCAGTTACGTGTATCATGTTTCGCTTGAATCATTACCGGTAACGATTTTTAATTTTTGTAGGGTTGCTAATGGATCAGTTGATTTTGATGTCGAGTGTAATAAGTTCATGCTATTATATATCAGTTGCGATTGAAACTTAAGCCGACTTAAGCCGTCTCAATTCAATTCTTATCATTTCTGTATCGTTTTTTTTGCTAAGTATTTCTGTATCGTTTTGATCACTTGCAATTCGAAATAAGATTCGATATAAATTCAAAGATGCACATGGTTGCACCTTCCTCTAGGTGCTCACTGTATAAAACGGTAACGTTTTGTTGTTTTTGGTAGGATCCAACTCAACTTAGCTTTGCTCAAAATTTTCACCCCATGTGCGCGACAAATGATATTCAAATGGGTAGAGTTGTTTTTTTTTCTTTCCTGCTTTTATGAGTTGGAGTTGATTTTCTCTCTCCTGCTTTTGATTTATGATTTTTCCACATGAATTCTCTCTCCTGCTTTTTTATTTTCTTTCCTCTCTCTTTGTTCATTTATGTGTAAATCTTAATTATTTATTACATTTATAAACTGATTTAATCTAAATTCCGACAACCTTTCTTCCTCTTCTCCTTTTGTCGCTTTTTGTCTAGCAAAGGAAGGTATTACGAAGAATGAACGAATGAGTTTCATGAAATCAAATTAAGCACATTTTTTTTTGGGGTAAGATTAATATCCCTTGCAAGTGGGGGTGGTGGTTTTGGGGGGGGGATTTTGAGGATCCCACTTTGAAAGGGTGAAGAATTGAACCCTTGTGATAAGGGTGGAAGGAGGGCCTATAACCAACTAGGTCAATCTTGATTTTTAATCAAATTAAGCACATGACTAATGATTTCCATGAATTGAAAAAGTAAAAGAACTTATATGGACCTGGTGGACCTAATGCTCATACATGTGATTTATGAAAAGAAAAAAAAGGATCACTATATTAAAAGATAATAGATGTAAGAGAGGAATAGCTATAGATTTGTAAAGGGTAACTATGTGAGATGAAAAATTACTATAATATAAAGTATAGCTTTCATTATAATAAGGAAAATTTGTCATAAACCACCTTTTATAATCACTTTTTTGTGAGAAACCACCTTTTAAAAAAATTTGGTTAATTAGCCACCTTTTTGGCTTTTTTTTTTGTTGGAAACCACCACTTGCTGGAATCCGACGTTGACCTCGATTTTCCGACGTTGACCATCAGATTTTCGCCATTCTTCCCCCTTTATCCTTCTCTCCCCTCCCCCCTCGCATCCCCCGACAACCCCCCCTCCTCCCTCGCAACCCCCGGCAAACACCCCCCACTACCATGCCCACCCTCCCACCCTAAGCCCCTCTCCCCCTCGCATCCCCCAGCAACCCAGGTGGAAGAAATGGCGAAAATCTGAAAAAAAAAAAGGGCGAAAATCTGATGGTCAACGCCGGAAAATCGAGGTCAACGCCGGATTCCAGCAAGTGGTGGCTTCCAACAAAAAAAAGAACTAAAAAGGTGGCTAATTAACCAATTTTTTTTAAAAGGTGGTTTCTCACAAAAAAAGTTATTATAAAAGGTGGTTTCTGACAAATTTTCCTTATAATAAACTAATATAAGGAGTGGTTGTATGCAAAAAAAAAAAAAAACAGTCACTATGTTAGATACTGATATATTAGTGTAACATTAGATTGTGAAAGGTGACTATACGAAAAAAAAGTCAATATGTCACATTGATAGTATTGGTCCACGCTAATATTAGTGCGGAACAGGTGCACACAAGACGAACTCTTGAAAAAAAAAGGGTAATGAGGAGTGAGTAGGTAATAATCTTATTTACTTCAATTCTTTCCCGTGGATATGCGCCCCCCAGGCAAGACATAATTGTCACATATTGTGCCCCATATGCTGGAAGATAAAGAAAGTGGAGGTAAAATGTATTACTTCCTCAGCCCAATTTCTTGATCATGCTATCTTTATCAGTCAATGATACTGGGTCATCAGTCCTAAGTGGCGGCCGGTATCAGTCTATGGATGTGGAGGGTGTTTGGGGAAGAGGTGAATGGTTGATGGAAGGCGAGAGAGAGTTGGGAAGGAGATAGAATGGGTAAAAGAGAGAGATACATATATACAGGTTTAAATCCATCTATATCTCATTCATAGATGAAACGGCAAATGACTAAGCAAGCCTACTTCCCATATATATACAGCATTATCTACAGTAGAAGTGTTTCTGAAAAATCCCAAAATGACTGCGTCGATCATATTAAAAATGGGCATGCTACTGAATTGGATTTACTTCGCA
This sequence comes from Beta lomatogona, assembly GCA_947646795.1. Lineage (NCBI taxonomy): Eukaryota > Viridiplantae > Streptophyta > Magnoliopsida > Caryophyllales > Amaranthaceae > Beta > Beta lomatogona. The sequence goes on along the minus strand of CANSNZ010000017.1, from coordinate 3,454,377 downwards.
TCAAAATTTGCCTTTTTCTTTACCCTTTATGTTCTTCCACTTGTCCTTAAGATCAACCGGAGTTCGTGTCCCATCAAAGATATGACATCCAAATTCCATTATTTTCATCCATGGAAGGTTCTTATAAGCTATCAATGAAAATTTCTGTACACCTTCCTGCAATTATACAATGTTACATGTGAATAATTGGCATGTTTTGCTTTCCAGTTTTATCAAACATTGACATGCTTCTGTTTTGTGTTTCTAATTTTTTAAAATCTACTAAAGTCATTTGCTGATATATGCAAATGCTGAAAAGAAAAACATGAACTAGCTGTCAATGCACTATAATTCAGAGTCATATTCCTTTCATACAATTCCAGCAAAACTCCTTCACTAGCTTCATTCACAATGCTTTGCTGCAAACAACAGTAGACAACCAGATTATGGTTAGGATTGGAAACCACATTAGACCAGGATTATCTGAAGTCCAGTTCGAGTTCCAGGGTGATTAATCGATGACACTTATGAAACGTTATGTTACTATTGAACCTATTAGCATCAAGGGAAAATTAGATATCCTGGCAGCCTGGCCTACTGTAATCTAGGCTTTGTTTGTTATGGAGGAAAATGTTTTCCAGAAAAAATGATTTTCCCCATTTTCCATTGTTTGGTTGGACACGGGATTTAAAATGGAAAACTAAGGTGGAAAAGATTTTTCCATCTCTTTGTATACATTTTCCTCCAAAATTTGAAAGCTATTTTCCTCCACTCTCATTTCCAACATCTCCATTTTCCCCTTCTTAGCTCAATAGTTTTCCATTAAACCAAACAAAGGAAAACTATATTCATTTGCATTTTCCACCCGAAAACGTTTTTCAAGGAAACTAGACGGACTCCTAAACATCCTAATTTGAAACAGCCTCCTTGTTTCATTTAAAACATAAGTGAAGATGCAATTCCTGAAATGCAAAATTACTGGTAGAAACTATTAGTATTCATATTCTTATCCAATCGACAAAATAAATCCAATGTTTGGATTGTCTTCCCAAAACAATCTCGCGTTTGGTTTAAATTTGATGGATGACAACCTAAATTTTATTCCACGTTCATCATCAAGATTAGAATTCCAAAGACTCGAGAGATAATCCAGAAAGTGTAATGAACTTCCTTCGTACTCCTCTTATATAAATGTTGTGGAAGCTAGTAATCAAGACAGCCGATTTCTTTCAATTACAAGAGCTGGTCCCATCAGGATTTTAAAATCATAAGAAATGCTTGATAATATTGGGGAAAAACAGGACAGGACATGCATCAAAACTGCTCTCTCGGTCACAGTATCTAGTTTCACTAATCTGACATACCTAACGCAAATGTTCTGCAGAAGTAATCCTCCCAATTATATCATGATCGTCCTTTTAAGATAAGTGTCAAGGGAAGTACCATCATACATAAGGATGTTCTAATAAAAATTGAGCTTAGTAAAATAGGGAAAAACACGAAGATAGTACATGCATTGAAGTTTCTCAATCAAGAAAACTTGTTTTTACTAATCTGACAAATATTTCTTTATCATTTGAAAAAGGTCAAGTAAACCTCGTACCTTTAGCATTTTTACTTCCTGTACTGTCCATGGTAGTTTCCTACGTCTCTCAACAGGCAAAATAGTTGACCGCTGGCTGCATATAAACTGTGAAACCTTAAGTTCATGCAATGCTTCAGTGGTGAAATTTCAAAGTTTACCATAAAAAAACGTACAGATCCATCCCCATTATAATGTGTTCTTCATTTTCAAACGAATTCTGCTTTATAATAGTTGTATTTCGAGAAATAAAATTTAATTTATTTTAAAAATAAAAGTAAAAGAATTATGTAAGAGACTAGTTATTTATAAAAGCTAAAAATTATTTTACCCCCAAAACCCAAATGTCTTAGAAGTGATATGAGCAAGTTGCCACACATAACTCACATTCGTTTTATGGACTCCACTTTGGGTCTTGATTTACCAAGTTGATATTCTTTAATTTCATTTTCATCATGTCCAGAATTTTTGTTATGCTGTATATCATTCTTCAAGTCCTTTTTCAATTCCCTTTTCTGGCCAGCATGAAGTCCATGCTCCAGGTAATCGGTATTACATGATTCACTGTCATCTGCAGAGCCAAATTCTTCATGTGACATAGATGCACTTCCATTAACACGGGGTTCCTTTTTTATTGACTTCATCCATGTTTGCCTTTCATCTGTCATTCCACAATGATCTTCTCCAACAAAAGCAATTCGATCAACATCCTTTCTATCTTTAACTATTTCACTTCTTATGAAACATTCATCTCGAAATGAATTGTGGTTTCCAGTACCAGATTCTTCCGCCATCTCCTTTTTGTCATCATCTCTGGTGCTTAGAAGCTCTGTGCGTTCCTGCTCAATTTTTACCAATTCGTCTTCATATCCTTCCAATGTTTTTTTAGTTTCCGGATTGTCACGAGCTGACTCTGGATTCCTTGTCAAACTCCCTGAGTAATGTCTCACTACAACCATGTTTTCCTTTGCAGGATGCACAGCATCTTGTAGTGCCTCTCCCTGGTTTTTCATTCCATCTGCATTTTCATAGCAATCTGTTCCAACTTCAGCAGGTTGATCAGCATTCTCTGCATTTTCGACCATTTGACCTCTAGGAAAGCAGCCATCTAGAATTGCACTATCCTTCACCTCATCCAATTGTTCAGTTATTCCTACCGCATTTTCCTTTGTCGAGCAAACATAACCCTCTTGAGACTCATCTTGTGTCTGCTCCCTTCCTACTTTTCCATTGTAATAATGCTCCACTGGGTTTGAAGTTCTCTGATTCTCTTTGATTGGGTTTGCCATTTTGTCCTGTTTCGCTGACTCATTATCTTCCCTTGTAGGATTACCAGAGCGCATCTCAAGAATACAATTTGTATCTTGGTGACCACATCCCACTTGCAATGATTTACGAACTCCTTTGCGTTCCACCTTAATCCTACTAGGATCATCCTTTGTGTTACTAATTGTTGGCGCATCTGGTGTTTTCCTCTTCAAACTTTTAGAACTTTTCAAACGCCCAGCATCATTCCTAGTCCTCGTCTTCAGAAAACTTACAAGAACCCTGTTGGCCAACCTGGCTTTTTCCTTTGCTTGGTGATATTCAACAAGAAATTGTTTATATAAGCAATGTGGACAGTGAAAGCACCCAGCGTCATCAAAGTGAGCAGCAATGGGCATGCAGCTCTCATGAACAACAATGGGACAGTCCCAACTACTGCAAACCAAAACATCACCACGTTTGTGGCATTTTAAACAAGAATTTTTCCGGCTCTTAATTTTCAATAAAGAAGGGTGCTTTTCTTTCAACCCCTGACCAGAGAGCTCACTTGCTAGAGCATTCATTTTCTCACTGGTCACATCAAACCTAAAATTTATGAGAGAATTAGAAAAATAAATATTTAGTACACAATCACAGATAAAAATTAGTATTGGGATAATAAAGGTTGAATTCAACTGAACAGCAGCACATCTAGAAAATTTAGTTAATTAAACTTCAACATCAGAACAGTCAAATACAGAAATTGCTCTTTTCCTAGTGACCTACTTGGTGGCCAAGAAAATATGGAAGAACTGACTTTTCTAATACATCAAGGAAGGACAGTGTCCAGGGTATTCTAAAATGTTGACAGCAGAAGTTCAAAATTTAGTAGGCTTTATAAACCAGCATATACCCTTTCATCACCCGTAAACCTGATTCAATTTTTTTTTTAATCTTATAGCTAAATTGCTCAAACTAAAAGGATCCAGTCGCCTTCACACTCTAGCCATAATAACCATTAAAAAGTCACAATCCACGCTTCTTAAAATATCAATTATCCTGAACCTACTTACTAAATACTAATTCCTTGGAGAAAAATAAAATGAAATACTCTCCAAAACTACATAATTTACTAAAACACTGAACCAAAGAAAAAGACATTATGACCCACCTACAAGAGGTGGGTAGCTATCTCAAAATTGAATCATCATGATCATGGAAGAAAAGAACATTGTTAGAAGTTCGCCGAATGTTCTCAAACATTTTGAGCTTGTTCAGTTTTGAGTTTTCACATTAATTAACATCAACATGACCCCAACTAAAATGACTTCGGCTTAAGGCAGGGTAACGAGGGTGGCATGTACACATTCTTACCCTGAAATGACACACAGGCTATTTCAAGTTTTGCCTTGGGTCAAAATCTGACTATTACCATGTTTTCTTAACCTAAACAAGAACTACAAGCTGCCAATTTAGTTTTATTTTAATCCGATAACCGAAATTTTGAGCTTATTCATCTGACCAATTGGGATAGTCAACATCACCCTATCCACAATTCGTATAGCAATTTTCTTACCACAGTTATATTACCTTTGAAAACTCATTTAAAGACACGGAGCTCCAATGTTTAATGTTCAATTAATGCTGAGTCCGTTAATTAATTTATCCAGCGAGTAGATTAAGGATGCAACAATCTACAGTTTCTTGTCAAATTAATTCCAGAATCATATTGCAGTTTATTTATCTGTTTATCTTCAAACAGATTGAACATATACGCCTACACATCTGTCGCCGAATTTCGAAAAATGCAGGGAAAGGTAAAATACTAAAATTCCGTAATCACAACGGAAGAAAGAATATGAGAATTTAAAATTTGAAGGAGATCAAAAATTACCTTTAAAATTGTGGACTGTAGTATGTACGCAGTACCCCCGAATTGATTGAATTGGTTGAATTTCCAAGAACAATAGGGATTGAATGATGAGTATTTTGATTAACGGAGGTTGCAGCTTTGAACTAGATGGTTATGGAGGAAGCGAGAGAAAGTGTAAGAAGTTATCGAAGAGAGCAGGTTTTGCCAGTCACTACTCACTGGTGACTTGCACAGAAAAGCGAGGGAACTCCGGCTTTGGGTCTTTCATCTCGACGTGAAAAAAATTTGCATACTAGTCAGGCCGCGGTAAAATTTCGGGCCAAATTTTGTGCCCGAAGTCTGTATTTTTCGGCTAAAACTAGGCCATACCAAAATTTAAACTAAAAAATTATTTTTAAGTTGTCTAAAACCCGTCATAAACCAAAAAAACCGGAGGAGGTATTAGTCTTTTCAAATAGTATTTCCTCCGTTTTTTAAGGATAATTCTTTTTTATTGTAGCAATAAGATCTAAGGGAAGGAGAAGAGAAAGTGTGAAAATGGCTTCTTTTTGTTTATTGTTGGTGCAAAATCAATTCGTTGACCTTGCAAACAAGTCAATGGACACCCAATAGTTTAGTATTGAATGCCTTGAGAGATTAGTCCTTGGTAGGGATGCAAGTAGGGCGGGTCAAGTAGGAGACCCGCCCCATCCCCGCCCCAATGGGGCGGGGATGGATCCTAGTTTGGTGGGTAGTGGGGCGGGGATAGGGATGAAAGTTATACCCGCCATGGGTGATGGGGCGGGGGTGGATTTTAAGTCGTACCCGCCCCATCCCCATCCCCGCCCCGCTCCACCCCATCCCCACTCACCCTACATCTTACCCACTTAAAATATTAATTTTTCAACAAATTACAAGTCTATAACACTCTTTAATAGTTTTTCTAGCTGTATATATTTTTTGTTATTAGTATTTGAAAATATATATGGTATATGAGTATTATTTAGTGAGTTTCAAATGAGGATTAAGTGGATGGTGGGGCGGGGAAGGTGGGGATTTGGTGGGGATGGATACCCAAGTGGGTGATGGGGCGGGGATGGTTTTAATTGAGTACATGGTGGGGCGAGGATGGGGATGAGTTCCAGACCCACAGCGGGGATGGGGATGGGGATGAAAAAGTGAGGTGGGGATGGGGATGAAAATGCCAAAATCCGCCCCGCCCCGCCCCAGTTGCATCCCTAGTCCTTGGGGGTTACCGGTTTTAATTAGATAAAACCTTGCTAACGTACTCTGTTGCAATTTAATTAATGATCAAACTACAACAAATTAAATTTCAGGCGAAAAGCAATAAATAGAGCAAACAATAATTAAACTTTTAATTAAAGCATAGAATTCCCATACATGCCACAAACTTAGAGATGGATTTTACAACACACATGGAATAAGCCAGGCTGGACAACTAAAGGGGAAACACGAAGGCTGTTACCTCCATGGTTCTCTGCTTCAATCGGAGTATTTGAGATCTTGCCTAATGGCGCTAGAACATGCTCGGATGCCAAAGCTAAATCTAAAGAACTAAACTATAACCCCAGAAGGGGGTTGGGCTATGCTAACGCTAAGGAATTAAGAAATGCAGTTTGATGGATTGTTCGTGTGTCTTTTTCTTGATGGTAGTTTCTCTATTTATAGAGAATCAGAACATATAACTTCCATGCCTGCTAGGGAGGGAAAACGCTTGAATCATATTTGATTCAAACCTCAACCGTTGCTCTCTAATGCACGTTTGTCTTCATGTTGAACCATCCTCTGATTATTTTCCTTTGATTACTGTTCTTTTATTGCCTTTGACTTTCATCTCTTGATAACCTTGACGATCTTCTTTTGGTGACTTTGACCTCTATTGACTTCGCTTCATGGGCCTTATACTTATATTGGGCCCTTATGTTAAAGCATAAATTAAACCTTTTGAGGTTTGATTCAATGTTCCATAATAAATGTTACTTGACAAGCAATCGATATTTCACGATCAAGGGTGTAGTACTCTTTGTGGGATCTTTCATTCACATTTTTTTCCACCAAGAACGTTTTTTAAAACTCTTTGACCTCCGAATTTGGAGTATCCTACTTTCACACATCCGAAAATGGTAGTAACAAATTGCCCCCCTGATTTGTGGAGTGATGCACTCAACACTATACAAATTATAAGCAGAATGGACTTCTAATGGTTATAGCCAATATCATCCAGTAGTATTCTGAATGTGACTTCTTCCATTGTTCTAAGGTGTTTAAGTCAAATCCTGGTATCTGGAACAATTTTCCAAGCAAAATGACTAATTCTGTTGAGGACGAAGCTTGGCGCCATCAGGCAGTGCTGCTTGGCTACAATCCCTTGACATCCACTCTAGTTCCTTAGGGAGTGGAAACTTTTGGAGTAGTGTTCTTAGGTCTAGAGATTTAATAGCTGCTGAGCCTGAGTATTTTGGCTTTGAAGCCTACAATCCACAACTGGTAGCTAGACAATTCGGATTGGTCCAAATGCTAGCTATACGTTACTTCTTAACCCGCAATGATCCTTGGACCTCAAGGGGTCGTTTTGAAGAGGGTAGAACCCTTCAAAATAGAACCCTCAACCTTACTTCCATGTCCATTTCTCCTTGGAAATGGATCACTATAGCTGTTCGAGGTTTTCATTTGTGGTGGGACCATGTATTCTAGGATAATTCGACATGCTCTGATGCTTTGGCGCACTTTGAGAATCAACTTTTCTTAGGCTGTAAGTAATATCTTTCCTCAGTTATTTTTATAACTTTTAGTGGGAATGAGCACTACTAAATCTTCCTTGTACTTTCTGTTACCTCTTAGCTAAAGCTGGCAAGAAGAAGCTAAGAGTGCCTGATGGCATGGAAACAGATTCTAGATATGACAAACTCTATTGGGCCACTATAGATCAAAGGGTTCAGCCTCCTGCTTCTTCCGAGGATGAAGATGCTGCTTATGATCAGGGGGCTTCCTATGGAGATGTCTAGACTGTGGAGGACATTCAGTCCATGGGGCCAATGGAGCAGATTGACCCTTTCTCAAGAGCTGCAAGAAAGAGAGATTACAATTGTCTCTCTGCTTCCAAGGACACTCAATCCATAATGGGCCAATGGAGCAAATCGACCCTCTCAAGAGAGCTGCAAAAAAGAGAGATTACAACTTCGCTGCTTCCAGACCTTCAAGACACTCCAGTAGTAAACGCCCTACGTTAAAAGCTTCTTCTGAGGCACAACAATATGTAATCTGTTCTGATGAAGATGATGCCAAGCCAATATATCAATTTTTTTCTAAAAGGAAACTCCCAGGAGTCAAAGTAGGTATGAACACCATCTTTACTCTTTTTATAAGAAGTTTCACTCTTTTGTTTGGAATATTGACTATTTAATCATAGGTCTTTCCGGTGGTTATGATGTTGAGCCTAAGACTCCCAGTGATCCTTCTTCTCAGAAGTCCTCACCTCTTAGCTCTGCTAGCCATCCTTCATCCCGGGTAGTAGGTACTTCCAAGGTGGTTGACTAAGAATTGACTTCAAAGGGTGGCTTTGTTGATGAATCTGTTATCAACCATCCCCCTCTTTCTTCAAGTGATGCTGCCCCCCAGTTGGAGAATGTGGCTACTTTCCCTTTGGAAGAAAGTGCTGCCCCCCAGTCAGAGGATGTTGATCATCCACACGTGGATTCTCCTAACGAGGACTCATTTCATCAGTTTAATGAGGACCCCTTGGAGCTAAGTCCTTTAAATGTTGAAGTTCTGAGCCCAAATGCTGATTCAATAAATTTTGAAGCAATGTCTTCCATTGATGGGAGTGAAATCCCGAAAGATGTTATTCCTTTAGAAGTCACACTCTTAAGGAGCAATACTGAGCTTTTGACTACCTCTGTATTCAAAGGCTCTTCATCAACTTCACAATCTACTTCTGGAACTGGTTTGCCTTTCTTTCTTCGTGAATTCATTTTAGATTTCCTCTATATGAGTCCATGTCCTCATGATACCAGACTTCACTCTCTTGCTAATTTGGCTTCTCTACTTTATGATGCAGAGGGAAGCACTCAAGAAGCAAGTGTGATGAAAGAGTCTGATGGAGGGAAATAAGTTAATTTGCAAACAACTATGATTGTGAGGGATCAGCCTGCCACTGCTAACAGTGACCACTCTTCTGAACATATGAGATAGGAAGACTCTGAACATATGAGACAGGAAGACAAAATATGGGAACTCTGCTTGACCTTAACATATAACCCTTATGATCAGGCTTTTACACAGACACTTAAACAAATCTTGGAATCCCTAATCTCTCAAGGTTTTAAGTATTGGATACCCTGTCTTGACTATGTCAGAGAGACCCTTATTCTTCAACAATGTAATGCTGAAACAAGAGTTTAATCTCCAAAGTTCTCAGCTCAAAAACTTCAGGAAGTGGAAGCTTCTTTGGAAACTCAAGCCAAAGCTTTCAAAAACTTCAGTAAGCAGATCCAAGATTCTTTGAGTTCTTTTGATCATAAACTGAAGCTTCTTTCTGAGGAAAGACAATCTCTACAGAGTCGTTTGGCTAAAATAAATAGAGAGGAAATCAACATTATCAATGAGAAGTCTTCACTTCAGAACTCCATTGATACTGAAGAGAAAAAACTGCACCAAGGACAAACCAAACTTGCCAGTTTGGCTGTACAACATAGCTTGATTCTCTAGAAGGAAAAACTTTGTAATGCTTGGTTAGCCATTAAAAACCTTAGTTTAGCTGTTAGACAATGTTGGAATGTTTAGGACATAACATTTTATTACGTTTTAATTTTAATAATCCTTTGTTAATTGTTTGGAACAATTCTGCAAAGATAATGTTGTTCCCATATGGATGGGTGATATTGTAAAAACCCACAATTTTGCTCCTAGTTTTTCGCAAAAGTTTTCCCTAAAACTATTATTTTCATTAAATTAGTGATTTTGATCTTTTTTTTATACTTATTGGGAGCTGAATTATTATTTTTATTATATGGTGTGCTAATGTGTGTATTATATTTATATTTATAATATAATTTATTAGAATTATTTTCAAAGTTTAGGCGCGATTTAGGAAGTTATCGATTTATCGTGTAACGGACCTTTATCGTATGGATCTTTGATGATTTGGGCCGAAATTATTTGGTGTGGTTGGGCTTTGGGCCAGCCGGCCATGTGGAGGGAAAAGGAGAAGTTTTTCTTCTTTCATTTTTTATTTTATTTTGATGACTCTTTGTATTTTGTAACCTTCATAACACCCTCATCATTTCTCCTAATAAATCCATTTTATTTATTCTTTTAAGCACTCCAAAATCTGATTAAAAATCAGAACTTCATTGATGCCATTTTCTTAAAATTTCGGACATCATCATCCTCATCATTTTCTCTCAAATTCTTCCATTTCTACTCTTCATCAATTGTTCGTGACTTGTTCTATTTGCCTCTTTCTTTTACGTGGTGCTTTGGGGTTTGAAGAAGGAGAAGGGTGCATGCATATATCGGGTTTCTCCAGTAATTTTCAGCTCGCCTCCGACGATCCAGGTAACTAGTAGTTATCTTAAAACAATAGTGATTAGGGTATTATTTGGTATTAGATTATTACACTAGGAATTGTTTAAAATACTTTTTGAATGAAATTATTGATAAAATTTGACATGAATATTCTTGATGTATGCTGTATGAATATTGTATGCAGAAAAATAATTTTTCTCTGAGTTTTATTATTTATTCGAATTATTTGGTAATTTATGTGTTTATGGCTTATTTGCAAAATAATTATTGAACGAATTTTATAATTGCTGAAATTATTTTTCGTGAAGCATGTTATGTGTTTAGTATGTATTTCATGCCTTGGAATAATTTTTTTACTACTGTTTACAGATTCATTTAAGTGATTTATCTGTTTTTGCATTTTCGTGTTTGTTGGTATTTAAATCATGAATATTATTTTTGGAAGCCAAAAAATCTATTTCTTTTCATATTATGTATCACTGTGAGTTTATGCATGTTATGTGAATTTTTAGTAATTTTTGTGCATTTATTTCTATTTTTATTTATTATATTGGCTTTATTGAGTATTTTTTAAATTAACATTTAAAAATACTTTTAAAGTCCGAAAATTAGAAATAAAATGTGTGCCATGTTAGTAGAGTCATAATGGTCGTATGACAATTTTTGTGTTATTTTACTGATCGTTTTTATTAGTTTAATAATTTTTTAATGTGTTTTTGTCATGAGTTTGAGGATATTCTTTTTAATTATTTAAGGGTTTGTTAATCAGAAATAATTTGTGACCCTTTATGTTCTTGGAAGCTGGTGATTAGTAGGTTACTGTGGTTATCATTGAGAGTCATTATGTTTATGTTTGGTTTATGTAGAAATGATTAGTCGTGTACGTTTCATTGATTTAATAAGCCTTGGAGTTAATTGGTGGTGGCGTCAGACGCACGCTGATGCGTCAGATGTAGTTTGGTTAGTACGCCAGTCGCACAGTGTGGTGCTGAGCGCAAGCTCATGCGCCGAGCGCGCAGTTTTGTGTAGTCTAATTTTTCGTATGATCTTGTACGTATGTTCTACTTGTGGTTGGTGATCTTATTTGATATGACACATTTCTGATTGATACTGTTAGTGTTGTAAAAACTCTTTTATTATCATTGTTGGTGCTTAGTGATGTTCAAAGTGTTTGTGGTTGGAGATATTTGTCGTAAGTTTGTGAGTTAGTATTTTGAGGATTTTTGAAGAATTATTTTTGATGAATCATGGGTATAAGGCCTGGTGGCATCCCTTCTTCTCTATTTGACGAATGGTTTTGAGTTGGATGATACTTTATGATTTTATTTAGTTTGAGATAAGAACATCCGGTGGGATAGATGTAGTCCACGGTGAAGAACATGACAACCACCTGATTTGCGAACTAGGGGTACACCTGGGTTAATTGTTGTCGTCCGAGTGGTCAGGGAGTTCTGCGTGTTCTACCCTGCATCGGGAGTTTGGCCATTCTTAGACACAGGTAGTGAGGAACGTAAGCGCAAAGATTGACCTGGAGATTGCAATCTGACAAACCTTAGGAAGTGAATTGCGATTCACTGGCGTTCGGTTTCTGACTCAATTACTTGTTGTACCTTTGCTTTTATTATTATTTGAGTACTCTGGTGATGATTTATTCATTTTATCTTAATTACTTGATATTTGCCTTCACTTATATCACTTGTAAGCTTTAAGGTTTTGGATTGCATGTTATAGTTGACTTGATCGTATGCTTTCCTTTCTTATTAATCTATGTCTGAATCATGCCTTGATTTCTTTTGTTCTGGGAGAACTGGTAGTTACTCCCCACTGACTGTGGAATTATTTGATATATCCCTGCAGATGGAAATGACTGCTAGACTTGTGACTGCTTGGGCTAGCAGAGTGTGGGTCGGTAATGAGAGGAAGCTTCTTGTAGTCTTTTTGGTAGATGAGTTCTATGCAGACAATAAAGGGTCCTATGTTATGCTAGGTCTCAAAGACATATAGTTTTATTTGAGTTTTTATGGGAGACTTGCATATCTCGTAGTTTTGGATGATGTTATGTTCTATTATGATTTAGGATGTTCCTTTTTATTTGAATTATAATGTTTTGAAATATTTCTTTTGGAAGCTATGAAACTTTAGTTTGAGGTTGTCTTTATTTATTGTTTTAGAGTAGCATAGCCGTCCTGACGTTATTTCCGCTAACGTCTTTTAGTCATTCTAGAATAAATATTGTTTGGTATCTTAGTAGTAGAAGGACGGGGAGTTACAATTGGTATCAGAGCAAAGTTACCCGAGACCCTTACTTAGTCACTAAGAAACTCCCGGGAAATGTGTAGTTGAAGTAACTAAGATCATTAGAATCTTAGGCTTCAAGAAAAGTAGTGGTGAGAGGGTCACTTGGGTAGGAAACCACGGGAAAATATTTTTCTTACTTTGATCTGATAAGTTGTTATTATTTACAACTAATGATGTGTTAAATAATGAATGTTTAACTTGTGTTTGTAGAATGCCGCCTCGAGGTTTGACTAGTACTAGAAAGGAGGCTGCTCGGAAAAGGCGCCATGCACTTGAGAACGCTATCATAGCCATGGCTAATCGGTCTACTGCTCTGTCTAGTGGGCAATCTGTCTTCGATCGATTTGACCGTCACCGTCCGCCTACTTTTGACGGGACTTCTGATCCTGTTGTGCTAGAAGGGTGGATAAGGGAGATGGGGAAATTGTTTGCTGCTACTGGTTGCCCTGCTGCTGAAATGGTGTCTATTGGTACCTACTATCTGAAGCTGGAAGCTGATAACTGGTGGAGCACTGTTCGTGCAAGCTGCATGGCTACACCGGGTTTTGGATGGGATGAGTTTCGTGTTAAGCTGAAAGAGAGGTTTTATCCTGATGAGCTCCGTTGGCAGAAGAAAGAAGAGTTCTTAACTCTGTCTCAGGGTACTCTGAGTGTGCAGGAGTACACTGATAAGTTCACCGAGCTGTCCAGGTTTGCTACCACAGTTGTACCTACTGAAGCTGAGCGTGTGAAAAGGTACATCAAGAAAATGGATCCTAGGGTGAGGACCCATGTTCTGAGTTCGGGTGCTTCGACTTTCCAGGGAGCCTATGAGATTGCCCTGAGTATTCATGCCTGTTTGAAAGAGGAAGATTCTACTAAGGTGGTTGCTGCTAAGAAGCCTGCTGCTACCTATGTTCAGTTTCCGGCCAAGAAGCCGAGGTATGAGCCGTCTGGTCGAGGAGGTTATCAACAGGGTTCTGGATCTGGTTATCGTCCGAGTTTTGATCCGAGCAAGTGCCGAATATGTGGTAAGGCTACTCATCCAGGGAAGAACTGTGATGGATCGACTGTTGTTTGTTTCTATTGCAAGGAGGTGGGGCACAAGTCTTTCCAGTGTTCAAAGAATCCTAGAGCTCCGTCTTATTCTGCTGGTCCTGCTAAGCCAGTTGATTCTTTTGCTCCTCCGAAGAACAAGATTTATGTGATGACGCAAGCTGAAGCTGACGTCCATCCTGATGTCATCGCTGGTACTTTTCTTGTAAATAATTCTCCTGCTTTTGTTCTGTTTGATACTGGTGCTACGGTATCTTTTGTTGCTAGTTCCTTCGTTCGAAAAGCTAATCTCTCCTCTAGATCTCCTGTTAAGTCCCTAATATCTCTTCCTTTTGGTGAGAATTATCCCTGTCATTCTGAGTTTAAGGGCGTGCCTGTCAGCATTATGGGTTCTGAGTTGCCACCTGATCTTAAGGAGTTTCCTATGTCAGAGTTTGATGTGATCCTCGGAATAGATTGGTTATCGAAGTATCATGCCTGCATTCAGTGCCGTGATCAGAAGGTGGTGCTCCGAGATTCTAAGGGTAAAAGGATTTCTTATTCTGACGTTGTAGTGAAGAAGGGTGTTAAGTGGGTGTCCTCTCTGAGAATGCGGAAGATGCGTCGGAAAGGTGAGGTGGTATACCTTTGCATGGTGAAGGATTTATCGTCTGAAGATCAGCTCGAGAGTATTCCGGTAGTTTTGGGTTATCCTTATGTATTTCCTGAAGAGTTGCCAAATATTCCTCCTGAAAGAGATGTGGAGTTCTGCATTGATTTAGTACCGGGTACTGCTCCTATATCTAAGGCTCCGTATAGAATGGCACCGTCTGAATTGCAAGAGTTGAAGACTCAATTGCAAGAGTTGATAGATAAGGGCTTCATAAGGCCTAGTGTGTCTCCTTGGGGTGCTCCTGTTCTGTTTGTCAAGAAGAAAGACGGGAGTATGCGTATGTGCATCGATTACCGTGAGCTAAATAAGGTAACAATCAAGAATAAATATCCGTTGCCTCGCATTGAAGATCTGTTTGATCAATTGAAAGCTGCTGGGGTATTTTCCAAGATTAATTTGAGATTCGGATATCATCAAATTCCCGTTAAGAAGGAAGATATTCCGAAGACTGCAATCCGCACCAGGTATGGGCACTATGAATTTGAAGTGATGCCTTTTGGTCTCACGAATGCTCCTGCGATTTTCATGGATCAAATGAATCGCTCTTTCCACGAGTACTTGGATACTTGTGTGGCCGTGTTTATCGACGATATTTTCGTTTACTCTAAGGATGAGAAGGAGCACGAGAAGCATTTGAGACTGGTGTTGGATGTTCTGCGCAAGCAAAAGTGGTTCGCAAAGCTGTCTAAGTGCGAGTTTTGGATGAAGGAAGTTGCTTTTCTAGGGCATGTAATCACCAAGGAAGGAGTTAAGGTGGATCCCGCTAAGATCAAGGTTGTTGTCGAGTGGGAGAGTCCTAAGAATGTGACCGAAGTTCGAAGTTTTCTGGGTCTTGCTGGTTATTATAGGAGGTTTGTTCAAGATTTCTCCAAGATAACTCAACCTCTGACTCGCTTGATGCGTAAGGACTGCAAGTTCGTCTGGTCTGAGGATTGTGAAGGGGCATTTCAGAAGCTGAATAAGAGTTTGACCTCTGCTCTGTTCTTACTCTGCCATCTGAGGGTGTTGGATATGAAGTGTTCAGTGATGCATCGAAGAATGGTCTGGGTTGTGTTTTGATGCAGCAAGGGAAGGTAATAGCCTATGCTTCGAGGCATTTGAAGGTGCATGAGAGCAATAACCCGACCCATGATCTGGAGTTAGCGGCTGTGGTGTTTGCACTAAAGATATGGCGACACTATCTGTATGGTGTTCCGTGTAAGGTGTATACTGACCATAAGAGCCTGAAGTATATCTTCACTCAGTGTGATCTTAACATGAGGCAGAGAAGGTGGCTCGAATTGATCAAGGATTATGATCTGACCCTGGATTACCAAGAGGGTAAGACGAACAAAGTAGTGGATGCTCTGAGTCGCAAGAATAAGCATTCTTTAAACGCTGATATGGTGGTGCCTCGTGAATTGTGTGAAGAGTTTCACAAGCTGGATATCGAGGTTGTTCCTCAGGGTTATGTGTCTGCGATGTTGGGTTCCATGAGTGCTTAGCCTGAGTTGTTCTAGGAGTTAAGAAGCAAGCAAAAAGGTGATCCGAAGATGGAGAAGATTCGTGAAGCAAATATGCAAGGTCGTGCAAAGAATTTTAAGATTTGTGCTGATGATAGCTTGAGGTTTATGGGGCGTTGGTGTGTGCCCAATGATGATGAGCTTAAGAGAAAGATTATCGAGGAAGCACATAGTAGTCCTTATTCTGTTCATCCTGGTGGTGACAAGCTTTATAAGGAACTGAAGGTAAATTTTTAGTGGCCTGGTATGAAGAGAGAGATTGCCGAGTTCGTAGCTAGGTGTTTGGTCTGTCGGAAGGTGAAAATTGAGCATCAGAGGCCTGGTGGTTTGTTGCAACCTTTACCTATTCCTGCTTGGAAGTTCGACTCGATCTCAATGGATTTTGTGATGGGTTTGCCTAAAGCTGCTGGTGGGATGAATGTTGTGTGGGTAATTGTGGATCGGTTGACCAAAGTGGCTCGTTTTATTGCGATGAAGAACACTTGGTCTATGGAAGAGTTAGCTGAAGCTTATGCTAATGAGATCATTCGTCTTCATGGGGTTCCCAAAGATATTGTCTCTGACCGTGATCCGCGATTTTTATCCCATTTCTAGACCGCTTTGCAAGGGGCTTTCGGTTCGAAGTTGAAGCTTAGTACTGCATTTCATGCAGCTACCGATGGTCAGACTGAGAGAACTATTCAGACCTTGGAAGATATGCTTCGTGCTTATGCCTTGGAATTTCAACAGTCTTAGGTCAAGTCGCTTAGCCTGGTGGAGTTCTCTTATAACAACAGCTATCAAGCTAGTATCCAAATGGCTCCGTATGAGGCTCTCTATGGAAGGAAGTGTCGTAGTCCTACTTGTTGGAGCGACATCAGTGACTCATTGATTTTGGACTCAGAGTTAATTCAGGAGACGGTTGAGCAGGTGAAAGTGATTCAAGCTAAGATGAAGGCTGCTCAAGATAGGCAGAAGTCGTATGCTGATTTGCGTCGAAAACCTATTTCCTTTGAGGTGGGAGATAAGGTGCTTCTGAAGGTTTCTCATATGAAGGGAGTGATACGTTTTGGTCAAAAAGGCAAGTTGAGTCCGAAGTATGTAGGTCCCTATGAGATTCTTGAAAGGATTGGGGAGGCTGCGTATCGTTTGGCCTTGCCGCCAGAGCTGTCGAAGGTTCATGATGTATTTAATGTGTTGTGCAGGTATCGTAGTGATCCTTCGCATGTGATTCCTGTCGAGTTGGTATCGGTCGAGCCGAATTTGACTTTTGAAGAGCGACCTATTTGTATATTGGACCGTCAGAACCGTGCTCTGAGAAGGAAGGTGATTCCCTTGGTCAAAGTACTTTGGGGAAGTCAAAAGTACGAAGAAGCTACTTGGGAAACCGAAGAGTCGATGCGACTGAAATACCCGAAACTATTCGTTTCAGGTATTCTTTGTGCGCTTGTCTTATTTGTGTGTGTTTTCGAAGTTTCGAGGACGAAACTTTATTTACGGAGGGGAGACTGTAACAAACCATAATTTTGCTCCTAGTTTTTCGCAAAAGTTTTCCCTAAAACTATTATTTTCATTAGATTAGTGATTTTGATTTTTTTTATACTTATTGGGAGCCGTATTATTATTTTTATTATATGGCGTGCTAATTGATAAGTCAATTTTACATATAGTTTTTAGGTGCATTTAGGTTGCATTTTAGAGCATTTAGATTCATATTTAGGTTCATTATTGCATTATATTCTTAAGTTATGTTATTCTACTCCTATTCGGTATGTTTTCTTGTTTTTGATGAATTCAGGTAATGAGAACGTATTTGGAGTATAATTAGCTAAACTTGAGGATTAGGAGCACTTGGAAAGAAGCTACAATGCATAAGGATAGTATGGGTATGTCATAGTACGAGTTTGAGCGAAAACGAAGCGGAAAATCATTAGAAGAAATGTGAAAAAGGAGTCACGTCTACTCTTCTGATCATAACTTTTGATGTGCTTCTTACAATCAAATAGTTTCAGCATATTTGGAAACTAGACTTGAAGATCTTTCCAGCGATAGGTGGCACGCCCCGAGGAGACTTCTAGTCAAGGAGTTATGCCTTTTCGAAGTTGGGACTGTTTCTGCTGGAATCTGTTTTTGTACGCGCGGATCACTAATCCGCCCATTTAATGATATTTCCACTTTCCTTATCTTGTAATTCACTTTCCTAGTCATATTAGGTTATTGAACATTATTTAGATTAGGTTTCACTTCTCTCCTCTCTCTCTCTCCCTCTTTTCTGACGTTATATTTTGTATTCTTAGGTTTAGCTTTAGTTTCCTTCTTCCTTTTCTCTCTAGTTTTTCATGGCAAACCCTAGTTTCTCTTTTCTTCATTAGTTCATGAGTGTATAATTTTCATCTTTTTTCTTTCATTGATTTCTTTGATTATGCTTTTCTTTGTAGATTTAAATTTCTTTATTTATTTCATGATTGAGTAGTTTATATTCTAGGGTTTGGGAATCCATGTTTATATGCTATGATTCTTGATTGATATTTATTAATGGTTTGATTAGTTATTGATATCTCTAATTGATTAGTGTTTTTATTGTTAATCTTGCAATCTGATCAATTGTCTGATTAAATATTGCTAATATCGAGTCATAGATCGAGAGATAGTACTCTTTAGAGGCTTACCTACAATTAGCAAATCTGATTATGTTGAGCGACCGTACTAACATATGTTGATTTGAGAGCGTTAAGGCCCGACGATCGTAGGATTAACATGTGCTCTAGATATCTGATTAATTGAATCATTGATGATATTTTGATAGATTATAGTTATGAACATGGTGAATCATTGCCCTAGATCCTTTTTAGCTTGATTTTCGTAGTTTGATTAGTTCAGAACTTTAATTCATTATTCCTGATCTTGTTTAGTTTCTCCATGCATTAGAAGCTAGATTAAAACAACCATCTCTCTGTGGATTCGACCCTACTTACCCTACTACATTGTTAGAAGGTTTTGCAGGAATTATTTTTGACAGATGTACGACAGCCTATCAAATTTTGGCGCCGTTGCCGGGGAGACGGTATAGTTTTATTTAGTTTTTATTATTTGGTGAGACTAAACTGTATATATATATATATAATTTTTTTTTCCCTTTTGTGAATATTTTTTTTTATTTTTTTAATAACTTTTCTATATCATGGAGTCATGCTATTTTGATGATGGGGATAATTCTTTTGCTAGGCAACATAGTAATAATTCTTGGGATTCTCATGTTTACAGTTTTGATGCATCATATCAAAATCCTCCCAATTTTTGCATGAGTTCTCCTGAAGTACCTCATATGTTTTGTGAACCCCATGTACATGCTAGTAATTCTAGAGCAATTTTTTCTTTTCCTCAGTATGAGAATGAAGCGTTTTGGAAATACTGTCATAGGCTTGGTGATTATATTGGTCCTAATCATGGAATTGAACTGTGGGATATGTGCCTAGTGATTTATGAGGGGTTACATGAAGAAACTAGGATGGTGGTAGAATCTATGTCTAATGGGGAATTTCTATTCCGATCACCTGATTATTGTTGGGATTTAATTGTGTGGTTGGCTAGGGATACTTATGAGTGGGAGATGTCTTCATCTGCTCTTTCACCCCAAACTTACATGACACCAACCCCTTATTGTTCAAATTGTCAGTCTACTTCACATGATTTTTCTTCGTGTGATGTGACTTTAGTTTATGGTTTTAACCCCTCTTCCCAATATGAATGTCAATCTGCTCAAAATTCTAGCCCCAAACCGTTTATTTATGATGATGAGGAGGGTTGGATAATAAATGAGAGCTATTGGGATGATGAAAAGATTGAGAGAGAGACTATTATGATGGATGTTTTGCAGGAGCAAGAAACCATGGTTGAAGTTTCCTCTTTGGAGGTAAGTCAAGTTGAGAGTGAGGTGATTTATGAGTCTTTATCGGTACCACCTATTGTTTTTGAGTCTCATGTTCCTTTCTCTCAAAAACTTGACCTTATTCCTTCTTCTCTTATATTATATCCTCCATCGTTCCTTCTTTCTCCCCTTTTGAATGGCTCTCATGATAATGTAAATGATGTACAGTTAGTTTTTTTTCCTTCTTTTGCGTCATGTAAAAAGACTAACATTTTTTCTTTTTCTTCTTCTTATACATATAATTTTTCCTTTGATTTTTCTTTTTGTAGTTTTAGTAATTTTTTAGTACTAATTTTTTTCAGTTTTCCTTTCCATTCTTATATAATATGTTTTGAGATGTTTGCAGGAACATATGATAAGCTTCTTAGGGCATTGAACTATTATGAGTGGTCTACTAATCTTAAACGGTCATGCAAGACCTTAAAATCGCGCTTCTCGGGAGGCAACCCGAGTTTTGACTTATTTTCTCTTTTATTTCATTACTTTTTATTTTCATTTTATCTCTATTTCATCCTTTTTCAGTGATGATACTCATTTTGGTGTATTTTTTTGTGTGTTTGTTGTAGGTGGAACGAGTTTAAAAAAAAAAAAAAAAGAATAAGATTGTCGAGGTGTTGGTCGCCCGGTGGACCGGGCAGAATAGCCCTTCCGGGCGCGGAAGCAAAATGTTGAAATATAGAGAATTTTTCGATAATTTGGCCAAGTGTATCTCGCCCGGTTTACCGGGCGAGTCTGCCCCACCAGGCGGATACTTAGATTGACCGGGCGGATATGCGAGCTGACCGGGCGAGAGATTTTTTCCAAAAAAATTTCCTACCAGCACTCCTTCCCTTCGTTCCCTCCTAACACTCTTCTTCCTCATCTACACCTTCTCTCTTCATCATCATAATTCACCCACCACGACACATACGACATAACCGACACACCACCACCATCAACAGCCATCCCTACCACCGACCTCCTACCCCCGTCCCTTCCTGGTCTGGGCAGCAACGATCCCTCGCGACTCGCTCCTGTTCTACGCACCAACCAGCCGCCGTCCTTCGCCTCCTGGCCATCGCACCGCCTCCAGCTTTTCTCCGGTCATTCCACCACCAGCACCCAATAGCCACGCCTTTTTCTCTGTTTTTCCTTCTATCTTTCCTATTTCTACTTTCTTCCTCGTTTTTCTTCTTTTACTTTTCTTTCTACTTTGTATAATCTGCTTCTGTATTTTTTTTTCTTACTACTTTTTCACAATTGACACCTAATCTTATTATTTGTTTTCTTTTAATCCGTGGTTGTTACAGAATATCTCAAGTAGACATCCAATTGGTCCAAGATGGTCTTCAAAAGAGCAGTGCAATGTTGTTTTAAGCTTATTCGACACTTTAATTAGCTAGTAAGCTTTTATATATTACATTGTTTATACTCTTGATAAGATCTTCTATTTTTTGCTTGGAATTTTGTTTGATTGTCATACTTGTTTTCTTTTGACTGGATTGGTGGGATTTATGTGTGGCTTTAGTGGTGGAGTGAGATACTTGGTGTGAGACTTTGGTGTTGGATGTTTGTTGGGGTTCGATTTTGTTCCTTCTCTAAACTGGTTTGTTGCAGTGAGGACACTGCATATTCTAGCTTGGGGGAGGAATATTCTATCATTTATTTGCTTTCTAGCGTAGATTTTATTGCTTTCGTAGGATGTTACACGATTTGTACCGCTTACTAGGAGTGGGAGTTTACGTGTAACCAAAAAAATTGTATTGCTTTCGTAGTTGCATTAGCATATTTCATCTCATATTAGATTTCATGTCATCTTAGTTTGCATCTATGGGACTATTGCTGACACTTTTTGAGAACCTTGATGATATTTTACTACATTTACTGCACGTCATTCATCTTGTTCATGATTCTTCATAGCACGATTGTTTCGCAATTGATTGTTTGTGGTAAGATTATTTGATCTCCCTCTGGTTCGATTTAACTTTATTGTGCAGACACCTTAAACTAAGTGAGCTTCTGTGCCTATAAACTGACGTTTCTGTGTCAGTTATGTTCTTTCATGTGTGATTAGTTCCTTAGTTGTCGTATTGATCTTGATTTTGACTTGGTACTCTTTGATATTTAATAGTGCATACATTTTGATATGATTGAGGCATTCTATTTCATGATCTTAGCTCCAGAGTTATTCTTGTTTTCATATTATCCTTCATCTAGCCCCGCTGAGCCTTTTTGACTATGTTTGATTGCTACCTACATTACAAGCCATTGGCCTCATTTGATATTTGTCCTAAGCCTAGCTTGGGGGAGCGAGTATTAGTTTTGGTTTGGTTTGTATTGAATTGAAATGCTCTATTTGTGGTTTAGAAGGATGGAAAAGTATGTTTAGTGAGCTTTGAAATTGAATTGAAAGTTCAAAAAAAAAAAGTGAAAAATGAAATGAAAAAGAAGTGAAAAAAAAATTGTGAATAAAGTGAAATAAAAAGGGTTATGATTGAATTTCTTGAGTGAAAAAGGTTGATGATTATATTTGGAGATTGTTGGTTGTTGCACGGAGTTGTTATGACCTTTCTTGGTCATGTTTTCAGTTATATGATGCTCCCCCTTCTTGGTTTTTCCACCACAATTCCCAAATTATTCCATACCTTTAATCTCAGCCCCATTACAACCCTTAAAAGTCCTCTTGATCATTGTGTATTGTATTGTTGAGTATTGAGTGAGTCAAAAAGTCAAAGTTAAAGAGTATTTGCTTCATCTGAGTCGACTTGATTAGGTTGAGTGTCATCATTTATGCCTTAAACACATGAGAGATTTGAGTGCACATAACTATAGTGAGGTCTGTCAGGTTTTGTTAAATCCAGCTTGGGAGAGATGGTATGTGGTATGATTGGAGAGTCGATTGCAATACATGACATGCTATGCGGCTTTGTTCGAGATTGTTTTGATGCTTGGTTTGTGTAGTGATTATATCTCTCGTGTTTTAGTTGAGTGTTTAGCCTTGTTGTAGTCCTATATTGTAGGTTGTCTTACTTTTTCCATGTTTATGTCTTATTGCTTGGGGACAAGCAATGGTTTAGCTTGGGGGAGTTTGATAAGTCAATTTTACATATAGTTTTTAGGTGCATTTAGGTTGCATTTTAGAGCATTTAGATTCATATTTAGGTTCATTATTGCATTATATTCTTAAGTTATGTTATTCTACTCCTATTCGGTATGTTTTCTTGTTTTTGATGAATTCAGGTAATGAGAACGTATTTTGAGTATAATTAGCTAAACTTGAGGATTAGGAGCACTTGGAAAGAAGCTACAATGCATAAGGATAGTATGGATATGTCATAGTACGAGTTTGAGCGAAAACGAAGCGGAAAATCATTAGAAGAAATGTGAAAAAGGAGTCACGTCTACTCTTCTGATCATAACTTTTGATGTGCTTCTTACAATCAAATAGTTTCAGCATATTTGGAAACTAGACTTGAAGATCTTTCCAACGATAGGTGGCACGCCCCGAGGAGACTTCTAGTCAAGGAGTTATGCCTTTTCGAAGTTGGGACTGTTTCTGCTGGAATCTGTTTTTGTACGCGCGGATCACTAATCCGCCCATTTAATGATATTTCCACTTTCCTTATCTTGTAATTCACTTTCCTAGTCATATTAGGTTATTGAACATTATTTAGATTAGGTTTCACTTCTCTCCTCTCTCTCTCCCTCTTTTCTGACGTTATATTTTGTATTCTTAGGTTTAGCTTTAGTTTCCTTCTTCCTTTTCTCTCTAGTTTTTCATGGCAAACCCTAGTTTCTCTTTTCTTCATTAATTCATGAGTGTATAATTTCATCTTTTTTCTTTCATTGATTTCTTTGATTATGCTTTTCTTTGTAGATTTAAATTTCTTTATTTATTTCATGATTGAGTAGTTTATATTCTAGGGTTTGGGAATCCATGTTTATATGCTATGATTCTTGATGGATATTTATTAATGGTTTGATTAGTTATTGATATCTCTAATTGATTAGTGTTTTTATTGTTAATCTTGCAATCTGATCAATTGTCTGATTAAATATTGCTAATATCGAGTCATAGATCGAGAGATAGTACTCTTTAGAGGCTTACCTACAATTAGCAAATCTGATTATGTTGAGCGACCGTACTAACATATGTTGATTTGAGAGCGTTAAGGCCCGACGATCGTAGGATTAACATGTGCTCTAGATATCTGATTAATTGAATCATTGATGATATTTTGATAGATTATAGTTATGAACATGGTGAATCATTGCCCTAGATCCTTTTTAGCTTGATTTTCGTAGTTTGATTAGTTCAGAACTTTAATTCATTATTCCTGATCTTGTTTAGTTTCTCCATGCATTAGAAGCTAGATTAAAACAACCATCTCTCTGTGGATTCGACCCTACTTACCCTACTACATTGTTAGAAGGTTTTGCAGGAATTATTTTTGACAGGTGTACGACAACCTATCAAATTTTGGCGCCGTTGCCGGGGAGACGGTATAGTTTTATTTAGTTTTTATTATTTGGTGAGACTAAACTGTATATATATATATATATATAATTTTTTTTCCCTTTTGTGAATATTTTTTTTTATTTTTTTAATAACTTTTCTATATCATGGAGTCATGCTATTTTGATGATGGGGATAATTCTTTTGCTAGGCAACATAGTAATAATTCTTGGGATTCTCATGTTTACAGTTTTGATGCATCATATCAAAATCCTCCCAATTTTTGCATGAGTTCTCCTGAAGTACCTCATATGTTTTGTGAACCCCATGTACATGCTAGTAATTCTAGAGCAATTTTTTCTTTTCCTCATTATGAGAATGAAGCGTTTTGGAAATACTGTCATAGGCTTGGTGATTATATTGGTCCTAATCATGGAATTGAACTGTGGGATATGTGCCTAGTGATTTATGAGGGGTTACATGAAGAAACTAGGATGGTGGTAGAATCTATGTCTAATGGGGAATTTCTATTCCGATCACCTGATTATTGTTGGGATTTAATTGTGTGGTTGGCTAGGGATACTTATGAGTGGGAGATGTCTTCATCTGCTCTTTCACCCCAAACTTACATGACACCAACCCCTTATTGTTCAAATTGTCAGTCTACTTCACATGATTTTTCTTCGTGTGATGTGACTTTAGTTTATGGTTTTAACCCCTCTTCCCAATATGAATGTCAATCTGCTCAAAATTCTAGCCCCAAACCGTTTATTTATGATGATGAGGAGGGTTGGATAATAAATGAGAGCTATTGGGATGATGAAAAGATTGAGAGAGAGACTATTATGATGGATGTTTTGCAGGAGCAAGAAACCATGGTTGAAGTTTCCTCTTTGGAGGTAAGTCAAGTTGAGAGTGAGGTGATTTATGAGTCTTTATCGGTACCACCTATTGTTTTTGAGTCTCATGTTCCTTTCTCTCAAAAACTTGACCTTATTCCTTCTTCTCTTATATTATATCCTCCATCGTTCCTTCTTTCTCCCCTTTTGAATGGCTCTCATGATAATGTAAATGATGTACAGTTAGTTTTTTTTCCTTCTTTTGCGTCATGTAAAAAGACTAACATTTTTTCTTTTTCTTCTTCTTATACATATAATTTTTCCTTTGATTTTTCTTTTTGTAGTTTTAGTAATTTTTTAGTACTAATTTTTTTCAGTTTTCCTTTCCATTCTTATATAATATGTTTTGAGATGTTTGCAGGAACATATGATAAGCTTCTTAGGGCATTGAACTATTATGAGTGGTCTACTAATCTTAAACGGTCATGCAAGACCTTAAAATCGCGCTTCTCGGGAGGCAACCCGAGTTTTGACTTATTTTCTCTTTTATTTCATTACTTTTTATTTTCATTTTATCTCTATTTCATCCTTTTTCAGTGATGATACTCATTTTGGTGTATTTTTTTGTGTGTTTGTTGTAGGTGGAACGAGTTTAAAAAAAAAAAAAAAGGAATAAGATTGTCGAAGTGTTGGTCGCCCGGTGGACCGGGCAGAATAGCCCTTTCGGGCGCGGAAGCAGAATGTTGAAATATAGAGAATTTTTCGAAAATTTGGCCAAGTGTATCTCGCCCGGTTTACCGGGCGAGTCTGCCCCACCAGGCGGATACTCAGATTGACCGGGCGGATATGCGAGCTGACCGGGCGAGAGATTTTTTCCAAAAAAATTTCCTACCAGCACTCCTTCCCTTCGTTCCCTCCTAACACTCTTCTTTCTCATCTACACCTTCTCTCTTCATCATCATAATTCACCCACCACGACATACGACATAACCGACACACCACCACCATCAACAGCCATCCCTACCACCGACCTCCTACCCCCGTCCCTTCCCGGGTGCCGGGGCAAGAACGATCCCTCGCGACTCGCTCCTGTTCTACGCACCAACCAGCTGCCGTCCTTCGCCTCCTGGCCATCGCACCGCCTCCAGCTTTTCTCCGGTCATTCCACCACCAACACCCAATAGCCACGCCTCTTTCTTTGTTTTTCCTTCTATCTTTCCTATTTCTACTTTCTTCCCCGTTTTTCTTCTTTTACTTTTCTTTCTACTTTGTATAATCTGCTTCTGTATTTTTTTTTCTTACTACTTTTTCACAATTGACACCTAATCTTATTATTTGTTTTCTTTTAATCCGTGGTTGTTACAGAATATCTCAAGTAGACATCCAATTGGTCCAAGCTGGTCTTCAAAAGAGCAGTGCAATGTTGTTTTAAGCTTATTTGACACTTTAATTAGCTAGTAAGCTTTTATATATTACATTGTTTATACTCTTGATAAGATCTTCTATTTTTTGCTTGGAATTTTGTTTGATTGTCATACTTGTTTTCTTGTGACTGGATTGGTGGGATTTATGTGTGGCTTTAGTGGTGGAGTGAGATACTTGGTGTGAGACTTTGGTGTTGGATGTTTGTTGGGGTTCGATTTTGTTCCTTCTCTAAACTGGTTTGTTGCAGTGAGGACACTGCATATTCTAGCTTGGGGGAGGAATATTCTATCATTTATTTGCTTTCTAGCGTAGATTTTATTGCTTTCGTAGGATGTTACACGATTTGTACCGCTTACTAGGAGTGGGAGTTTACGTGTAACCAAAAAAATTGTATTGCTTTCGTAGTTGCATTAGCATATTTCATCTCATATTAGATTTCATGTCATCTTAGTTTGCATCTATGGGACTATTGCTGACACTTTTTGAGAACCTTGATGATATTTTACTACATTTACTGCACGTCATTCATCTTGTTCATGATTCTTCATAGCACGATTGTTTCGCAATTGATTGTTTGTGGTAAGATTATTTGATCTCCCTCTGGTTCGATTTAACTTTATTGTGCAGACACCTTAAACTAAGCGAGCTTCTGTGCCTATAAACTGACGTTTCTGTGTCAGTTATGTTCTTTCATGTGTGATTAGTTCCTTAGTTGTCGTATTGATCTTGATTTTGACTTGGTACTCTTTGATATTTAATAGTGCATACATTTTGATATGATTGAGGCATTCTATTTCATGATCTTAGCTCCAGAGTTATTCTTGTTTTCATATTATCCTTCATCTAGCCCCGCTGAGCCTTTTTGACTATGTTTGATTGCTACCTACATTACAAGCCATTGGCCTCATTTGATATTTGTCCTAAGCCTAGCTTGGGGGAGCGAGTATTAGTTTTGGTTTGGTTTGTATTGAATTGAAATGCTCTATTTGTGGTTTAGAAGGATGGAAAAGTATGTTTAGTGAGCTTTGAAATTGAATTGAAAGTTCAAAAAAAAAAGTGAAAAATGAAATGAAAAAGAAGTGAAAAAAAAAAATTGTGAATAAAGTGAAATAAAAAGGGTTATGATTGAATTTCTTGAGTGAAAAAGGTTGATGATTATATTTGGAGATTGTTGGTTGTTGCACGGAGTTGTTATGACCTTTCTTGGTCATGTTTTCAGTTATATGATGCTCCCCCTTCTTGGTTTTTCCACCACAATTCCCAAATTATTCCATACCTTTAATCTCAGCCCCATTACAACCCTTAAAAGTCCTCTTGATCATTGTGTATTATATTGTTGAGTATTGAGTGAGTCAAAAAGTCAAAGTTAAAGAGTATTTGCTTCATCTGAGTCGACTTGATTAGGTTGAGTGTCATCATTTATGCCTTAAACACATGAGAGATTTGAGTGCACATAACTATAGTGAGGTCTGTCAGGTTTTGTTAAATCCAGCTTGGGAGAGATGGTATGTGGTATGATTGGAGAGTCGATTGCGATACATGACATGCTATGCGGCTTTGTTCGAGATTGTTTTGATGCTTGGTTTGTGTAGTGATTATATCTCTCGTGTTTTAGTTGAGTGTTTAGCCTTGTTGTAGTCCTATATTGTAGGTTGTCTTACTTTTTCCATGTTTATGTCTTATTGCTTGGGGACAAGCAATGGTTTAGCTTGGGGGAGTTTGATAAGTCAATTTTACATATAGTTTTTAGGTGCATTTAGGTTGCATTTTAGAGCATTTAGATTCATATTTAGGTTCATTATTGCATTATATTCTTAAGTTATGTTATTCTACTCCTATTCGGTATGTTTTCTTGTTTTTGATGAAGTCAGGTAATGAGAACGTATTTGGAGTATAATTAGCTAAACTTGAGGATTAGGAGCACTTGGAAAGAAGCTACAATGCATAAGGATAGTATGGATATGTCATAGTACGAGTTTGAGCGAAAACGAAGCGGAAAATCATTAGAAGAAATGTGAAAAAGGAGTCACGTCTACTCTTCTGATCATAACTTTTGATGTGCTTCTTACAATCAAATATTTCCAGCATATTTGGAAACTAGACTTGAAGATCTTTCCAACGATAGGTGGCACGCCCCGAGGAGACTTCTAGTCAAGGAGTTATGCCTTTTCGAAGTTAGGACTGTTTCTGCTGGGATCTGTTTTTGTACGCGCGGATCACTAATCCGCCCATTTAATGATATTTCCACTTTCCTTATCTTGTAATTCACTTTCCTAGTCATATTAGGTTATTGAACATTATTTAGATTAGGTTTCACTTCTCTCCTCTCTCTCTCCCTCTTTTCTGACGTTATATTTTGTATTGTTAGGTTTAGCTTTAGTTTCCTTCTTCCTTTTCTCTCTAGTTTTTCATGGCAAACCCTAGTTTCTCTTTTCTTCATTAATTCATGAGTTTATAATTTTCATCTTTTTTCTTTCATTGATTTCTTTGATTATGCTTTTCTTTGTAGATTTAAATTTCTTTATTTATTTCATGATTGAGTAGTTTATATTCTAGGGTTTAGGAATCCATGTTTATATGCTATGATTCTTGATTGATATTTATTAATGGTTTGATTAGTTATTGATATCTCTAATTGATTAGTGTTTTTATTGTTAATCTTGCAATCTGATCAATTGTCTGATTAAATATTGCTAATATCGAGTCATAGATCGAGAGATAGTACTCTACAGAGGCTTACCTACAATTAGCAAATCTGATTATGTTGAGCGACCGTACTAACATATGTTGATTTGAGAGCGTTAAGGCCCCACCGTAGGATTAACATGTGCTCTAGATATCTGATTAATTGAATCATTGATGATATTTTGATATATTATAGTTATGAACATGGTGAACCATTGCCCTAGATCCTTTTTAGCTTGATTTTCATAGTTTGATTAGTTCAGAACTTTAATTCATTATTCCTGATCTTGTTTAGTTTCTCCATGCATTAGAAGCTAGATTAAAACAACCATCTCTCTT
This sequence comes from Beta lomatogona, assembly GCA_947646795.1. Classification (NCBI taxonomy): domain Eukaryota; kingdom Viridiplantae; phylum Streptophyta; class Magnoliopsida; order Caryophyllales; family Amaranthaceae; genus Beta; species Beta lomatogona. The sequence continues at coordinate 3,425,055 of CANSNZ010000017.1, read as the reverse complement.
TGGATTCGACCCTACTTACCCTACTACATTGTTAGAAGGTTTTGCAGGAATTATTTTTGACAGGTGTACGACAGCCTATCACTAATGTGTGTATTATATCTATATTTATAATATAATTTATTTGAATTATTTTCATCATTAAGTATTTTCAAAGTTTAGGCGCGATTTAGGAAGTTATCGATTTATCGCGTAACGGACCTTTGTCGTATGGATCTTTGATGATTTGGGCCGAAATTATTTAGTGTGGTTGGGCTTTGGGCCAGCCGGCCATGTGGAGGGAAAAGGAGAAGTTTTTCTTCTTTCATTTTTTATTTTATTTTGATGACTCTTTGTATTTTGTAACCTTCATAACCCCCTCATCATTTCTCCTAATAAATCCATTTTATTTATTCTTTTAAGCACTCCAAAATCTGATTAAAAATCAGAACTTCATTGCTGCCATTTTCTTAAAATTTCGGACATCAGCATCTTCATCATTCTCTCTCAAATTCTTCTATTTCTACTCTTCATCAATTGTTCGTGACTTGTTCTATTTGCCTCTTTCTTTTACGTGGTGCTTTGGGGTTTGAAGAAGGAGAAGGGTGCACGCATATAGCGGGTTTCTCCAGTAATTTTCAGCTCGCCTCCGACGATCCAATACTAGTAGTTATCTTAGAACAATAGTGATTAGGGTATTATTCGGTATTAGATTATTACGCTAGGAATTGTTTAAAATTCTTTTTGAATGAAATTATTGATGAAATTTGACGTGAATATTCTTGATGTATGCTGTATGAATATTGTGTGCAGAAAATATCTTTTTTCTGAGTTTTATTATTTATTCGAATTATTTGGTAATTTATGTGTTTATGGCTTATTTGCAAAATAATTATTGAACTAATTTTATAATTGCTGAAATTATTTTTCGTGAAGCATGTTATGTGTGTAGTATGCATTTCATGCCTTGGACTAATTTTTTCCTACTATTTACAGATTTGTTTAATTTATTTATCTGTTTTTTGCATTTTCGTGTTTGTTGGTATTTAAATCGTGAATATTATTTTTGGAGGCCGAAAAATCTATTTCTTTGCATATTATGTATCACCTTGAGTTTATGCATGTTATGTGAATTTTTGGTAATTTTTGGGCGTTTATTTATATTTTTAATTATTATATTGGCTTTATTGAGTATTCTGTAAATTAACGTTTAAAAATAATTTTATAGTCTGAAAAGTAGAAGTAAAATTTATACCATGTCTGTAGAGTCATAATGGTCGTATGATAATTTTTGGGTTATTTTACTGATTGTTTTTATTAGTTTAATAATTTTTTAATGTGTTTTTGTCATGAGTTTGAGGATAATTTTTTTTAATTATTTAAGGGTTTGTTAATCACAAATAATTTGGGACCCTTTATGTTCTTGGAAGCTGGTGATTAGTAGGTTACTGTGGTTATCATTGAGAGTCATTATGTTTACGTTTGGTTTATGTAGAAATGATTAGTCGTGTACGTTTCATTGATTTAATAAGCCTTGGAGTTAATTGGTGGTGGCTTCAGATGCACGTTGATGCGTCAGACGTAGTTTGGTTAGTGCGCCAGTCGCACAGTGTGGTGCTGAGCGGAAGCTCATGCGCCGAGCGCACAGTTTTGTGTAGTCTAATTTTTCGTATGATCTTGTACATATGTTCTACTTGTGGTTGGTGATCTTATTTGATATGACGCATTTTTGATTGATACTGTTAGTGCTGTAAAAACTATTTTATTATCATTGTTGGTGCTTAGTGATGTTCAAAGTGTTTGTGGTTGGAGATATTTGTTGTAAGTTTGTGAGTTAGTATTTTGAGGATTTTTGAAGAATTATTTTTGATGAATCATGGGTATAAGGCCGGGTGGCATCCATTCTTCTCTTTTTGACGAATGGTTTTGAGTTGGATGATACTTTATGATTTTATTTAGTTTGAGATAAGAACATCTGGTGGGATAGATGTAGTCCCCAGTGAAGAACATGCCAACCACCTGGTTTGCGAACTAGGGGTACACATGGGTTAATTGTTGTCGTCCGAGAGGTCAGGGAGTTCTGCGTGTTCTACCCTACATCGGGAGTTTGGCCATTCTTAGAAACAGGCAGTGGGGGAACGTAAGCCCATAGACTGACCTGGAGATTGCAATCTGACAAACCTTAGGAGGTGAATTGCGATTCACGGGCGTTCGATTTCTGACTCAATAACTTGTTGTACCTTTGCTTTTATTATTATTTGAGTACTCTAGTGATGATTTATTCATTTTATCTTAATTACTTGATATTTACCTTCACTTATATCACTTGTAAGCTTTAAGGTTTTGGATTGCATGTTATAGTTGACTTGATCGTATGCTTTCCTTTCTTATTAATCTATGTCTGAATCATGCATTGATTTCTTTTGTTCTGGGAGAACTGCTAGTTACTCCCCACTGACTGTGGAATTATTTGATATATCCCTGCTGATGGAAATGACTGCTAGACTTGTGACTGCTTGGGCTAGCAGAGTGTGGGTCGGTAATGAGAGGAAGCTTCTTGTAGTCTTTTTGGTAGATGAGTTCTATGCAGACAATAGAGGGTCCTATGTTATGCTACGTCTCAAAGACATTTAGTTTTATTTGAGTTTTTATGGGAGACTTGCATGTCTCGTTGTTTTGGATGATGTTATGTTCTATTATGATTTGGGATGTCCCATTTTATTTGAATTATAATGTTTTGAAATATTTCTTTTGGAAGCTATGAAACTTTTGTTTGAGATTGTCTTTATTTATTGTTTTAGAGTAGCATAACCGTCTTGACGTTATTTCCGCTAACTTCTTTTAGTCACTCTAGAATAAATATTGTTTGGTATCTTAGTAGTAGAAGGACGGGGTGTTACAGATATTTCTCTAGAAATTTGTCATTCAAGGCTCTATCTTTTATGTTACCATCTATATCCTTTAACACGTATGCATTTCCAGACATTTTTTTTGTGAATGATAAAGGGACCTTGCCACTTAGGTGACCATTTCCCTAATTGTGGATCTTTGTAAGCTGCTTCTGGCAGTAACATTTTCCAAACTTTATCACTCTCCTGGAATTCTTTAGGCACTACCTTTTAGTTGTAGGCCCTAGCAACCCTTTCTTTTTGGGTTCTCATTTTGTCTAGAGCTTCTTCCTTAGCCTCTAGAGCATCCATAATATCAATGTTTATCGCCTGTGAATAGTCATCTCCTAATAATCCCATTTGTTGGGGTACCCTTGATGATCTTACATTCACTTCAGCTGGGATAACTGGAGTATGCCCATAAACTAAGTTAAAGGGGGTAACTCCTGTTGCTTTCCTTTTAGAGGTCATGTAGGCCCATAGGGTATATAACAGCAACTCATCCTATTTTCTTGGATTGTTATCTATTAGTTTTGAGATCCCTTTTACTATGATCTTATTGGTGGCTTCAGCTTGACCATTTTCCTGAGCATAGTAAGGTGTTGAATGCAACTTGGTGATCCCAAACTGATTGAGGTAATCCAGTAAGTCAGGATTCATAAATATTATGGCCTGATCAAAAGTGATAGTTTATGGAATTCCAAATCTTGTAAAGATTTTCTCTTCTAAGAAGTTTATTACAACCTGGGTATTGATCTTGTTGAAAGCCTGAGCCTCTATCCATTTACTGAAGTAATCAGTCACCACTAGAATGAATGAATGCTTCTTAGAAGATGCAGGGTTAATTTCTCCTATGGCATCTACTGCCCATCCTTTAAAGGGTTAAGGTTTAAGAATGTACTTAAGTTCTGAGGCTGGTGCCCTACTGATAGGTCCGAACCTCAGGCATCTTTTGCAACCTTTAGCATAATTTATATAATATTTTCTCATGGTGGGCCAATAGAAGCCATGCTCGTGTAATAACCATCTCGTTTTTAGGCCGTTTTGATGAGCTCTACATAGCCCCTGGTGAATCTCTGCCATAAGGGTTACAGCTTCTCCAGCATACACACATCTTAAAAGTAATCCTTCTGGATCCTTTCTGTGTAGTTCACCAAATTGCTTATAGAACTTAGTAGCTTTCATTTTGACTATATTTGGCACTTTTATCCTAGTTGGGTTCTGGACATACTTGATAATTTCATCTCTCCAGTCCTTTTTCTCTCTTAATATTGAAATTCTATACACTTCCAATATATTTTCTGATCCTTCCTTATCAGTTTCCCTGAGAGCCTCTAGGACTTTCTCCTGGAGAATGATATCTTCATTTTTTGAAGGTATCTCCTCCCTAGCAGAGGCTATTTGAGACAACTGATCTACTACTTTATTTTCTTCTCTAGGAATGTGTATGAAAGTAATTTTCCAAAATTATTTAGACAATTTATGTGCTTTCTTTCCACATTCCTGTGACACTGATGATATGCTCTTAAATTCTTCATTTATTTGGTAAATGACCAACTGGGAATCCCCATATATCTTTGCTCTCTTGGCTCCTAATTCTAACAGCATCTCCAATCCAATTATTAATGTTTCATATTCAGTTCTATTGTTGGTACATGGACCTTTGAGGGTTAATGCTAGTTTAGTTGGGATCCTGCCAGGAGATAATATATATATCCCAGCTCCTGATGTTTCTCTAGTGTTAGACCCATCAAAGAATAAGATCCATGGTTTCTGCCTTTTGTGGCACATATACTAGGTCAAACTGCAGTAAATGTAAACTCCATTTGCTTTTACTTCATTTTATAAAAGGTTGAGATATCATATATTTTATAACATCTATTGGAGATACTGGTTCTACGGTAAAGGCCATGAAATAATGTATGAGTTTAACTGATGCATCATATAAACACAAACACCATTTATCTGCCATGGTATACTTTTTCTGTGTCATGCAGGATTCTACTTAGGTAGAATGTGGCCTGCTCATGTCCTTTTTCATTTTCTTGAGTAAGAAGACTACCAATTGAATCTTCACAGGCAGATAAATACAGTCTTAATGGTTTTCCATTTTGCCATGGAGGAATCAATACAGGAGGACTTGCCAAATCATGTTTGATTTGGTCAAAGGCCTATTGATGTCCCTCTTCCCATTTGAATTCTAATTCATGTTTTAATTTTAGCAGAGGTGAAAACTTTTTAGTTTTTCCAGCTAAATTAGCCATGAATCTTCTAACATAATTAACCTGTCCAAGGAATCTTTGTAAATCCTTTTTATTAGAGGGTGGCTTGGCTGCCAATACCGCTTTTGCCTTATTCTGGTCAATTTTCATTCCATTCTTGTGAATGAGGAATCCTAGAAAGTTACTAGCTTTAACCCCAAATGCACATTTGAGTGGATTCATTTTTAGGTGGTATTCTCTTATTCTGGTGAATGACTTAACTAAATGCTCTTTATATCCTAAAAAGTCACTTGACTTTACAAGTTTGTCATTCACAAAAACTTCCATGATTTTGCCAAACACATCCTTAAAGATTGCGTCTATTGCTCGCTGGTATGTGGCTCCAACATTTTTTAACCCAAATGGCATGGCCACATATTCAAACAAGTCCAATGACTTCGGACATCTGAAGGTTGTTTTGTTACAGTCTTCATGTGCAATCCTTAATTGGTGATATCCTGCATAGCCATCCATAGAAGATATGTATTCATATCTTGGTGCTACATCTATTAGGAGATCAGCTACTAGCATGGGGTATTGATATTTAGGTGTTGCTTTATTAAGATCCCTAAAGTCAATGCAGATTCGTATTTTGCCATTTTTCTTAACCACTGGAACCATATTGGAGATCAAGTTAGCATATTGACAAGGCCTTATGAACTTTGCCTTGAGGAGTTTCTCAATCTCTCCTTGTATAGGCTTTGTTAGTTCAGGCGCCAATCTCCTAGGGCTTTGTGCCACAGGCTTAAATCTGTCCTTGATAGGTAGTTTATGCTCTACTATTTGTGTAACACCCCGTAATTTTCACCCTTTATTTTTGGTATTTGTTTACATTAAAATGATATTTTTTTTCATAAAAATAAATAATTTATTATTTAAATTATTTTGGAACGTGTTGTGAAAATGTGTATATATATTTATATGTTGTGATATATTTATATATATTTATTTTAAGTTGTTAGTTATTTATTTTAAAGGTTATATTAGTTTCGTTATTTGTTTAGGCGTTTAGGATGCAGTTTTGTCGCGTAGCGTTTTTGTAACGTTGTTGGACCTACTTGGGTGATGAAATGTTGCATCGCATGTGGCGTGTCATGCTGGTCGAAAATTAGCAATTATGGTGTGGAGGATGAAGAGTTTTGGTGCTCATTAAGTTAACCTTTGGATCTCTTGTAACCCCCTATTTAATTCCCCATTAACCCACGTTTATAATCATCCTTTAAGCCATTGCTTAATGAGGTTGTTAATCAGGTTTTTGCTGCATTCTAACCCCCATTTTCGCCCAACCCTTAGAGAGGAAGAGAAAGAGTTATTCTCTCTCCTCGGATTTTCGTCCATTTTTGCACACCTATTTTGTTTGCATCATATCTCCTTCGTTTTTTATCCAAATTGGACGTGTGAGTAGTCAAAATCCATCTACTCAGAAAGATCTTGCTCGTGATATAATTTGTTTTTGAAGAAAGGAAAAGACGCAGTTTTCGTTTCAATCAGACGAGTCATCCGGTTTTTGTTTCCTGTCACACCTTCACGAAATTAACCATATCCGGAGATCTAACCGTTGGATCATTCTCAAATTTGGACAGCACATTTATAACATCTTTATATTCACTTTGACCAAAGAGATTGTGAATACGATCTTTCAATCGCTGAAAATCATGGTCGGATCAGAACAGCACGAAATGAGATTTTTCAATGTTCAAGAAGAAAGCGCCTAGTGACTTGTTGCTACAATTATCGTTCGTTGTGCTTTGGGGTTAGAAGAGGAATTGGATTGTATGTGTAACTCTTAACTTTCTCTTTAGACTCAGCTCTCCTCCTGACGTTCCATATAACTAGTAGTTATCTTAGAACGATAGAGATTAGAGTATTTTTCGGTATTAGATTATTACGCTAGGAATTGTTTAAAATACTTTTTGAATGAAATTATTGATGAAATTTAATGTGAATATACTTGATGCATGATGTATGAATATTGTATACAGAAAAATAATTTTCGTCTGAGTTTTAGTATTTATTTGATTTATTTGGTATTTTGTGCGTTTTTGGCTTATTTGCTAAATAATTATTGAACGAATTTTAAAATTTCTGAAATTATTTTTAGTGAATCATGTTATATGTTTAGTATGTATTTCATGCCTTGGAATAATTTCTTCCTACTGTTTACAGGTTTATTTAATTGGTTTATCTGTTTTTGCATTTTCGTGTCTGTTAGTATATAAATAGTGAAAATTATTTCTGGAGGCCGAAAAATTAATTTCTTTGTATATTATATATAACCGTGAGTTTATTCATCTTATGTAAATTGTTGGTAATTTTTGGGCGTTTATTTGTATTTTTAGTTATTATATTGGCTTTATTGGGTATTCTGTAAATTAACATTTAAAAATACTTTTAGAGTCCGAAAATTATAAATAAAAATTGTACCATGTCTGTAGAGATATTAGGGTTGTATGATATATTTTGTATTATTTTAATGATCGTACTTATTAGTTTAATAATTATTATTGTGTTTTTATTGTGAATTTGAGGATATTCTTTTAAATTATTTAAGAGCTTTTTAATCAGAAATAATTTGTGATCTTTTATGTTCTTGGATGTTAGTGTTTAGTAGGTTGCTGTAAGTATTATTGGGTATCATTATGTTTATGTTTTATTTACGTAAAAATGATTAATTGTGTGTACTATTCATTTATTAATAAGCCTTGGAGTTCATTGGTGATGCATTTCTGATTGATACTGTTAGTGCTGTAAAAACTATTTCATTATTATTGTTGATGCTTAGTGATGTTCAAAGTATTGTGGTTGAAGATATTTGTTGTAAGTTTGTAAGTTACTACTTTGAGGATTTTTGAAGAATTACTTTTGATGAATCATGGGTATAAGGCCGGGTGGCATCCCTTTTGACGAATATTTTTGAGCTGAATGATACTTTGATGATATTTATGATTTTATTTTGAGATAAGAATATCCGGTGGGATAGATGTTGTCCCCGGTGAAGAACATGCCAACCACCTGGTTTGCGAACTAGGGGTACACCTGGGTTAATTGTTGTCGTCTGAGAGGTCAGGGAGTTCTGCGTGTTCTACCCTGCATCGGGAGTTTGTCCATTCTTAGACACAGGCAGTGGGGAACGTAAGCCCATAGACTGACCTGCAGATTGCGATCTGACAAACCTTAGGAAGTGAATTGCGATTCACTGGCGTTCGGTTTCTGACTCAATAACTGATTTATCTATGTTTTTATTATTATTGAAGTACCCTTGAGATGATTTATTCATTTTATCTTTTGTATTACTTGAGAGCTTTATGATTTTGGATGCATGTCATAGTCGTCTTGACCTTATGTTTCCTTTCTTATTAATCTATGTCTGAATTGTACTTTGATTTCTTTTGTTCTGGGAGAACTGCTAGTTACTCCTCACTGATTGTGGATGTTTGTTGATATATTTTGCAGGTGATGTTGATGGGAATCTTCTTTGGTTTTGGGCTCGGGTTGAGATGTGAGCATTAAGATGTTAGATGTTTTAGGCCTAAACTTTTAGTTAGTTGAAGAGTTAGTTTTATCTTTTGAATATTACTCTAATTAATTTAATTTATTTATACTATTTACTTATGTTGGTTTATCACTTAGTTATTTAAACGCATTTCTTGTAGTAGTGACATTCCCAGAAGACGATGCTTCCGCCATCGTCCTTTTAATACTATTATTATTTCTTTCTTTTCCGCTTTGAAATTCTGGGGTGTTACAATTTGCCTATCAATGCCAGGCATTTCATGATGTTCCCATGCAAAACAGTCTGTAAATTCGTTTAGAATTTCTATTATTTCCTTTTTTTTGGTTAGTGAGGAGCTAGATTATGTAAGTAACACGCGGATTTTCATTGTCCCCTAAATTTACTTCCTCTAGTGGATCATGAACCTCCTGTTTAATATCCTCACTTTTTACCCATACTTTTTCATCCTCCTCTTCTAAGGATTCAGTTTCATATAGAGTTGAGCAACATACATTGGAACTTATAAGAAATTCCTCTTGATATTTTCTAAAAACTAAATCTTTCATTACTTGATCAACAATAGGGGAGAACCCCTTACAACTTTCTTCTTGGTTAGTAAACATAATAAACTTTTTATAAGAAAAACACATCCTAACTCTATAAACTAATGAGAGCTAAGGGTTGATCATAGGCTGGCGCCTGTTGAACATATTCACATTTTGATTGAATGTCTTCAACTTCTGGGACGTCCTCGACTTCTTCGATGAGGATTGCACCTGAGTCTTCCATCTCTTGGTGAGTTTGTTACTTAAGTTGTAGAGCAACCTCAATTGTGATAGTAGGAACTGACTTTAGGGAGTCCCTAATAAAAACAAAATCAGGAGATGTAATTAGACAAACTACCTCATCTGCTTGAACCATTTCATAAGTGTCACCATTCCACAAAACTAAGACTTGGTGGAGTGATGATGGAATAGCATAGTTATGGGGTAACCAATCTCTTCCTAAAATTGCATTATAATTAGTGTAACTTTCAACTATGAAGAAAACAATATAAGTAGTTTTAGTTTCTACTTTAATCTTTAGGATAGCCATTCCTTCCACTTTTTCTGACAAACCAAAGAAACCAGTTATGTTGATTTGTATATTGTGCAAATCCTTTCTAGTTTTTCCTAGCTTTCTAAACACAGAGAGTGTCATAATATTAACAGTAGCTCCAGTGTCCACCAATACTTTGCCTAAACGAACTCCCTCAAAATCAACATTTAGAAATAAAGCTCTAGTGTGCTTATCGTCAACATCAACTGACCCAAAGATTTTATCTATGATTAATTTCTCTAGGTTAGCTTTTAGAGATGTCTTGTTAGGCACTTTTTCGAGAGGTACATTTAAATAAGATGACGAACTTCGGGAAGAAGAAACTTTAAATTTACCTGCCTTCTCTTCTTTGTCAACTTCATCTGCCCATGATGTGGTGTTGATCTAGAGTTCTGATTGATCTTCTGACTTTTTAAACTCTGTTGGTAGCATGACCACTGGTGGGACGCGGTCGTACGCGCTACCAAAGATAAAAGTTTATTTTCCTTCTTTCCAATACAAATAAATGTAAGTGGCAAGTAGGGTCGAATCCACAGAGACTTGGGGACTAACTCGTGCTTATAATAGATTAAATGGGGGTTTTGAGATTAAAGAATTGAATAACTAAATATGAAGAACTAAAGTGTAATAAAGAAGTGATATAATCAAGAAGAGAAGAATCTTGAGTTCGGTTAATGGCCACTTCGATTCAAACTATTGATCATTGGTTTCTCAAACATGTAACTTACTCTTAATTACTCAAAGCTGGAAATCAAATTCCTTTCCCTCAAAAGTATCGTTAAACAATCACAATCAGATGATCATAAAACTTGAACTAATGATTAATCTAATCTAATCAGAGATTAAATTCAAATCACAAGAACATCTACGAACTAGGAAACAATGAGCCAATTAACAAATTGCTAGCACAACATATTCAAATTGGAACGTGTGACTTCTCTAGTGATTAATCAAGAATAATCAGATTCATTAATCAAACCCTAGATTGCTACTCATGAAAGAAGAACAGATGAATCGGCATCAATTCTAAATCCTAGCAAATGATAAATCGAATGTATAAACTAGGAGTACTCCTAGCAATACATACCACAATCATAGATTTAAATCAAGAAATCACAATTATAATTAAGAACAAGTTAACAAAGAGAAACCTCACAATAGTAGACCGAAGCTTGGTTAACCGTTCTCAAGACTAGATTTAGGCTACAATCGACATAGCATCCATCAAGCAAATCTTCAAACTCATGATTAGAAACTCAAAAAAGGGAGAAAAAGGGATTCGGGTTCTTCTCTCTCTCCTCTCTAATTTAGTTCAGAAAAATACCAGATATCCAAAACAAAACGTTTTTCTCATTAATAAAACCTAAGGAAAGCCGAAAACTGTCGAAGAATCGCAGCCGCGTCGAAGTGCGCGAGTCGGGCATCCCTAGTGCGCGAGTCGGGCTTTGGCTGCTGCCCAAACTGCAGCTTCACTCGATGTGCGCGGGTCGCGCAAGACATGCGCGCGAGTCGGGCATGTCGTGCTGACAATCCCCTCCAATCTTCACCCGCAGCGCCCGAGTCGGGCAGGCCTAGCGCGCGGCTCGGGCCTTCGAGGCTGTCCAGCAGGCTCTTCAGCTAGGTATGCGTGAGTCGTGCGACTATGGTGCGCGGCTCGGGCATGCAACGCTGCCAAGATCGTACTACCCCTCTATATGCGTGAGTGCGTGTTTGGTGCCCAGCTCCAACCTTCTCCACAAACACTCTAGGTGGGCTCTTCAACGTCCATGGTGGACACACAATGCCGTAGAGCTACAAAGAGGACTTGGATGCCTCCACCATATAACATTATAACGCTAAACTCCAATAATTTTGTGGTCTTTTTATGTTGAATGGATCGCAACCACGGGATGGGAATCCACCTGTAAATGATCATAAACACATAACCACAAAATATCCTTAAATCTCCTCTAATATCACAAATTCATCATAACTCCCTCTTCTCCACACTAAGGTTTAGATTAGTAAAACTCTCCTTCTTAAACCTTAAACCTTAGTAAAATGGACTTCTCAACACTCTATAATCGCACATAACTTGGTCCCATCAACCACATTGCACTGCACGTCCTAGCTCTCTCCAATTTCTATTTGAGGCTCATTCATCAGCTAGTCTCCATCCAATATCAAATCACTGTCTGACACCAGTAAGTCTAAATCTTCAGACCCAAACTCTGAACCATAATCCTCATCAAAGCCATTTTCTAGTATCTCTTTCATAAGCAAATCATCTCCTTGAGGCTGCTGGCCATCATTCTTTGTAGATGATTCACCACATTGTTCCTCCTCCATAGGTAACAATTTAGTGATGTCAGCTTGTAGTGCCTCTTCATCAATTCTTATATTTGTAATAAGGGACTCCTGCATATTTTGATTGCTAATTTGAGCCCTTGCTGCAGCAGCTTTTGCACTTAGCTCTCTCATCTTTGATGTCTGGTAATGGTTTAACTGTTGGCTTGATTTTTATCTCCCCTTGGTCCCTATAGGACTTCGCCCTTTTTTTAAGAATTTTGGGAACAGGAGTATGACTTGGCTCCCTTTCTTTTCCTTTTGAGGAAGGGCCTAAACTGGGACTGTCATATGTTGTTGGTCCTTGACTTCTGGACCTTTTCTGGAATGAACACTGATAAGAAGGCACATAAGTTGGATCATTTAGGATGATCAGTGTCCTAACCATTTCGAAGGTTAGCCTGTCTGTACATTGTGAGCACATTCCGTTCCTCAGAGCCTTCAACCCTTCTATTGCTCTAGTCTGCAATGGGAATTTTTGCGCAGCTTCCTTATAGGTTTTAGCTCTTTCCTCATGCATTACTGGGTTTAGAGTTGGACTGGACTTAGCAGGCGCCTTATCTTTGGCTAAGTTGGCCTTATATTCTTCCAGCTCCATGGCATGTTATTCCATTTATGAGACAACCAATCTTTTGAGATTCAATTGCCTAGTCAGGAACCCTCTGAACACTTGGCACTGATCTGTTGTATGTGACCCATTCATGTGCCATCTGTACATATCTTCCAGCCCTTCTTCATTGGCTATTTTTGGCATAACTAAGATTCTTTCATCGAGTAATCTGTTGAAGAGCTGGTTACCTATTTCAGTAGCTTGAGATGCCTGGAAGGTAACACTAAACGCACTATTAGCCTCTATCATACCACAAAAAAGTTCAAATGGTTCATCCATTCCAACTGCATTCACATCTTCATCATCAAGAAACATGATATTTTTCTTATCAATTTCATCCTGGATTTTATTTCTAAAAACAATGCACTCAGAAGTATGATGGGTTACTGCATCATGCCATTTACAATACTTTTTACCCTTAACTTCTTCAGCAGTTCTTACTCTATGTCTCCCTATATCTTTTTGTTCGATAACAACCAGTCGAAAACAACATTAGCTTTTTTGGCATCAAAAGTATATGTCCTCTTTTGTCCAGATTTCATATCCTTTGGAGCCAAAAACTCTTTCTTCTCTAAAGGAGAACATTTGTAAGGTACTCCATGAATGATTTCTGCCACGTCCACTTCATTTGCAGTTTCAAAGTGGAAGGGCTCTTCATTCTGAGCAAAGAAACTTTGGTGCCTTGCTGCACTTTCAGCTTGTAGGTTTCTTTCCTACCTTACGGCTAATTCTGCTAATTCAACAAAATCACCAAAGGCATGACCATCAAACCTCGTTCGAAACTGAATCAACATTCCTTCTTGAGCCATTTGTACAAATTCCCTTTCAGGAATGCTAACATGACACCTAATCTTAGCCATCTTGAATCTAGATAGGTAGTCTTCCATAGACTCTCCTAACTTCTGTTGGGTTCTGGCCAGATCACTTAGGGTCACTCTTGGTTCAGTGCGTGCAAAATGGTTTGTAAATTGCACCTGCATGTCCTGCCAGGAATGAATAATATTAGGTGGTAAATTAGTGTACCACCAAAAAGCTGTCTTAGTAAGTGACATGGAAGACATTCTAAGTTTTAAGAAATCATGTCAGCTGCTTCCCTACACTGACAATTGAACCTAACTAAATGTTCTTCAATAGAAACTCTATCATGTCCAGAGAACAAGGTAAAGTCAGGTATCTTAAAAGTTCTAGGAAATGGATTTGCTCTATCAATCCATTCAGGGTAAGGTTTTTTGACCTATATGCCTCTGATTTCTCCTAGAGGTATCACCCATTAATCTTTGAACTAGTGCCTCAACATGCGCTGCCAATGGATCCTACCTTCCTGGATATCCCATATTCCCATATCCTATGTATCCTGCATGATCTTATGCAAGGTTAGGATTAGGGTTGAAAGGTTGATTTTGCTAACCTCCCAAGGAAATTTTCTTGTTGTGCATGAAGGTAGGATTGGCTGCTCCTTGTGCCATTTGTGGCGGAAGTGTGTTTCCATTTGTGGGCACCCCTTGATGATAAGCACCAGTTGCTTGAGAAAATGGTACTTGGGGCTGATAAAACCCTGGAGCATTTCCATAATAAGGAATACCAGTCATAGTTGGTTGGCTAGGAAGTATATAGGCATATGATGTACTATTATTGTTTGCAATGAAAGTACTTTGCCTATGTCCTCCTTGTGATGGTCCAGGTTGGTGTGTGTTATCACCAACTTGTCCACCACCCATGGAAAGTGAAGGTTGATGATGTCCTGGCGCCTGGTGCCAACCTGGCTCCACGCCCGCTGCCATCCTATGACTTTTCCTAAGATTTTCATGATTACCCTCTCCATAGCTCATGGGTATTGCCTTTGTTTGATGCACATGAGGGGAAGTTTGTTGATCGCTGGGATAATTGGATCCTTTGTTACATCTCTATTCTTCTCACTTATCCTTTGGAGGATATCCGTGAAGACCCTGGCAGACTCATTGGCTAGAGTTATGTAGTTAGAGTCAAATTGTTGTCTCTGACTCTCTCTGGCTTCTATAATAAATTATTTACTACCTCCGTGAACTTTCCATACATTTGGTGTATAAGTCCACGACCAGTACTACTTGGAGATGAGCCATCCCTTGGTGGGTCTCTCCAATTGACTCTTCACGACCATGGTGAATTGTTTCACCATTGTTACCATAGACCCTTGTCTCCGGAGGGACAGAAGAAATAGTTTCCATATTGTGGAAATTAAATTCACCCTGAGCAACTTCTTTATTCTTCTTAGAACGTATTTCCGGCATTTTAGTAAAAACAACAATAACCGTTTTATACAGTTAGTTTTCAAAAGTACGAAGAAGAAATTTCACAATTTGATTATGAATCTTCTTCTCCCACTGTGGTCGCCAAAAAACTTGTTGGTGCATAATCAGTTCGTTGACCTTGCAAACAAGTCAATGGACACCCAATAGTTTAGTATTGAATGCCTTAGGAGACTTAGTCCATGGGGGTTACTGGTTTTAATTAGATAAAACCTTGCTAACGTACTCTGTTGCAATTTAATTAATGATCAAACTACAACAAATTAAGATCAGGCGAAAAGCAATAAATAGAGCAAACAATAATTAAACTTTTAATTAAAGCATAGAATTCCCATACATGCCACAAACTTAGAGATGGATTTTACAAACACACATGGGATAAGCCAGGCTGGACAACTAAAGGGGAAACACGAAGGCTGTTACCTCAATGGTTCTTTGCTTCAATCGGAGTACTTGAGATCTTGCCTAATGGCGCCAGAACATGCTCGGATGCCAAAGCTAAATCTAAAGAACTAAACTATAACCCCATAAGGGGGTTGGGCTATGCTAACGCTAAGCTACGCTAAGGAATTAAGAAATACAGTTTTGACGGATTGTTCGCATGTCTTTTTCTTGATGGTAGTTTCTCTATTTATAGAGAATCATAACATATAACTTCCATGCATGCTATCCTAACCGTTTTCTGGCGCTGAATAACCGTTGCTCTCTAATGCACGTTTGTCTTCATGTTGAACCATCCTCTGATTATCTTCCTTTGATTACTGTTCTTTTATTGCCTTTGACTTTCATCTCTTGATAACCTTGACGATCTTCCTTTGGTGACTTTGACCTATGTTGACTTCGCTTAATGGGCCTTATACTTATATCGGGCCCTTATGTTAAAGCTTAAATTAAACCTTTAGGGGTTAGATTCAAATACCATAATAAATGTTACTTGACATCCGGAAATAGTAGTAACATTTATATAGAAGAGAGAATATCATTGTGAGAAAAAAATATATCTTCCTCCATTCTGAAATAAGTGAAACACTTCTCTCTTATATGTTAGAGCTTTTTGAGAGAAGTGTTTCACTTATTTCATAACGGAGGAGGTATTAGTCTTTTCAAATAGTTAAATACTTCATCCGTTTCGATTTAAACGCAACAATTGGAGTGGCACGGACTCCTAGTTGAAATTTCTTAAGGGGTGATTAGAAGAAGGAAGGGGCATGTGATAAAATTTAAGTGGAGAGAGAAAGTGGGGCCAAAAAGAAAAAACAAATCAGCAGCCATCACCAACAGTCAGCAACCACCACCTACACCGCCACTGCCAGCACCCACAACCACTTCCACACACCTCCAGGCCACTGCCAGCAACCACATTACCGAGTACCGACCACCAGTACAAACCACCGTCAACCACCAGCCGTACATCCACCCACAAAAAAATTCAACCACCACCACAACAAAACCCCAATTGAAAACCACCACTCCTACCACAGTCAATCGCGGATCGAAGTCCCGAAAAACCCATCACCGTCAACTCCACAACCCCCAACCAACACCACCGAAATCCACCGCCAACACCACCTAAATCCTACCAAATCCCGAATCGACTACCAAATAAAACAAACAAAACAAAGAAAAGCATAACGATACGAAGAAGAAGAGAAGAACAGAAAATCTTAAATTAAAAGAAAAAAAGTAGTAGAAGATGAAAGCAGAGAAGTGAGAAGAAGAGAAAGGAGAAGCAGGAAAGGACGCGGTTTTTGGGTGGTGGTGGTGGCGGCGGCGGCTTTGCGCTGGTGGTGGCAGCAGTTTTGGGCTGATGGTGGAAGTTGTTAGGCGGGAATGGTGGTGGTTGAAGATTTAAAAGAGGGGTAGGTGGTAGAGGAGGAGAGAGAGTACAAAGGTGGAGGAGGTGCTAGATGAGGAGAGAGTGTGTGGTAGGTTACTTACAGGTTAGATTAGCTTAGTTAATAATTGATTAGAGAATGTAACACTAGGTTTTAATTTTTAGTAAGGGGTATTTGGGTAATTTTATGGTGAAAAATTATGCCATAAATGGAAAGAACTTAATTGTTGCATTTAATTTGAAACTGCCAAAAAAAGAAACTGTTGCATTTAAAACGAAACGGAGGTAGTATTAATTTTCAAAGGTCAAAGAATGTATATCTAGTTGTTGACAAAAGTATAGCTACAAGTATACCTAGGATATTATGTGTAGGGGTATTCCCGGTTTGGGTTGGTTCGGTTTGGGATGTAACCCAACCCAAACTGCAAATATACGGTTTGACATTTTCCCAACCCAAACCACACCACACTTTTGCCCAAACCAACCCAAACCGAACCGCACGAAATGGTTTGGTGCGGTTCAACCATTTTTTCCTCCGCGACATTAATTTTGTAAACTAAGAGTAAAAAAAAAATTTGTTAATAAATATAAAGAGTCCAAATGTATATGAAGTTGACTTCATAATTAAACATAAATAATAATTTATCAAAAGTTTCCAAGTTCTTTACCTCAAACTTCATTTTTCATTTGTACACTTGTATGCCACTTTGTATAGTGTATTTAAAAAAAAATCAAAATAGATAAATTTTTTTTAAAAAAAAAATCAAAATAGGTAAATTTTTTTAAAAAAAAATCATGTAAAACCGCGGTTTACGGTGCGGTTTCGGTTTACAAAAATTAAAACCCAACCCAAACCGCAAACCGTGGTTTGCTTGAAATCATAACCCAAACCGCAATTTTGAAACCGCAAACCAACCCAAACCGCGAAAAAACAGTTTAGGTTGCGGTTTGGTGCGGTCCAGACCGCACTCTGAACAACCCTAATTATGACGTCACTTTCTCACTATATTATAGGCTATTATGTTGGTGAAGGAATTTGCTAACTCCAAAGTATAAGTAGGAGAAGATAATTGAAAAGTACACAGAATATATTTGTGTTTCTCTCTGTATGTTAAACTAATGATTTTACAACATTATTTATAGTTTACAATGATTACAAATACCCTCTCATTTCTATGCTATTATACCTGAGTTTCGCATTATTTTTAAATGAATACTAGCAACTTAAGTTTAGATATTTGCTAAATGTAGTATATCTAATTCAAGTTTGGATTTCTTCACTCGCCCTCAAACTTGAATATTACTCCTGTTATAATTATAAATAGTTATGCCCATCATAGTTTTAAACTTTTTAAATACATCAGCCTTCAGAGGCTTAGTCATAATGTAAACAACTTGTTCTTCATAATTGCAAAATTGGAGCTCAACTTCTCCATTTTTAACAAGCTCTTGAATATAATGATATTTGATATCAATATGTTTGCTTCTGCCATGAAATACTAGATTCTTTGCTAATGCAATTGTTGACTTATTATCACAATGTTTAAGTCTTTTGAGTAAAATTTAAATCCTCCAACATTCTTCGAAGCCATATTGCATGACATGCTCCACTTGTTAATGCTATATACTCAGCTTCAGCTGTTGACAAAGCAACCACTTGTTGCTTCTTGGAAGACCATGAAATAACACTATCTCCTAGATAGTAAACATAACCAGAGTTACTTTTGCGGGTTTCTATATCACCGGCCTAATCACTATCGGTATATGCAACCAAATTTGGTGTATTTGAGTTAGTGTAGAAGATCCCATGATCTCGGATACCATTCACATATCGCAAAATTCTCTTTGCTGCTTGCAAGTGTGATTGACGTGGCTTATCCATGTACCGACTAACAAATCCTACTCCATACACTATATCAGGCGTAGTGGAAGTCAAATATCGAAGACTACCCACCATACTTTTAAAATAAGTTGGATTTACCAACTCTCCACTACCTTCTTTTTCCATTTCGACTCTTTCTGCTATTGGAGTCCTAATAGGTGTGGTTGAATCCATTTTGAATTTCTTCAAAATATATGTGGCATATTTTTGTTGCGACAGAAATATACCTTCTTTAGTTTGTCGTACTTCAATACCTAGAAAATACGACATCAACCCCAAGTCTGTCATTTCGAAATGTTCCATCATGGCTTTCTTGAATTCCTTAAACATAATTTTATTATTTCCAGTGAAGATCAAATCATCAACATATAGATATAAGATCAATATGTCACCGTTATCCTTTTTCTTCACATATAATGTGTGCTCATGTAGACATTTTTGAAAACCATTTTGAAGCAAATATGAATCAATACGGGAGTACCATGCACGAGGGGCTTGCTTCAAACCATATAGAGCTTTATTGAATCGATAGACTTTGTTTTCTTCACCTTTCTTTGTAAAGACGGGGGGTTGCTCTACATATACTTTTCCTGAAGTATTCCCTTTAGAAATGCAGTTTAACGTCCATTTGATAAACTTGCCATTTGTTATGAGCATCAAGTGACATAATCATTCAAACAGTATCCATTCTAGAGACTGGTGCAAAAACTTGAAAATAGTGAATTCCTAGCTTCTGCTTATAGCCTTTAACTACCAATCTCGCTTTATAGCGATTGACTTCACCAGTAGGTCTATATTTTGTTTTATATACCCATTTCACTCCTATGGGCTTTTTACCGACTGGTAAAGTAGTCAACTTCCATGTATTATTCTTTTCAATGGACTGAATTTCCTCTTCCATTGCTTGACTCCACTTCTCATTGGCCGCTGCTTCTTCATAAGAGACTGGATCACAGTCGGCAAATAAACATAAATTTACCATAGATTCATCTGTTATCTCTTCATCTGTGTCATCATCATCTGATCTTATGACTATAAAATCTTTATACCTGGAAGGCATTACACATTTCCTAGGAGCAAGTTCTGTTGGGGATGAAATATCAGCTTGTGTTATCTGCATAGGACTACCCTCTACTGCTGGATTCATAGTTGAAGAATTGATTTTCTCACCAGCATATTTAAGAGGCGTCTCTTAAGTAATGACCTCATTTGATTCACCCCACTTCCATGCTTCATTTTCAAAAAAGTGAACATCTCTGCTGATTATTAGTTCTTCTTTTGTGGAATCATATAATTTGTAAGCCTTCGTTGAATTACTATAGCCGATAAAAATACATTTTTGACTTTTATCATCAAGCTTCTTCCTCCTTTGATCTGGTATGTGTGCATAAGCGACACAACCAAATACTCGCAAATAAGATACATCAGGCTTATTACCACTCCAAGCTTCTTTTGGGGTAATTTCGTGAACACTCTTTTTGGACATATGCTCAACAAATACGCTGCACAACAAACTGCTTTTACCCATAATGGCTTTGGCAAAGATTTTGTTTTTTAGTATACTTCTTGCCATCTCAAATATTGTTCTATTCTTTCTCTCTGCTACACCATTTTGTTGTGGTGTATAACTAGCAGTTAGTTGTCGATGAATGCCTTCTTTGTTGCAATAATTAGCAAACTCGTTGGATGTGAATTCACCTCCTCGATCAGATCTCAATATCTTTAAAACAAAACCACTTTGTTTTTCAATAAAGGCCTTAAACTCCTTAAACTTCAAATGCTTCGGATTTTTTCTTCAGAAAATAAATCCAATTCTTTCTGCTGAAATCATCTACAAAAATTAAGAATTACCTCTTCTTCCCAAGAGATTCAACCTCTACAGGTCCACATATATCTGTATGGACCAATTCCAACGGCTTCGTAGCACGTCTTGCTTTTCCAAGAGGAAAAGGATCTCGGTGATGCTTTCGGAGTATACAACCTTTACAAAGGTTATCTGGAGTGTCAATCAAAGGTAGACCAGTCACCATCTCTTTTTGAGCTAATAACTTCAGGCCTCTGAAATTCAGATGTCCATAACATATATGCCATAACCAATTATGGTCATTCATCATTGCTTGTCAACTCATAACAACTTTTGGCTGAAGATATAAAGGAAACATTCTACTCTTAGTCATTCTCACTTTAGTAATTATTTTGTTATTCTTTCCTTTAATTTGACAAGTACCATTTTCAATATTGATTTGTGCCTCTTCTCTGTGAGTTGACCCATGCTCAATAAATTCCAAAATATCCCAGGGACATAATACACATCAGCAATAGCAACGTTGGTACCATCCTTTGACTAAATATAAATATTTCCTTTACCTTTGACAAGAACTTTGCTTTTATTGCCAAAGCTAACTTCTCCATGAACAGATTCATCCAAGAAGGAGAACAATTTCTTCTTTCCTGTCATATGGTTGCTACAACCTGTGTCCAGATACCAAACATTGTTGGACTCGGTATCCATACCTTCTTTGCAGGCCAAAAGTAAATTTTCTTCTGCTTCTGCATCATTGGCTCGTTCAACTTGATTGTTATATAATTTGGTTCGATGCTCAGATGCATAATGTTCGAATCGATCAAACCTATGGCATTGAATTTTAGACTTATCCCGACGTGTAGATGACGTCGTTTTGTGGTCTATTGTAGAATTGCTTTCTACATTCTTATTACTATTATAGGAAGAGTAATGTCCACCTCTTCCTCGACCACGACCTCGTCCACGACCTCGTCCACGCCCACTATAATAGCCACCGCGATTTGATACATTTGCTTTACTTTATAAAGCATGTTTTGTATTGGAATTTTTCTCTCGTTGCCTGATTCTTTGCTTATGTGAAGACAACGATCCCAATAACCTTTTAATAGATAAGGTTGATAAATCATGTGCTTCTTCGATAGCGGAAGCAACATTATCAAAATCACTATTTAGTGAACGTATTACTTTTTGTACAACTCTTGCATCACTTATATCTTCTCCATTGATATTTATTTGATTCACGATCGCTTGTACGCGATCACAATAAGTTGAGATAGATTTTTTGTCATCCATGCTTAATGACTCAAATTCGCCACGTAGTGTTTGTAAACGTATCTACTTAACACGATCATCACCTTTGTAGGATCTCTGCAGAATATCCCACGCTGCAAGTGATGTCCCTACCATTGATATCTTCATAAATACAGGCTCCTCAACTGCTTGAAATATATGATACAACGCCTTTTGATATTTTTTCCTAGTTTCTAACAATACAGCCTCGACATCTTGTGCTAGTGCTTCAAAAGCTGTTGCATCTGTTATATCTATAAATCCTCTCTCCACAATACTCCATAATTCTTGAAAACAAAAAAATACTTTTGATTGAATTGATCAATTATCATAATTTTTCCATTCAACTTTGGAAGTTGAACCTGTGTCATATTATTTGTAGCTGCTGCCATTATTCAAATAATAAACAAGTAAGAGGCTAGCTGGCTCTAGATGTTGGTGGAGGAATTTGCTAATTCCAAAGTATAAGCAGGAGAATATAATTCAAAAGTACACAGAATATATTTTTGTTTCTCTCTGTATATTAAACTAATGGTTTTACAACATTATTTATAGTTTACAACGATAACTAATACCCTCTCATTTCTATGCTATTATTCCTGAGGTTCGCATTATTTTAAATGAATACTAGCAACTTAAGTTTAGATATTTGCTAAATATAGTATATCTAATTCAAGTTTGGATATCTTCATATTAGACAATGTTTGGCACTAGCTTTTCAGATAGTGGGTAGAGTTTGGATTAAGTTAAGTTTAGAGTGTAGGTGTTGGTTGTTTATGACCTAACTCGAAACTCATGTCATCTTAAATAAAACCCATGTGTGGTGGATCCCCTAAAATGATTTTCATAAAACACAAAGCAAACATGGAGAATACACATCTTAAGCTTTTTTAAGACATAATTCAAGTTAGTATGTGTAGACACATAATCATGTCTAGGGTTGTTCACAGTGCGGTGTGGACCGCACCAAACCGCAACCCAAACAATTTTTTCGCGGTTTGGGTTGGTTTGCGGTTTCAAAATTGCGGTTTGGGTTATGATTTCAAGCAAACTGCAGTTTGCGGGTTGGGTTGGGTTTTTAATTTTTGTAAACTGAAACCGCAATTTTATATGATTTTTTTTAAATTTATTTTATCTATTTTGATTTTTTTTAAAATACACTTAACAAAGTGGCATACAAGTATACAACTGAAAAAAGAGGTTTGAGGTAAAGAACTTGGACACTTTTGATAAATTATTATTTTTGTTTAATTATGAAGTCAACTTCATATTTATTTGGACTCTTTATATATATTAACAATTTTTTTTTTACTCTTAGTTTACAAAATTAATGTCATGGAGGAAAAAAATGGTTAAACCGCACCAAACCGTTTCGTGCGGTTCGGTTTGGGTTGGTTTGGGCAAAAGTGCGGTGCGGTTTGGGTTGGGAAAATGTCAAACCGTATATTTACAGTTTGGGTTGGGTTACATCCCAAACTGCACCAACCCAAACCGTGAACACCCCTAATTGTGTCTTCAAATATTAGTACCCCATGATGAAACATACCTTCGTCCTAATTGGTTCTGTCCAAAGGAGAGAAATCCAAAAAGTTCAACCCAAAATCATTTTAAGAACCTAAAGTCTATTTATTCCACGACTAGTTTTAAAAGTCGAATTAATTATTCATGATAATTAATTGTATTTTTAAGCTCATTTTCGAAAACCCAATTAATTATTCTTAATAAAATTGTATTGTTAATAAATATTTTATAAATTAAAAAGATTTTATAAAAAATCAGAATTTATCCTTTAGATAATTGATTTCCAAATTCGAAAGATATTATTTAATACAAGATAAAAATAATCTTTTAATTTCGAATATCAAATAAAACTCGGTCAGATATGCGGTTGTGCAATGCACAACCTGATACGCCCAGTGCACCAAGGTGTGGCCATGCGACATCGAGATAGTCCGCAAAACAGAGAAACTCCTAGAGCTTGATCTAGGCACACGGGTGTTACGCGGAGCGCATGATTATTGTGTGGCATGGAACGGTCCTTGTTGTGTTTCTATCCTTACGCGATTTCCAGATTGATTTTTTCATATAAATTGCGTCGTTTTCACTCAGTTTTGCCACACTAGCATTCGTTTTCACACGACTTTCAACAAAAATATCACTTCACATACTTCAAACATATATTCAAAAACTTTAATTTCCATCAATCTCCATTATAGCTTCAGGATTGCTCCTTCTCGTTATTTCAGACCTAGGCGACAGAGGTATATTCTTGAGGGTCCTTCATATCTTTTTATTTGTATTTAATTTTAGTACCGTATTTTTTATGATGTAGATCCTTAAACAATTCAAGCAATTTTTTATATTCTACATCTCTAATCTTTTACTTTATATTTTGGGAAATTATATATGGTGGCCTCCTACTTTCAGTTTTTCTATTTGGTGGCAGACCAAAAAAAAAAGATTTATACCAAGTGACATCCTATTTTAAGCAATTATACTTAGTGACCCTAATCCACTTAAAAGCATGTTTACCACCCAATTAAAGGTGAATTAAGAGATGCACACAATGTACAATCAAACCCAAATTTTTCAGCAACCAACCCCCACAGTTTATCCTCCGAAACCGAATGAAAACCTTCCATATCTCTCACTAAACAGAATAGGTTGAACAAATCGACAGTTCGACCGTCCTCCAACAATGTAAGCATTGGCCTACTCCCATTCTTGGCATACACACCCCTCAAGAAAACCATAAGAACTTGATCAAACAAACAACACAACTTGTCATCGCAATCACCCCATTTCAAATCATCATCACTCTTGGATAAACTACCATCAATAAGCTCATTGCTCTCACTATTTTCAGTGCAATTCAACTCAGACCCATGATAAAAATTGACCATCCTGCCATTGATTCACCCTTCTCTCCAATTTCCCTCTACCCAATTAATTAATTTTAGAATAAAAGCTAAAATGGGAGAAAATACAGCAAAAAGACTTGATCTTGAGGGTAAAATCTCCCTTACTTTCACTCTATTTCTCTCTCTCAAGTAACAATGAATTATAACACATTATAACACACAACATTTTGTAATCTAAAAAACTAAATGGGCACTAAAGATCAAAGCTTTTAATTCAATTTAATACCTTGAGGTGTGCTTAAGAAATATGACATGCAAGAAATAACCCACTTCTCTTCCGCTAATAAGGGTTCACCTGAACTCTAGAAAATGGGAAAGACAAGTAAAAAAGAAACGGTTTTTCTACGTTGTGCCCCTGTGTTTTGCGAAATTTATGTTGTACCCGACCTTTTTGAAATTTCCACGTTGTACCCCTAAGCTTTCTAAACGTTACACAAAATACCCTTACACACGATATCAAACAGTATATTTTGGGACTTTCTTACCCTATGGGCATAGAGTAGGATTTTTGAGCCTTGTTAGTTGACTGAGGTTTGTGATATGATCTGAGAAATTGAAGGCTAAGTGAGGTTTGGAGTAGGATTTTCTATTAATAAGGGTATATTGCATGACGTTTAAAAAGTTTAGGGGTACAATGTGGAGAGTTCAAAAAGGTCGGGTACAACGTAGAATTTTGTAAAACATAGGGGAACTACGTAGAAAAACCCAAAAGGAAATAAAGGTGGTGTCTGATTTTTAGACAGCTAAGAATAGAGCAAATGAGGGCTCTGGAAATGTATGTAAGCAATCACAAGGAAGATAGCTGGAAATGGAATTATAACGAGGATAAAAGAATAATTAAGGTGAAATTATAGAAGGAATTTAAGTTGGGTCACTAACCACCTTTAATTGGACTAGTTAGCCTGGTTTTAATTGGATTAGGGTCACCAAGTAGAATTGCTTAAAGTAGGATGTCACTTGGTATAAATCGAGTTAATTCAGTTATATATTAACTTGTTGTACATTGTGTAGCTTAACGTGTCCTCGGAGAGTGATAGTTGCAGCAAGGCCGAAAGACGCATCTTTACAAGATTTGTACCCTCCTTGCTATGTGCATATAATATTCCATCGATAACATCCTTTTCAATTCCTCATGTTTTTCCTACATCTGCTATCCTACGCATGGAGGAAAAAATTACATTTATGTAACAGTTTCAAATGTTAGAAGTACATGTTATTCGACCTCACAACTATGTAAAAACTTGTAATTTTTCATTGGAGAAATTGCTAACCATTTGGGTATTGTTACTTTTTTCTATAGTAACGAAGATGCATGGCAGGGAATGTATTGTTTTTTAGTATGCATATGGTTCTAGCATGCTCAATATGGAAAAATTTATCAGGAACTTCTTCGTATAATGAATAAGTTGCGCAAAATTAAAACAAGTTCTCTAATGATGCAACTTATTCCACCTTTGACATAAGGTTATTTTGTAACACTCCGACCCTTTACACAATGATGATAATGAAAGTACAACTACAAATAAACAAAGTAGACGATAGCGGAAATATCGCCTAGACGGATAATGTCACTCTACGGTTCAACTAGACATTATTATAAAGCAGTTAATAAATTAACATACTAAATAGCCTCAAAATAAGTTCAACATTTCATATCAAACCACTAGAAATCCCAAAATACATCGAAAAACATCCATAAAACTCATGTGGCAGAACAAGCACAAAAAATCCAACTACTTCACACCTATAAAAGTGAAGGTCTTCCTAAAGTCCTCATAAAAGTTGTCTACAATCATAAAAACTAAATGCTTAGTAAAATCTCCAAAACACACTTTCCGAGTCCACACTGTAATAAGTCTAGCCTTCGGGACCATTTGCATTTATAAGGAAAATAAAAAATATCCACAATCAGTGGGGAGTAACTAGCAGTTCTTCCAAAACAACTAGCAACAAGATAACATTAGAAGATAAGCTTTAATCATATAGAATTAACACCACAAACTTCACTTAACATTAAATCATTACAATAGACTCCAACTTCGAACTCACATGAAAACATAAATACTATCATGAATTCTATAAAAAATTCAAGGACACTATCACACCAATAAATTAATATATCACCATATGACACCAAGATAGAAAATACAGAGAAAACGTATATGAGAACAAGAGCAGAACGCCGGTGGAACGCAACCCACATCTTAAGGTTTGCTAGATCGCAACCTCCAGACAGCCTATGAGCTTACGTTCCATAGTGCCTGTGTCTAAGAACGGCCAAACTCTCGATGCAGGGTAGTACACGTAGCACTTCCTGACCTCTCGGACGACAACAATTAACCCAGGTTTACCCCTGTATCGCAACCTAGGTGGTTGGCATGTTCATAACCGGGGACTACATGTATCCCACCAGATTTCTTATATCTCAAGAATAAAACAAATTACCATAACAAATCTCCTCTCTAACTTTCCATCATCAAATCAATAACAATAGGGATGCCCAATGGTCTTACACCCAAAATTCAGCAGAAAAATTAGGATCGCAACCCTAAGTAATTCAAATTCCAAAATCATCTCATTTCCATCTTCTCTCAAAAACAACAATTTAAACTCAATAGTTCTCAAAATCAACAACCGTGCTCAACAACATAACGAAGCATGAAATCAACAATCTCACAACAATACTAACAAATCATAACATAAAGAATAATCTTTAAATCATCCCAAATCATAACAAAAAATAACATTACAGACAGAATAATTCTAAACAACGTTAACGACCAGCAATCTGTCCAAAATATATGGCACGAAAAACATTCGAAAACGTAACGGAAATCATACGAAAAATTCATGCAGCAAGCAAACAAATCAGCAGGTCTGCTTCGACCATACGTGCGCTCAGCACAGGAGCGTCTACTCCGTGTTAAAGTATGCGCTCGGCGCAGCTCTTGTGCGTTAAAAACACAGGCGCTGTGTCTGACGCATCTCGGTGTGTCCGATGCATCTGGATGAAAAATCCATATTAGACTGAAAGTTCACAAAAATCCGATTAATTCACAAAACGAGCATTAATCATGATTTCGACTAAACTTCAGCAACAACGAATTCGTAAATTCTAATACCAAACAATTCCAACAACACAACTAATCATAAATAATGCTGTAAAATTTAATTAACAAGAAAACAGTCAGATGAAAACTCATAACGTAACAAGAACTAATCATTTAAACGTAACCTAATCATAAGAAATTGGTAACAATGATTCTAACAACAAGATTAATCATTCTACTAACTAATAAGCAAGTAACAACAACAAAACAATACTCCACAACATAAGAAACACACGGCACACACTTACACAATATAATCATCAAATTTGCAAAGTAAAACATAAATATAGGGGTGAAAGTTATTCGGATAAAAAGCGAAATCCAATCCAATCCAAACCAAATTAGTAATCCGGATTGGACTCAAACTATATTCGAATTGGATTCGGATTGATTTTTTCTGATATTTTGGATTTTCGGATCGGATCATACTGTGGGTGATTGGATCCAAAGATCCAAAATAACCGAATAATGGATAGGCCTTGCATTTTATAATTAGAATTGGACTTAACATTTTCTTTCTGAAAAAAAATAATCAAATCACTAGTATAATCAATGCTTATTGTTGCGGTGGTATTGCTGCGGTTTTACCCATACGCAGCAATACATCACGACAAAAGAAAAGGTTAAATATAAAATAACCATACTGCTGCGTTTTCTACAGCAAACTGCAGCAATATATTGTTCCAATAGGAACTTTTTGCAAATAGTTGACCATTTGACCAACCATATTGCTGCGTTTTCTACAGCAAGCCGCAGCAATATATTTCCAACGGATATTTTTTGAAAAAAGTGGAATATTTTTTACCAGATCTGGCAAACACGGGTTTGTTTTGTTTTGCTTCACTATTTCTCTCGACTCTCTCTCTACTCTCACACTCTCTCTCTCTCTACTCTCACACTCTCTCACTCTCTTACAATTTTCGGCAAAAAGGTTCTGGTTTCCGGCGATAAGGGTTCACATTACTCGCGTTTTTCCGGCGA
This sequence comes from Beta lomatogona, assembly GCA_947646795.1. NCBI lineage: Eukaryota > Viridiplantae > Streptophyta > Magnoliopsida > Caryophyllales > Amaranthaceae > Beta > Beta lomatogona. The sequence continues at coordinate 3,396,297 of CANSNZ010000017.1, read as the reverse complement.
TAAGGGTTTTTGGTTCGATTTTTCGCCCCTCTCCACCGTTTCTTGCTTGGTTGGTTCTGTTTTTCGCCGATCTCCTCCGCCACTTTCGTACTTCACCATCGGCGCCACCCTCTTCTTGTCATATTAGGTTAGTTTTTCATAATTTTTTTTTCATTTTTTTAATTTTCTTAATTAATAGTGTTTTAATAGATAATTTGGCTTAAATTGTAGTTTAAAATGCTTAATATAAAGTATATATATGATTAGTTATAAGATTTGAGGATTAAAAACTGATTTTGTGATGATTTTGCTTAAGTTTTTGTATGCCCTAAAATGTTATAAGGGATTGTTTTTGCTTGAGTTCTTGTTATATTTCAAGTGATATGCAATGCCTTCATATTGATAGACTCACCAATGGGAGGGGAAGGGAAATCTAAGGAATGGTTTGGTACTTGTTGTTTGGTGATAACTTGAAATCGCTTGAATGCGATTGTTGTTTGGTGATGACTTGGAATCGCTTGAATGCGATTGTTTTTATGTACATCATAATGCCTAGATACCCGTTCAAGACTTACTCATTAGGAGTAAGTCTTGAATAGTCCCCGTTTAGGGACTGTTCTTAAATGTCACATCTCACTTAGGTAGTGAATGTGTGTTGATTCTTTGATTCTAAGTGAAATACGGTTAATCATTTTCCTAATTTGTTCTCCGGGTACATATAAGTGAAATTCGATCCTTATACGGAAGATCAAATCAATGAGGTGAAAAGTAAGTGGGCAAGATACTTTATTGACAATTGCATTGCGTAGGTTAGTTAATGTTATTTTTCTTTGTTTCTCTTATCCTTACAACGAATATAATTTAGTGCAACTTGTACCAACCAACATTATCGTATTGACTTGGATTTTATGATATATATATATATATATATATATATATATATATATATATATATATATATATATATATATATATATATGTTGGATTCACATGATATCTATGTTGGATTATTGAATCGTATTTATTTCTTGTTGAACTTGGAATTTGGATTGTGCGAGGAAGTTGGAGGAAAATTGGTTCTTAGAGGATGATGGATGTTGGTTGTTGGTTGTTGGATGAATTTTGGATTATATGTTGGTTGTTGGATGAATTTTGGATGATGGATGGATGTTGGATGAATTTTGGATGATGGATGGATGGTTGTTGCATATAACATTGTACAAGTTAATTCCCAATTATGGGTTTATCCAATTTACAAACGGAGCTCTGCCGAAATTTATGCAGAAAATATTCTGCTTGCTGCATCCTACTTGCTGCATCCTGCTTGCTGCATTCTGCTTCTTGCATGAGGAGGTTGGTGGAACATACGTAAATATAAAATAATTTTTTTATAGAAAAAAAGCAGTATTTTGCTGCGGTTTTTCAATGAAACCGCAACAATATACTGTATTTTTTCTAATAAAAATATATATTGTTGCGGTTTCTTGGAAAAATTGCAGCAATATCCATATTTTGTATTATAAAAATAAAGTATATTGCTGCGGTTTTTCCTAGAAACCGCAGCAATATACTTCATTTTTATAATAAAAAATATGAATATTGCTGCGGTTTGTCCCATAAACCGCAGCAATATGTTGTAATATTGCTGCGGTTTAGAACCGCAACAATAGTTTAATTACCTATTGCTGCGCCATTAAATGCTGCGCGGTCAAAACCGCCGCAATACGCCACTTAATGACCGTAGCAATAAGCATTTATTCTACTAGTGAATGGTCGGGAGACCTTTCCCCTTCCTCTAAAACTCTAACAGGCTAACTTCCTAATCCCTATCAAAAACTAAATTTTGATGCTTGTGCCTATCAAAAACTTTACTTGGACGCTCGTGCCTAATTATGAGTTTTTGAAACTTAAATCTACTATCGAACACTTTATTTTGATGCTCGTGCCTAAATTACTTCATCGAAAAATGAAGTTTAAAAAAAAAATTGGATATTTTGGATCGGATCCAATCTATTGTCTGGAAATTCAGATTGCATTGGTTCGGACTCAAACTCTAAGGCCTTGTTTGGTTGAGCTTTATTAGAGCCTGGAAACGGATTCAATAATTTAATATCCATTACTCCTTGATTAGTTTGGATAGTGGGTTAACCATTACCCTTACTTGAGGGTAACCCAAACCCTCAAAATGTTACCCTCCAAATTAGAGGAGTAACAAAATCTTTTCCATTCCCTTACAAGTGATACCTTTCCATTGTTGAACCAAACACCCAATTAAAGTAACAATTATTGTTACCATTCCTTCCCTCTACTTGATTCCATTCCCTTTCCATTCTTCTATTTGAACCAAACGCCCCCTAATTGGATTGGATTCGGATTAGATTATTGAAGGGAAATTCTACGTGGTGATCTTCAGTTTTGGAATTTTCTACGTGGTCGAAAGAAAAAAAATGGATTCTACAATGTGACCCTGTGATATTGTTTTATAAAAAAAATGACATTAATGCGTTTTTCCATCCATTTTTCTATTAATTACTATAAAAAAAAAGAAAAAAAAATACTTTTTTAATTCCCCCCTTTCCCTCCTCCCTCTCCTTAACCAGCCCTACCCCTCCCTTCACCGACCACCCCTAACCCTGCACTGGCACCTGACCCATTTCAACTCCTGAAATTTCTTTGCTGATTTTCAGATTCATCATTCAAATATAGAAGAAAAAAAACCCCCAACAACCACTATCTCTCGCTCGCACTTTCCCTTTTCTCTCTTGTTGCGCATACTACTGTCGTCGCCAGACCTGTGCGATTCCCGCACTATGCCACCTTATCTTCCGACGTTCACAACTAGTGGCTGGTTGTCCCCCTGTCTGCGTAGCGCCACCGTTCTCTCTCTCTTCATTCACTGCTACTGTTGTTCTGTTTTCTCTCGCCTCAATTTGTGGGCACTGTCGCCGATGTCCTTGCCGTCACTGCCACTTATGCTCATGGTGTTTGTTACTGTTGTGTGTCGTCTCCTCTTCTTCAATTGTTGTTGCGTTGCTGGGTCGTTGTGTTGCCTGGTGTGTTAGTTGCTTGAAATGGTTTGTTGTTCATTCAATCTATCTCTCCTAGTTCACATAAACCCAATTAGAGGGTGGGGCCGTAACGGGGAGGGTGGAGGGTGGGGGCCGTAACGGGGAGGGTGGGGGGCTAGGGGCCGTAACGGGGGAGGGTGGGGGGCTAGGGGCTTTAACAGGGAGGGTGGAGGATGGGGGCTGCCGTTTTTTGAACGGAAATACAACGGAGGAAGCATAAGGGTAGATTAATTAATTAGTTTAAGGATAATTTTTTTTTTCTTTGAACAAATTTAAAAGAACATTGGATGGAATATGCTCATTAATGTCAATTTTATTTGTAATACAATAACAGATGTTAACTAAGGAGAATCCGAATATTTTGTTTCCACCGCGTAGAAAATACCAAAACTAAAGGTCACCACGTAGAATTTAATCCAAATTTTGTTTGGATCGGATTGGACTAGGCCTAAGTCCAAACCATACACCGAACTTCCACCCCTACATAAATCAACAAGCCTAAACATTATCCTAACAATTAAATCTTTTCCCTAAAACTACCTCGATCGATTTCTAGCGTTCTAAGATAACTACTACTTACCTGGAACGTCGGGAAAATATTGTAGCAACAAGACACTAGGCGTACTCCACGTGAGTAGGGCGTTGGCCCTCCAAATCGTCTCCTAAAGCAACAAAACTTCAATTAGAATAAGGTTTAGGATGATAGAAATGACAAGGTTTAAGCATAACAAGTTTAAGGTTGATGAAAGCAAGAATCTCTCACACAAAATGCTTCAAAAATGGCGTGAATATGGTGAGTAGTGCTGGAATTTTCTGATATAAAATCAGAATTTGGCAAGGAAAAATGAAGGGTTTAAGAGAGTGTTAATGATTGGTTAATGGGGGGTTACGAAGAACTCAAAAGATTACTTAATATGCACCCAAAACTCTTCATCCTCCTTTCCTCACTTGCTGATTTTCGGCCAGCACACCCATGCTACACGTGATATTCAATTCATCACTCAAGTCGGTCCAACAATGTTACAAGAACGCTACTTGACAAACACGCATCCTAAACGCCTAAATAAATAACGAAACTAATATAACCTTTAAAATAATTAACTAACCACTTTAAAATATATATATATATATGAAACGACATAAAAAAAATATATATTAAACATAATCACACGCCTAAAAAATATGTAGTAATAAAATATTTAATTTTTATCAAAAAATACTAACTTAGTATAATTAACCGCGAAAAATCAACAGCAAAAACACGGGGTGGTACATAATTTACATCTCAACTACACTTGCAAGTGAGGCCGAAGCAATGACAATGAGAATCCAACATAAATATGACAAGCTATAGGTGGAAAAGAGGATATATTAATGACGAATTCACATCTTACATGTAATAGATAAAATTCCACCATATATATATATATATATATATATATATATATATATATATATATATATATATATTTTTTTTTTTTTGACAGGACACCATATATATATTAAGGTGTCTTTAAGTCCTAATATTTTAGGATTTGAAGATTATGACATGCATATAGGAACTGTTTTATCAGTATGTGGATTTACAACATATAAAAGCGGTAATGAATGATTTCGGTAAGTTTAGCCTCTTTGATTTGGAACAATGTGGATGGTGAATACCTTAAAATTAATCCTCCAATTATTTTGTCTTCAAGGGAATTTTCTAATTTCAGTTGGAATTATGTCATCGTCATAATTTTGGGTTCGTTGACTGAAATATTTTATGGCACTCGTAGGTTACAATTAGGGGTAGCGTTTATTCGGTTTTGTGTTTTTTATGGTTGGCTTTAGATTGCTTTTGGTCAATTTACACCTTTTGTGCTCTAGTATTGAGTCTTTTGTTGTTTAGTCACTTCAGGTTGTTTTAATCGTCTTCCCTTTTGTTTTGTTTGATCTAATGCTTTTTCGAGCTTTCCTCCATCGTGTAAGTTTTAAGAGTTGGGGATTCGAGTCGCTGTTTGAAGAGCCAAGGAATCAAGGAAGAGGCACTAGCTCACCATGCCCACATAAAGATCCCGCAACCCTTTTGAGCAGCCCGCAGCAAAACTAGATAGGAATGTTTAAGAGAGCTCAATCTGCTCAAAAGCACTTTTATAGAATATGTTAACAGAGCTGCCTCTGTCAATGTGCACCATGTTGACGTTTTTGCTGCAGACATCCAGCTTAAGCACAACATGATCTGAATGGAGGAATATTAGACCCTTATAATCTGTTGTTGTAAAAGAAACGGTCGGCATGACTAGCAAACTCGCTTTTATATCAAATGGATATACGGCGGCATGTTCTACGAGTGACTCTACTTCTTCATTAAGGACGTAAATCTTTTGAGTCCCGTTCTTTTTTGCCTCTTCTTCCGCAAACTTGGATGTCTGCCAGTCTTTATATTCCTTGAAGTATCCTTTACGGATAAGGTCTTTGATGTTCTTCTTCAGGATGACACATTCATCAATTGAGTGGCAAGAGCAGTCGTGGAAGTCGTAGAATTTGCATTTATCTCTTCCCGTCTACTTCATTTGTGGAGGCTTTTGCCATTTTTGGTCATCTTTATGTAGCGCATAGATCTGACGCCTAGTTCCACTGATGGCTGCTCAAAAGGGTTGCAGGCGCAAGCATCTTTATGTGGGCGCAGTGAGCTAGGGCCTCTTCCTTGATTCCTTAGCTCTTCAAACAGCAACTCGGGTACTCAACTCTCGAGACGTACACAACGTTAGGAAAGCTCGTAAAAGCATTAGATCAAACAAAACAAAACGGAAAACGATTAAAACTACCTAAAACGACTAAAGAACGAGAGACTCAATACTAGAGCATAAAAGGTGCAAAGTGACTAAAAGCAACCGAAACAAACACAAAACCGAATAAATGCTACTCCTAATCCTGATCTAAGAGTGCCTTGAATAATACTCATCAAACTCCCCTAAGCTAGCCATTTGCTCGTACTCTAGCAAATACAGTGAAACACGAGGGAAAGAGAATGGAATTATTCAGGATAAATAAAATTAAGAATACAGAAGAAAATAGAAAAGAATGAATACTAACTCACTTTCGTAGGAATCACAATTGTTTTTAGCATAAACAAGCCTTTTAAACCTCTAAATCACTCTAGAAGACGAGTATGCTCTAGTAGGGATTTCTAAAGAGATTAACTTTAACTCTTAAGAAGAGAGATAGAAGAAATAAACCCAAGGCAAAAGTAAAATAACTTAAGAAGGCAGAGCAAAATACAACTATTGGAGGGACAAGCTAAGGAAGCTCCATAGTCTCCTAGAACAAGTAAAGAAGAACTAAGAAAATGCACAATCCAAGCTACCAATTGTTGGTGAAAGAGCACACTACACTGAAGTGAGGAGCCAAAACAAACAGCACATCCACCTTCATTTTCAACCAACAAACCACGACCCCTTTAACTAGTTCCAAATCCAAAACCCCTAGCTACTTTCTCTTGACTCCTTGAAGGAGCCAGAAAAAACAAACAATTTACGACAAGAGAAGGGTTACTCGACATCTTGGCACAAGATGATCGCTCAATAGACTTACTTCTAATATCCCGCCACTGACATTAGACTTACCCCTCTAAGATCTGAAGTCTAGGGTCGTTAGAATTCTTGCCATCTTAGAAGTCTATAATCCATAGAAAGTCTATGCATAATAGGAGTCTAAAATCCATTAGAATTCTGTCCTTCTTAGGAGTCTAAATCCGTTAGAATTCTATTCATCTTAGGAGTTTCAAATCCATTAGGGTTCCGCCCATAATAGGAGTCTAAAGCCATTAGAATTTTGTCCATCTTAGGAGTCTAAATCCATTAGAATTCATTCATCTTAGGAGTTTCGAATCCATTAGAGTTCTGCTCATATAAGGGTCTAAATCCATCAGAATTCTATCCATTTTAGGAGTCTAGGTCCACTAGAGTTTCATACATATTAGGAGTCCAGCATCCTCGAAAGTTCGTCGAATCTAGAATTCTAACGTCATTAGAAGTCTATCAAGTCTAGGATTCTGAAGTCATTAGAATTTCATATAAATTAGAACATCATTCATACTATAATTCATTTGCATTGCATAGTCCCTCATTCATACACTTCATACATAATTAGAGTTCATAGACATTTAGAAGTCTCATTGCATTCATACTCTCCATTTCATCTCATGCATTTCGCATTTAGTAGTCCGGAACTACAAGCGATCTAATTTCCTCTTTCGGGATATGTAGGCAGCCTTTATTGGTTCGAATGCATAGATTAATCATGCATACATACATTAGGTCTACGTGCATCCAAAAGAGTCATGCATACATGCATTAGGTCTAGGTGCATTAAAAAAATCATCATGCATTTAGGATATTCAGATTCGTTTCTAGAAGCTCAACTTTTTTAACAAACATACATTCTTTCATCCCACTTCTCTCTCTCCATCATCAGTCTATCTCTAAATCTCCTTTGATGATCTATGTAGAAATCAAGCGACACTGAAATGGGCAGTCCATCGAATAACGAGCAACAACTTACTGAAATGGCTAGAGCTTTGGCCAAGCTGTCTAGCATGATGGAATAAATAACTATAAGGCTTGAGAAGATCGAGTCTGGCGAGTCTCTTGGATTCAACAAGACAATGGAGAGTGTTGTTCATAGGATAACCAATGCAAATTCCTATTTTGAGCCCATTGATAACACCAAACTGAAAGGGAAACTTCCTGGAGAGTTCTCTATACTGACATCCCTAAATTTAAACCAACTGATAATCCAAAGTATCATTTCAGGAACTTCCGTGCAACCATGATCATCAAATAAGTTGACCCTGAACTCTACCCAATGGTATTCCCAATGTCGTTGGACCGAATCTGCCAAAACTGGTACTATTCACTGGACCCCAAGCAAACTGAAACTTGGGAATGCATCACTATTGCTTTCATGAAACAATATGAGTCGAACGCGCAAATGCAAACCTCCCTTAAAGAACTCGAGGTTCTTAAACAAGGTGAAAATGAAGGTTTTACTTCTTATCTGAATAGGTGGAGAAAGAAATCAGCCCATATGGTATCAAGGCCTGTAGAAAAAGACTTGGTACGAATATTCGTTTCTAACCTCCTGCCTAAATACAAAAACCACCTCAAATACTTAGGTCTTGATAGCTTCGCAAGAGTATATGATGTGGGTATCCAGATTGAGAATGATTTGCTGAAAAATACCGATGATAATGACCTCAATGTCATAGAAGTAGACAATTCTGCAAGCCCAATCACTCATTAAGAAATTTGGACTCGCTTAGGTCCAATCAGCACCAAAAAAATACACTTCTTTTCTTTACATGTAGAAAGAGACCTCATGAAGATCGAAACAATGAAGTTATCTCGTCACGTGAAGTAGGAGTCTAGACTTATGATTTTGATTTTATGTTTCATTTTTCTTATTTTTCCCAGTCTAATATAGGATTTTCCCTCTTATTGCATGTACTCATAATTTTCAAATTAATAAATGAGTATTTCTTTTTTTTAACCTTGCGCTAATGAGCATCAATGAAGATCATGATTGTCGCCTTAAAAGAAATGAATTTCTAATTCTCTTATGACTATTCTAATAAAGGCAATGAACAACTGGCATATATAAAAGAGGCATTCCCCCCTTCACTCCAACCATTCCTAAATACATAACACCCTTCTCCCTTTAACCTACCTCATGGGAAATACATTTGACAACAATTCAATGTAAAGGGCAAGTAAAAAAAAAAAGAGAGCAACAAAACAAGAATCAAAGCAAAAATGAAGAATAAAAAAAAAAGCAAAAAAAATGATACAAAAAAAGTGCAAAATATATATATATAAAAAAAAAAGAGAAGTGTTGCAAATAAGCCCATCAATAGCTTTTTCAACAGTATTTCCTTTAAGACCTTAAACCTGCGATTCTAAACCTCCAACTTCAAATCTTCTGTGATAAACCTTATTAACAACCATGCACATTGCGTCCCAATAAGCCATAAAAGACAAACCAATGCCCGCTAGGTCGAAAACCCATAAGGGCGACTTAGGCAAAAGTCAGGGCACCTTCTCATTCATTGGCCTGAACTACGAATGGTCTGATTCTACTAAAGATACGTAGGAAACCTCACCCTGAGGTCCGACCGCTTAAAACCAAACTAAACCAACATCATTATCCACCCTTGCTAAAGACCTCTTACAATTCAATGCCTAATTCATTGCAAATGGCTCCAAAGCAAAATGCTCGGCCACCATTAAAATGTTAAGAGCTACGACTGGCCTGATTCTATCATGGATACGTAGGCAATCTCTTTTGAGGCCCGACCATTTTAATTCAAAGCATACTTTTAAGGCTCGCCTAGGCCCATGAGAAAAGCGAGATCACTCAAATCACGAATCTTTTTTAAATGCTCATCCCTACCTTTAGAACTAGATTGGGATTTAAACCTACATCATTAGCTTACATCATTGCTTGAGTCGATTCATTATGACTCTGCCTTTTCTTATTCTAATCACTTCCTTTTATAAGCCGCATTATCGCTTCTAAGCCAACCTTAGCATAACCTTTCAACACTCAGCGCTATGACCGCGCCTTATCCTTTGAGTGTTCCTTTCTTTGGCCTTTCTTGACTTTTTCACCTTAGGAACCATATGGAATCTTTGATCGAAACTTTTGCTAAGCGTGACGAGATATTTTCAAAATCAAGCAATCAAGTTGGATGCTTCATCAACTCTATCTTGTTGGGGGCTTTATCACTGGTCCACACAGAAAATCATAGGCTCCAAGTCCGAACCTATGGTGATAAGGACTTCATTACGAGTCCATACATGAAATCTTGGGTTGTAAAACCCACACTAATACAAGATTGAACCTACTTCACGGGCTCACTTAGGCCCTTAACATACAAACCTCGAAGCATATACAACTCAAGCGCTACAAAAGCTCATTCTCCAGACCCATACGAAATCCTAACTGTTTTATGGGCTCACTTAGGCCCGTAACAACTACAACACATATCGCATCAAACATAACTTACATGGATCATCCTTGGGAGCTTCCCCTTTCTTCCCTTTCGAAAACAGTTTTTTAAAACGAAAATTTGAGCTTCTAATGGAACAATAAAATCATCAAATCATATCATCTGCATTAGTGTGATACCTCTGCATTAGTGTCATATCTCTACGTTTGCATTACATATCTGCATCGTCCAAACATTGTGTCAAAGCATTGCATCCTTCGTCCTTAGCCATAGGATTCTAGCGTCAATCATCGAGTCACACACACACACATGTATGCACACACGATAACACCTTTAAGTCTAGAGTACTAGAGGTCACTCTTTATTGGTCAAGTCTTTTCCTATCCATACACTAGCACCCACATCACAGGAAGCATGCATTGTTTGTATGTATATCTGTGTATTCTTTGTATTTACAGGTACTCAACATTGAACAACTCTATACGAGTTATATTCTCCAAGGTATGCGGACCATTACAATTTAACAACAGAAGCCAAGTGCTATATACATGGTGCGTCCAGCACACCGACAACACTGTGCCACACGTAGCAGACTGCGTCCAGCGCAACATCCCACGCCAAGCGCAGGCTTGTGCGTCTGGCGCACAGCTCTTTGCAGTGCGCTTGGGGGCTTCTTAGCCAAGTGGAGCCCATCAACTCCTTATGAATTCAAATGTTCATTATGACATCGTACGTAGCAAACTACGTCCAGTGTAGCCTCGCACGCCAAGCGCAGGCCTGTGCATCTGGCGCACAACCCTATACAACACGCTTGGGGGCTTCTTAACCAAGTGGGGCCCACACTCTCAACTTCCAATAAATTCAAATATTCGTTACAATTAGACATCGCGCGAGACAAGCTAACGGATTTTCAAATCCGCAACAAAAATACAATTTTGTCATGCTTCCAACATGCTATAATTCACACAAATTTTGCTCGAGAGACAACAAGTTCTCAGGAGTATTAACAGCGGAAAACATACCGTTAGGTCTGCGGACCATCATCATTATCCCGTCGTGTGCCGGACCATTGTTAGCTATATCCCGTCGTGAGCCGGACCATTGTTAGCTATATCCCGTCGTGAGCCGGACCATAATAGCTCTATCCCGTCATGAGCCGGACCACTAATAGCTCTATCCCATCATGAGCCGGACCATTAGTAGCTCTATCCCGTCGTGAGCCGGACCATAAATAGCTCTATCCCGTCGTGAGCCGGATCATAATAGCTCTATCTCGTCGTGAGCCGGACCACTAACAGCTCTATCCCGTCATGAGTCGAACCATTACTAGCTCTATCTCGTCGTGAGGCGGACCATTAATAGCTCTATCCCGTTGTGAGCAGGACCATTAATAGCTCTATCCCATCGTGAGCCGGACCATTAATAGCTCTATCCCGTTGTGAGCCGGACCATTAATAGCTCTATCCCGTCGTGAGCCGGACCATTAATAGCACTATCCCGTCGTGAGCCGGGCCATAATAGCTCTATCCCGTCGTGAGCCGGACCATTAATATCTCTATCCCGTCGTGAGCTGGACCATTAATAGCGCTACACATCATCAACACCCCAGAGCAGGGCCATAATAGCTCTACACGTCATCAACACCCTGGAGCGGGACCATAATAGCTCTACACGTCATCAACACCCTGGAGCGGGACCATAATAGCTCTACACATCATCAACACCCTGGAGCGGGACCATAATAGCTCTACACATCATCAACACCCTGGAGTGGGGCCATAATAGCTCTATCCCGACATGAGCCGGACCATAATAGCTCATGATTTCTCTTCACCTATATCATTTCATTTTTGCAAATTTACATTTATTTTGCAAATTTGTTTCATATATGCATGTTCGTGAAACTTTTGCTTGTTTTGCAGGTACTGGCGTAAAAGAGTTATTTTGGATTGCAGAGCATCTAGAATCAGTCTCCGTCCCGACAAGTATACTTTGACTTTCGATTTTACAAACCTCACTCAAAGTGGGGGCTTCTGTAGACACATAATCGTGTCTCCCCATTTAGCACCCTATGATGACCAATACCCTGCTCCAATTGGTCCGGATCGAGGAAAGAATAAAGAACGAGTCTAAAATAAAATGTTTTAAGCCCAAATTCATTTTCTAATTCATTTTACGGTTTTTTCACCATATACACCTGACTAATTTTTTTTTTTGCACCGTATACCCTCGCATGTTTCCAAATTCACCATATACCCCTCACGTTTCAAAAAATACATCAACATGCCCTTATGACTAACGGTGTTAGACTTCCGTTAGTCATTATGCCCTAATCCCCTCTTAACCCTAATTAACAAACCCTAAACCTAAGCTAAACCCTAACCCCCTAATTAACAAACCCCCTAATCTAATAACCTTAACCCTAACCCTAACCCTAACCCCATCCCCCACCCCCACCACTGCAGTCCCCCTCCCCACCACCCCCGAAGCCCCCCTCCGCCACCAGCAGCGCCGCAACCCCCACCCCCTTCCTGCCCGCAAGCACCACAATCCCATCCACCTTCCGACACCCCGCAGCGCCGCAAAAGTCTCCCTCACCTCCCTCGCAAACTCGCGCGACCCCCCCCCCCGCAAAATTGAGCAACCCCCCCTCCCCTGCAAAATTGAGCAACCCCCCCCCGCAAAATCGTGCAACCCCCTCCCCCTGTCAAGTTGTCTTCGTCAATAGGTGGTTGTGGGCTGAAATCTGGCTTTTATCGGGGAGGTGTGAGGATGGTAAGACGTTTTTCGGGGAGGTACGATGATGGTGCGAGGTTTTAGGGGTGCTTTGCGAGGGTGGTGCGAGGGTGGTGCAACATTTTTAGGGTGGTGCGAGGATTTTTAGGGGAGGTGCGAGGGTTTTAGGAGTGGTGCAACGATTTTAGGGGTGGTGCGAGGGTGGTGCAACGGTTTCGGAGGTGGTGTGAAGGTGGTGCGACGATTTTAGAGGTGGTGCGATGGTGGTGGGGGGTTTGTTGGGCTCGAATTTCGGAGGGGGCTGCGGGGAAGGGGGAGAGGGAGGGGGACTGTTGGGGTGGCGGTGCAGTGGGGGTAAGGGGTGGTGGGGGTGGGCTGGCCACTGGGTAAGGGGATGGTGGTTTAAGGGGTGGGGGAGGGGGAGGTTGGGGTTAGGGTATTAGATAAAGGGTTAGGGTTAGGGTTAGGGTTTGACTTAGGTTTAGGTTAGTTAATTAGGAGGGTTAGGGGGGATTAAAAGTTAATGACTAACGGAAGTCTAACACCGTTAGTCAAAAGGGTACTTTGATGTATTCTTTGAAACGTGGAGGGTATATGGTGAATTTGGAAACTTGCGAGGGTATACGGTGCAAAAAAAAAATCAGTCAGGGGTATATGGTGAAAAAACCGTTCATTTTATTAACCCATTTTCAAAAACCTTTTTATAAATAATTTTATAAAAGCCCATTTTCTAAGATGTTTTAAAATAACTTTTTAAAAGCCCATGATTCGAAAACCTTTTAAAAAACAATCTTATGAAACCCCTTTTCTAACCCAATTTAAATAATAGAATTAATTAATTATATTGATTAGTTTTGTTAATAAAAATATCTTTTATAAAAAAAATCTTTTTTCCAAAGTGGTTTTAAATATCTTTTGTCTAACTGTTTTCTAAAATCTTTTATAATAAAAATCTTTTCTAAAACCTATTATCTTTTAAAAACCTATTGCATCCCAACTACCTAAAACTACCTACACTATATAATACACTCATCTCACATTAATCTGGGCTGATCATAATTCACAACAAAAACACTCGAAACACAAAAACCTCAAACTAATTTCTCAGATCTCTCGTACTACAACACATATAAACCCCACGTTGATTCACGCATCACTCCCTATAACTCCACCGCCATAATTCTCATACACCCAGCCTAATTTCCTTCACCCTACAGTATACTACTACTATAAACTAGTCCCCTAATATTACCTATAACGTCGCATGATCATCATCATCCCTTAAGCTATTTTCTTCCCATAGTACGCAAGACCCAACTGTCTTCAAGACTCGTATAATATTCAATTTTCCAAGATCCGTACAAATCAACGACCCCGGACGGTGGTATAATTTCTGAGAGTCCACTAAATTAACCACCTTTATTTTATTTTTTTATTTACTTTATTTATCTTTATTATTTTATTGAAGTTACTAACTTTCTATTCATGATGTAGATTGTTAACTCGTCCCTACGACTGTAAGTATTGTACATATTATACTAACTCCCTGCAGTACTTTATTTTCATATTTTTCTTTATTTTTATGAACATATTATTTTTCATGCCTGATTGCAATATTTATCACCTTGCATTTATTGTTAATCAAGACCTAAATAAATGTTCTAACAAATTCAGATAATTTTGACAACCTGCTAGGAACCCATTAATACTGATTGCTTAATGACAGGCTAAAGTCGTATCACCTTATCAAAAATAACCTAAGGTCCACTAACAAGTAGTCAGGGAAGTCAGGATCGAAGCCACAGGGAGAAAGTTATACTATTGTATCTGAATTCTAATATTATACTAACTAAATCAGATGAAAATGGGTGTGCGACTAAACTAAGCAAATGACAGAACTCAATATGAAGGTAAGAATCAATTAATAAAGAACTAGGACTATGGATCACTATGCATACAATTCGGGAAATTAGAGACGAATAATAACCATCCAATAAGTCAATTTTATCTAGGGCACATGTAATTTCTCTCGAACATTACCTCCCTCAAAGATCACCTAGCCGCTCTTGCATGGTCAAGGATCACTATGCTAATGATTGAAAGCCTATATGAAATCTCTCCTCTCGAAGCAGATTCAATATTGCGATAATAGAAATACAAATCAGGCCTTATTCATAAATCTAGCATGAACGATTCAATCACAGGAAACAATTGAAATAAAGGGTAATTATACTAATCTATCCATCCCTTATTGCATACACAGATCCCCACAATCCTAGAAATAAAACTACTCACTCATGCTTGAGAAAACAATAACAAATTCCATGTAAAAATTCATACTTTGAACTATTGCAAATAACTAAGAAATTACTCTAATCAATAATAGAAAAAGCAAATAATAATGGAGAGAACAAGAAAGAAGATTACCAAATTAAAGAACTATATTGAAATTGCAAGAAATCCAAAGGTTTGATCTTGAATCCACAATGAAAAGTAGTAAAACTAGGGTTGTTGGGAGAAACTATGAGAAAATAAGGACTAAAAAACAATGATGAATAAAAGATCTTCTGATTTTCCTATTTATACTAAGTAGCCCGACATTCATTAAATGAGCGCGCGGAGTCAGCCGCCCGATCGGGCCAAGTCAGCCCGATGCTATCGGGCTCAACGCAGCAGCATTCTCCAAGAATAGAAAACCGCCCGATCCTGTCGGGCTATGTCTCCCCACTACTACAAAACAAGGCTATAGCAACGGCCGAAATGTGTTGGTAAAGATCCATTAATTGTTGCCATAGACCTATAGCAGCAGTTTATATGGCGTTGCCAATAGGTGGCGCTGCTATAACTCTATGGCAACAATTATGTTGCCTTAGGAAACAACTTTATAAAACCGTTGCCATAGTTATCATTAGCAACGCTTTTCTTAGGCAACGATTTTTAACTTTTGCCAACAGTTTTATTATATCTAAGGCGACACTTATTAAGTTTTAGTAACAATTACATAGGATTTAAAGCAACATTTTTAGTGTTTAGGCTAACACTTTATTATCTATAGCAGCACTATCAATAGTCTATGACAACGTTTATTGCTCTAATATTGCAACACTTTTATAGTCTAAAGCAACATTTCTTGACACAGCTATTGCGACACTTTAACATGAGTCTATAGCAACGTTTCTTGCTATACTATTGCGACATTTTTTTTTGAGTCTATAGCAACGTTTATTAATACAACTATTGTGGCACTTTAATGTGAGCTTATAGCAACAGTTTCATACGCATTTATTTAGTAACTCATTAAAATAAAAATATTATACAAAAAAATCCATATAATACAAAAAGAAAACATTTGTTTCAAATTAAGTGGCACTTGTTATTAAAATTAAATATTCATAACAATCATTCTAAAAACAAAAACCATTGTTATAATATAAATACATCAATTTAGAAAACTAATGATTCTCCAAAAAAAACTACTATTTCAAGAACCTACATAATATTTAACTTATTTGTCCAAAATCAATATAAAAGAACTTCAATCTATGCCCTTCCTGCCATCCGTGTATCTACCTTTCCCCTTCTATCTACCATCCTGTAGACAGAAAAATAATAGTCAATATAATAGGAAAATTAATGCATGTAATCAAACACGAAAAGCTCATAATCATCAAACAATATGATTTCACAAGCATCAAACATCATAATTCTAAATCGACATATAACAAATAAGTAAAGAAGTTTTATAAAACATACCTATATGTAACCATGACCAATAAAGAGAGTGGTGTCTATAAATTATTTATGCATCACATGAAAGTGTAGACACCAAAACTGCTGCAATCATTTCTGCAGTCAAGCTAGGGTCCTTTTTTCGTAATCGTCCAAGTGAAGCAGCAATCGAATCAAGAGTTTCAGGTTCTTCAGGTTCCTTGCTCATATTTTGTGATTTTGAGGCTTGGGACTCAAATTCCTTTGACACTCTTTCCATTTCAGCAGCATGAGCTTCTCTTTCCTTTGCAAATTCTTCTCTTTGAGTAATCAAATCTTTTTGCAAGTCTGCAGTTACAGCTTTTTTGATAGAGTCAATGACCTCCTCTGGCAATATTAAAGATGTACTTGATTCTTTATCTTTTTGCATCTTACGGGAAACACCTAGTCCATGTAGTCGTTTAGAACCTGGTGCATTTCCCATTACTTCATCAAATGAATCCTTATGAGATTCACTGTTATGATCATCTTGTAATGCCTCCAGTTCCCGCATAGCTTGCTACATATATTAAATTACATGGTTAGTAAGCTTATATTAAATAATCAGATCAATAAAATAAATAATTACAATACAAGAATAAGAAAATACATACTATCTTCTTTTGTGTATCATCATAAGGTCGATCATAAACTTTTCCTTCTTTTCGACGACGTGTCTCTTCAAACATCTCTCTTTTTGATGGTGCCTTACCTTTTTCACGCAACAGAGATAACAATGAAAAAAACAAGATGAAATATGTATAGTTCATTTCATAGTCAATATAAATATATATTAAGCTAAATATGGTATGTATCTCAAACCATTTTGTCATAACGCATGGCAAATGACACTGGACCAACTGTGTGCATATTGTCTTGCTCTTTGCGATTTTCCGAGTTCTGCAAACTTGTTTTCTAACAGCAAAAATATATATATTAGACATGTAAATAATTCAAAATAATAAGAATATATTATGCTTCAAACCTACCTTTGCTACATTAGTCTCCCAAAGAAGCTAGAAGTGTTTTGAAATGTGCTTCAGGCACTCTCTCTGGCAAATGTTTCAATCTCTCTTCATAGCTGCCATATGCATAATAATGTAGCTTTTTAAGCCTACATTTGAATCCTCTCCAAGATTGATCAAGGGTTTCATATACCCACTCTTCAGATTCCGGTGGAAGGATGTACTTGCTCTAAATAAAAAGTTGCTTATGTATTAATAAAAATAAATAAATAATAATAACACATAAAAGAAATAACACTCACTTTCACATAATCCCATATTTTGTCTTTATTTGGAACCTTTTGCCAATTTGTGTAAGTTAAAGGGGCCCAATTGTAGTCATGAGCAATAGTCCCTAAGAACCGAGTAAGCTCTTTCCTAGCTTTTTCTGGACCAATAGGTTGTCCTTTGTCATTACAATAGATAGCAACACGATCCTCCAATTTGCGAGCATGGACATCAAACATATTAGTCGGCCCACGACCTTTCTTTTGAGCACCTAAGAGAAAGAAAAGACAAAAAGCACATCATGAAAGTTACAAAAACAAGTTAGAATGAATCCAAATTAGTCTAATAAGAAAATTCAAAGCTCAAGTCTAGGAAGGACCACAAGCATGCGTTTTGTGAGGAGGAAAAAGAAGTAAAACAAAAAAAAATTGAAATTCGATAGAACAATGGTACTTGTCCTTCTCTTAAATTAGCTCTTACTGCCACTGGTCCTCTATTCCCCCCCCCCTTTTAACCATCTTACTGCCACTCTTACATTTACAGCCAGATTTTGCAGCGCCAATATAATTAACAGCTAGAAAGTATTCTACAAAAAATTCAAGGTTGGCCAGTTTAATTAATAGCTACCCCGAGTCTCAAACACTTTGAACTGAGCTTTTGCAGGGAACTTTAGATTTAAATCTAGCCAACAATAATAAAGCCACTTCCTTATTTGGGATGGGGGAAGGAGTGAAGATATGTATCTTTATTAAGTAAAATCATCAGTAGCTTGGTTCTAAAATTACTCAACTGGAAAATCTTCAATGCAGTTCTTGCAGCTGCTACTTATCAGATATGGATTGGTCTTTAGCCCAGAATTAGGCCTCCTGTGGCCTGTGTGTTTTGTCTCTTTGCCTTAAGTGTTGTGCTAAGGTAACCATACATTAATATTAGTATTTAAAGTTTCTTTTGGGCTTCTCTGTAATTCCATCACTTTGTTACTTAGTATGTCAAGAAACCTTCAATGATTTCTAAATCGTTGGCTGATCTAGACACCTGGTTGCTAATTTCTGTTATAAGCAATAAAGAATAAAGATGTCAGAACTAATTGTAGTTACAATAATACTTTTCCTCTAATGGCTTAACTTTTTCCTATTAGAAGAAAAAAGTTTTTTTCCTGGTCAGAAAGAACACTAACGCAGGGAGGTAAGGCAGAAATAATAGGCCTCTGAAGCTTGCTCTTTGAAATTCTAGTACAGAACATAAACATCAAAATCACACAAGAAAGCATAAAAAGTCTGAAATATGATCGTATCTCCTGCATTCCGAGCTCAAACACCTCCATTTTTTTCCATATCTGTTCCGTCTACTCATCAAGTATCCATCTAAATAGTCGTCAATTGATATCCACTTAACTGATTCCTCCGAGTTAGCTTGGCCAAGCAGTTGTGGTCCAAACTTACCCTTTATTTTTTGTTTTCTGTTTAGTGTTGCTGTTGTGTGCAGTAGGAAGGAGACTAGAGGTTTAAAAACTAATTGAACACACAGCAAGGTTTAAAAACTAGGAAGGAGACTAGAGGAAAAAAGGTTCTATAGTAGTAGTTTAATCTTAAAAAAAAGGTTATAGATAGCATAATCAATTCAGTAAAAATCAGGGGAATTGCACAGGGCTTAAATGGCAAAATCGTGGCTGCTTCTGTTCTGTTCTGTTCTGTTTGACCAGTAGTTTACTTTAATCTTAAATGTTTGAGCTGATTCTGTTCTGTTAACTGTTGTGTGATGTGTTTGCCACTGGTGTGTTGTGGTGAATTTTTTTTTTTCTGTCCTGTGGTGCTGTGTTGTGGAGCTGTGTTCCACTGGTGTGTGGGAGTTTTTTTTGTTTTCTGTTTAGTGTTGCTGTTGTGTGCAGTAGGAAGGAGACTAGAGGTTTAAAAACTAATTGAACACATAGCAAGGTTTAAAAACTAGGAAGGAGACTAGAGGAAAAAAGGTTTTATAGTAGTAGTTTAATCTTAAAAAAAAGGTTATAAATAGCATAATCAATTCAGTAAAAATCAGGTGAATTGCACAGGGCTTAAATGGCAAAATCGTGGCTGCTTCTGTTCTGTTCTGTTCTATTCTGTGAGCAGTAGTTTACTTTAATCTGAAATGTTTGAGCTGATTCTATTCTGTTAACTGTTGTGTGATGTGTTTGCCACTGGTGTGTATTAATCAACACTACAGGCCATGTGCTATGAGAAACACTCATGGTCCGAAATGGGTTAAACCCATCACTAGCAAGAGCCAATCGAACATTTCGTGTTTCTTTTGAAAAGTTAGAATACTTAGTATCAAACTTCTGCCAAGATTGTGCATCAGCTGGGTGTCTGATCTTTCCATCTTTTGTTCGTTCTTTATCATGCCAAACCATTGATTCAGCTGTCTTGGAACACATATATAGCCTTTGAAGCCTTGGTATTGTTGGGAAATGCCTTAAAACCTTTGCAGGGACATTTTTAGACTTCCACCTAGATGTTCCACACTTAGGACAAGCGTCTAACTTTTCATAATCATTCCTATAAAGAATGCAATCATGAGGACAAGCATGTATCTTTTAATAATCAAGACCTAAATCCTTCACTATATTCTTAGATTCATAATAGGATTTAGGAAGTTAAGCCATAGGGAACGCCTCTTTCAATAACTCTAGTAGATCACCAAAAGCGACATTACTTATTCCATTAAGGATCTTGAAAAGAAATAGGCGAATCAGAAAGGACAATTTGAGAAAGTTTTACACCCTGGATAAAGCTCCTGCTTCCCTTCCTCAACTAACTTATAAAACTTTTTAGCTTCTTCATTTGGTTCACCAGCAATCTCTTCATCACTATTAAGACCATCAACATCTCTAAATACATCATCTAATAAACCATCAATATCATCACATGCATTTAGATCATCACTTTCAGACCCCATTTGTCTATCATTATTCGTAGATGAAGATGATTCCATCTGCACTAACCACTCCTTAAATCCCTTTACGAACCCATCAACAATCACATGATCATAAACAACGTCTTTAGAATGACAAAAGCGCCTTGAACATTTTTTACAAGGACAATAATTTTGTCCCTCAATAGCATCCTTTGCAAAATAATCATCAAGAAAATCATTCAAAGCTCCTTTAAAACCTCTGATCCTCTAGGAAGATTCATCCAATATTGATCCATCATTAATTTAGTTGTGACAAGAATGAAAACTATAAAACAAAAAAAAAACACATTAGCGTATACATTACAGCCAAATAGGAACGCATGTGTTATTTGCATAGCAGGTATATGAAGGTTCACATGCGTATGAAAAAGGTGTACGTTCTGGTGACATAGTTGTTGCTTGTCATGGAATCGCGATACATTCTGCCAAGCTAATGTATAAGTCATTAATGTATTACGATGTTGAATTATGGTTCCGATACGTAATTGTCATCACAATTATGATCGAGTCTATTTATTTATTTTTAAAAAAAGGAGCATAAGCCACACAAATAAGTTCTCCCAGTCCGAATGTCGGACTTTCAAATACATATCAATATTTTGTCTTTATACTTGGCAGTATATGAAAACTAAACCGCAAGAGGTAACTCATACAACGACAAACATTCGAAATCAGGAACACGAAACAGGACAATTGAGTATTGGAATTAACAAACACACGTATGAATAAAAATAACCCAAATTTCCCAATCAACCAAATTCCCCAGTTAACCAAATTCCCTAATTAAGAACCCTAATTTAGCCCTCAAAACCACACAAAAAAAAGAATCAATTATAATCAGTTAATAACTTAAACAACAAAATTGTGAAATTTAAGACCAAATTCGAAGAGATACATACCAATTCACGTTGTTCTCCTCACCAATTCAGCACTGTAATATGCCAATTTCGCCCCAATCTACAATCAACATAAATTTTGTATTCAGACTAGCCTGAATAATCTGTATTCACGAATCTGGGAAAGCACAAATTTTGTTTACCTGGGAGGATTCGACTCATTGCAGCAAGTACCCAAGCACTCTACCGAAATATTATGCCGATAATCAAGCAAGTAAGCGACCTGCAGTCCTACACTATCTTCCTGCCGCTTAAAGGAACGATGATGAGAGAAATAACGACGAGGACTCGAGGAGGAAGAAATAGAAATGATGATGGAAGATAGTGTCTCAAAGCCCAAAGGGTTTAGGGATTTGCAATGTCGTGAAAAAAGCTAGGGAGGGAAAACCAAAAACAGAAGCCGCTATTGAAATTTTAATAATCAATCTATTTTTATTTTTTTATTTTTTAACATGTTTTAGATGCTTGACAAAAAAAAGGTTGCAATATCTAATCAACCTATTATAAAACTACAAACTGTTGCAATAAAATAGGCAAAATAAATAACTGTTGCAATAGTTAGTCTATAGCAACGCTTTTCTAAAGTCAAAGTCTAATCAAATTAATAATTATTTAACTGTTGCAATAACTATGATATAGCAACGCTAATAAAATTGTTGCATAAAAGGGCGTTGCTATAGCCCTATTTTGTAGTAGTGCCCGATGCTATCGGGCTAGTCGAGGATCAGCGCGCAAGACGTCGAAGACGCACACAGCAGCAGCAAGGCACTCACCCGATGGAGTCGGGCGATGGACTTCGCCAAGGATCATCGCGCAAGACGCCCACAGCAGCAGCAAGGTACTTGAGCACGCCCGATGATGTCGGGCCATCTAGCCCGATCGGGCCGGACACCGAACAACGACAGGTTGGATCAAGCCCGATCGGGCCCGCAACGAAACTTTATTTTGGCGATGATGGACGCCCGATCGGGCGTCAGGAGCCCGATGAAATTGGGCGAGACACCGTTTCTTCATTCCTTGGCTTCAGGCGCCAAGGATTCACTTCTTCTTTTGTCCAAGGCCTCGGAAAGTATTCTCGGGACCCCGGAACTCATCATATATGCCTTCGAACCTCTCCATTCGATTGTGATAGACGTAAAGCAGTAGAAAATAGGGAAAAAGCTCCCCAATACCTACAAATCATCACAAAACAGAAAACCACAACTAGATGGAGAAAGTTAGCGTGAAATGGCTCCTAAGAGCACCATTGATGCACATTTCAGCTCAAATATAGGGGGGAAAAACTCTATATAAAACCATAACATCACTTAATAACTTGTCACTAAAATTAGTCTTTTTATGTGTTTCCTAAACCAATCTAGATTAATTATTTTTAGGGTGCTTAAAACGTTATATGATTATTCTATTGCATAAAATCAGCTGTGAATCGGTATTTAGTAGAGGCCATCAATGGGAAATATAGTTCCTGACTATATTTTACCCTCACCCCGGAACTCACTTTTTGGTTCCTGGCCATCTATGGAGTCATGACGGGGAAATCTACATTGGATAAGTCCCTAAGATGTCCCTTCCGTTTCAATCCAATTAGGTTTATGATTCTTCCTCTAAAAAATTGTTGGCGACTTCAAAATGTATTTTTTTAATAAAACCTTAACAATGAGATAGTCAAATAAACACGCTCACACCACGTGTAGGCATTAAAGGAATTCAAAAATCCTACGCCTACACCTATGTCTTTCATTCAAATGGTTCGATCGCGATCTTGGGAAGATAACGGACCAAGTTTTCAATTAGACACATGTCACGCTAAAGATCCATATATATATATGCCTCTCAAGTAAAGAATTGGTTGAAGGCTTGAAAAATTAAGCTCACTTGGATTAGCAAGGAAATAATAATACCAACTAAGGGCTTCAAATCCACTAGCAACGGGCGATTCTATCTTACCACTAACCATGAATTCCGAGTTTTGCGGACCTTAAGGTTTTGCTTCCTCTAGCATTGGTGTACCTAGGATCAACTTAATGCATTCTATGGAAGTGCACAATTCTAGTCCTGGGGCGAGGCGGAATCGACTAACTATCCTGCTATCCATACTTCACCGGTTCAATCACAAAGGAAATAAGAGAAAGAAGGAACCTTAAGCACAAAAAGGAAAATGTTTTTGAATTTTCATTTTTCGATTTTTTTTGTATTTTTCTTAATTTATGACAATAAAAGAATAAATAAGAAAAGGAAAGGGAAAGTCAAAAGAAAGCAAACTATTTACAAAGCACAATCACCACAAGGAAAGCATATACAACTACTCAAGTCATCAATCAAGGAAGGGGAACATGATGAGGGAAGATCATAAACATAGACTAGCTGCAAGGAGATCTCCAAAGCTAGAGATTGGCTCACCCTCAAGCAAATTCTATAAGAGAAAAGAAAGGGGGGGGGGCGAGGATGCAACCGCTCAATCTTCGTCCTCCTCCATCCTACTAGATTGCCCTACATCAGCAAAAGGGTCAAAGGCATCGTAGTAGGGTGGAGAAGGATCATCAAAAGGATATGAAGGGGGTGTAGGATATGTCAAAGAGAAATGAGGACCCTGAGAGCCCAATCCACCACCAAACGTGGCCTCTAGAAAGACAAAAGTGTATGCCGGATCATAGTGGTAATCACATCCGCCGGGCCGAGTGTAGTTGTATGAAGGTGTTCCAATCACCTCTTGATTGGGATAACCATAATAGGGATATGTAAGAGGTGTCCCAGAATCACTCCAACGAGTTATGGATCCTTCTTGGACCGGAGTACGGGGGTAGTTGAGATAGGGATCCACATTACCTTGGGCCACGTTAATATCATAATTATGCCTAACAAAGTAGGCGGTAATTATGATGCGTGCTGGCTTGGGCGTGATAAGCCAAGCTCATTTACTCATGAGCTTGCCTCATCGAGTCGAACAAGGCCATAATGGAAGAGAAATCAAAAGTAAAATAGGAGGAAGAAGGCATGTTGGCTGAAATTAGCTCATACAGTCGATCATAAGTTAGTTGAACTTAGCTCCACAAACTGGAAAATAATGTCTGGATTAAGGCAGTGACAGAAAGAATAGATTCTTTCGCAATCTTGGACTTATAAAATTTCAACAATTAATAAAATGAATTTTTGCATAAAAAATATAAAGTGAATAGTAGTGTATATAAGGAACGGGAAAACAAAGGAGATTAACAATATTCTTCTTTAATACATTAAGTTTGCTGAATCGAGTTAGTTAAGTTATCTATTAATTAACTATTTGTACATTGTGTAGCCTAACATGAGTTAGTTAAGTTATCTATTAATTAACTATTTGTACATTGTGTAGCCTAACATGTGTATCCAAATAGCGATTGCTGCAGCATGACCGAAAGACATATCTTTACAATATTTGTACACTATTTGCTATGTTTATATAATATTCTATCTCTATCATCTTTTCTAGTTACTCATGTTTTTCCTACATGTGATATACATTTGTAAACACATAAATATGTCACTCCATATAAGTGCTGAATGATAATACATACCATCGTGACATCGTCCTAATCGGTCCGAACCGAAGGAGATCAATTGAAAGATCTAAGTCCAAAATCGTTTCAAAGCCCCAAATAGTTTTAAAAGCCAAACAAATTATTCTTGAAAATTAATTATATATTTAGTAAAGCCTTGTTTTAAAAAGCCCAATTTATTATTCATGATAATTAATTGAATGTTCAAATAAATATTCCTCACGAAATGACTTTATAAAGATAATCGATTTTTATCGTCTACATAAGAGGTTTTCGAATTTAAATGATAATATTTAATAAACGATAAACATAATATATTTTTATTGGATAAAAAATAAAACCCAGACAGAAATGCAAATGCGCTTCTCGCACCCAAATGCGTCTAGCGCGCCAACTGTGCGCACGTATGTAGACACAAAATTGTGTCTCCCCATTGAGTACCCAATGATAAAACATACTGTCGTGCTAATTGTCTGGTACAAAGGACGAGCAATGAACGAGCTAAACGCAAAAGTATTTTGAAAACATAAAGTCTATTTATCAAATTCATGCCCACTTTTAAGTCCCAATTAATTATTCTTGATAATTAATTATATTTTTAAAATTTTAATATTAATTAATCTCGATAATTAATTTTTAAAGGATATTTCGGAAATCAGATTTTTATTCCTAAAGATAACTAAATTCATATTTCAAATGTTAGATTTCATTAAAAAAATATTAAAACTATAAAAAAAAGGGCCAGATCTAAGTGGTGTCTGACGCAATATATTGCACATGTGCAACATCGATGCCGTACACAAAAACGAAAAATGCAAAGGCAGTGCACGAGACGAACAGGTCGTGTGCCTAACGTATTTCTTGTGCGCCTAGTGCACAAGCTGTGTGTCTAGCGCACAAACTGTGCTTCTAGCGTACAGTTTTGTTTTATCTTCTTGCGTCGTTTTTGGTTTCCTTTGGCTAAAAAGTACTTATATTTATTCGAACTACTTTTTCTACGCTTTAATACTTCATAATAATACACTTTACATACATATACCAACACTTACAATACACATACATACACTTCATATCACAATCAAACACACTCAAACACTCATTCAAACACATTCATACATTCGAATTTCATATTTCAAGCTTCAAGATTGTTCCTCCTGCAGATCGTTTAGTAAGACTCAAGTGAGAAAGGTTTAATTCCTGAGGGTCAATTCCAATTTACTTGTCACAATGTAGATCTTGAAGGAATTAATGCTATTCTGTATATTCTAATCTCGTCTTTTCTATTCCTTATTTATTTTTCTATATATTATTTATATCCATATGCATGATTGTATGATTTAATGTTTTCATCGCCTCACATGTTTATTATTGTTAATCAAAGACCTAAATAGATGTTCCAATGCTGAATTAAGATAATTTGCACAATTGTATTAGGTTCCCTGGAATTTGATTGCATAATAACATGTCACCAAAAATTAGTCTTTTATGTGTTTAATGAACAAACACAGATTAATTTTAGATTGCATTAACATATTGCTTCTTTATTTAATTGCATAAATCTTGACATGAGTCGTTATTAAGTAGAGGCCAACAATGGGTAGATTTGATTCTTGATCATATTCGTACCCTCACCCTCGAACTCAATTTTTGGTTCATTGATCATTCATGTAGTCATGACGAGAAAAACATTAAATAAGTCCCTAAGTTATCTTTACGATTTTCCTATATCCAATTTAGGTTTATGAGTCTTCCTTTAAAGACTTGTTGGCGACTTCAAAATATATTCAATAAAACCTTTACATTGAGGTAGTCAAATGCGCGTTCATCCCGCTTAGGCAATACAAACACGCCTATAATTTGGCGACTTCACTGGGGAGGATTTTAAAATTTATTTTTAAAATTTATTTTTAAATGAGTGGGTGAAACTCGAAACATACGATTCATACTTGTTTTATGCCTTTAAATGACATTACAGTTTTGCATATGCATGGTTATTTCTCTGGGTCACTACAAGGAAAATTGTCCTTGCCTCATTAGTACATGTTCTATGCGTGAAGCCACCCCTGGGGGGTTCGCACTTTGTCTCTCCAAAAAGCTTCCTTAGGGTTAGTGTTGGATCTTAGTCATAGCAAACCTTCCTAACCATGGCACTGCTCTCTTGTTCCCGACTTGAGACTGGAGTGCGTCCTACACGTGGCCACCTTTTTAAGCAAAGGTACGAAGCGTGGGATCAATCTCTTAGTCATGGACCCTTTTAAACGTTAACCAAAGCCTAACCATAATATCAAACATAGATATTGACTTTAGGTTCGAACTGCATACTATTCTTGCCTATATGACATTATTGATTGCTTGTTTGCTATGTTCAACATGCTTTCCCCTCAAATTAGGCTAGAAATCATCGAAAAAAGACCAATACATAGTCGGAAAAAAAAGGCATTGCCAGACCAGTGCGCCAACCGCAAAAAACTTGCTTCTCACGCAATAACTTGCGTCTCATGCAATCTCATTGCGTGTGGCGCAAGTTTTCCAGCCTCGTCGCAGTTTAGTTTTGTCACTTTATTTGCCGGATTTCGATCTATGTTCGCATCATCGTTGGTGATCACTTTTAGGTCATCTTTTTCAAACAAAACTCACCTAATTCAAAGATATTAAACAATCTTTTCATACATATCATCAAAGGTTGTGTCTATACTAAAAGGTAGATCTAAACAAGTGATCATGATATAGAGTTCGAGTTGTCATGCATGTAATTTTTTCTTATCCCTTCTATCAAACTTATCTCTCTCAACACATCTACCATGTCATATTCCATCCCTTTCAAAAAACATATCTTTTCCAAAATCTATCATCCTACCCCCTCTTTTATTCCATCTTTTTCGAAAAGATTTACTAATCATCATCCTACTACATGTTAAAAAAAATTATTTTCAAAAATTAATATATCCTTAATCGTCCATCATTTTTTACAATAAAAGATAAAAACAAAGGGGTCCCTTTTACAAAAGAATTTCGAAAATTCTAAGCGCAGCCCAAACATCTTTATTCAATCAAATTCATTCGATCCAATTAAGCCAATCCAATCCATTTGCATTCATTTCAGGCCCATGTGCATTAAAGGCAATTTGCATTCATATTAGGCCTATTTAAACTTGAGTCCATGCATTCATATTAGGCCCATTAGTATTAGAGTCCATATTAGGCCCAATCTAAGTCTAATCCCATTCTAAGTCCAAACCTAGTCCATTTCCAATGTCAAGCCCATGTGCTTCTTCAAGTCTAACTTCAATCTAATATATGGCCCAATTCATACCCTACGTCTAGTATGCATGTCAATGTTAACCCTATTCAAGTCCAATCCAAAACTTTGGTCCATATAAGCCCAATTCCAATCCTAAGTTTAGTTTGCATCTCTCTGTAATCCCTAGTCAAGTCCATTTCCAAACCCATATAGGACGAAGTCCAAAATCTAAATCCTTAAGTCTAGCGAAGCTAGCATTGCTTAAAGTCCACATAGGCATTTGCACATAGTTAGGCCCATACTATTCCAACCCATATCCATTTCAAAATATTTTTCCATTTCCATTCCCCTTTTCTATTTCTCATTTTCATTTCCCATTCCATTTCTCATTTCGAAAATCATTTCCAAAAACTTACAAGTGAGGTCCACTCGATTCTGTTAAGGATCGATCGAGAGATTACAACTTAGGAACGGCTAATGGAGAAACAAAAAAAAGTGAGCCCACTTTAAGCGTCATCAAGTGCACTGTCACCACCCCGACTTCATTCAAAGTCATGATAGTACTTTTGACCGCCTTCACAATAGAAGCGCGATCACTTCTATATTGTCTACTCCGAACCCTGCACCTAAAAAACACTAAAAGGTTCAATAACCTAAACTTCTACTATAAATTCCATCTGACATCAAGTGTTGGATCTTGTCAATGCGCTGCAAAACGTGGTCCATAACGATAGACTTTTTATACTTTCTACAACAAGAGTCACCATCACCAACATTCTCTTGGGCAGTGTATCAAACAATTCAATAGGCTTAGTTATTTATTTCTGGATTTCTAGGTTGAGTCAGAGAGTCCTTACCCTAAGTTATTTCTATCATTTCCCATTGAGTCTATCTCACATTAGGTCTTCATACCTTATAGCCTTTTCATTTTCATCAATATCATTTTATTTTTATTTTTATCTTTGTTATTTCACTAGGAACAATACAAGAGGGGGGTGAATTGTATGTGTAGAAATAAACGTAACTTGTTGCGAAATTTTAAACTTAAACAAAGAAACAAGCTAAAGGAACACAAGGGATTTTTACAAGGAAAAACTTCTTGGGCCCAACAAGAAGAAACAATCTCGACCACTAGGGATTTTAAACTCAACTCTTTCACTAATTAGGCCAAACAACTTTGTTACTGACAGGCTAAAGTCGTATCACCTTATCAAAAATAACCTAAGGTCCACTAACAAGTAGTCAGGGAAGTCAGGATCGAATCCACAGGGAGAAAGTTATACTATTGTATCTTAATTCTAATATTATACTAACTAAATCAGATGAAAATGGGTGTGTGACTAAACTAAGCAAATGACAGAACTAAATACAAAGGTAAGAATCAATTAATAAAGAACTAGGACTATGGATCACTATGCATACAATTCGGGAAATCAGAGACGAATAATAACCACCCAATAAGTCAATTTATCTAGGGCACATGTAATTTCTCTCGAACATTACCTCCCTCAAAGATCACCTAGCCGCTCTCGCATGGTCAAGGATCACTATGCCTAATGATTGAAAGCCTATACGAAATCTCTCCTCTCGAAGCAAATTCAATATTGCGATAATAGAAATACAAATCAGGCATAATTCACAAATCTAGCATGAACGATTCAATCACAGGAAACAATTGAAATAAAGGGTAATTATACTAATCTATCAATCCCTCATTGCATACATAGATCCCCACAATCCTAGAAATAAAACTGCTCACTCATGCTTGAGAAAACAATAATAAATTCCATGTAAAAATTCATACTTTGAACTATTGCAAATAACTAAGAAATTACTCTAATCAATAATAGAGAAAGCAAACAATAATGGAGAAAACAAGGAAGAAGATTACCAAATTAAAGAACTATATTGAAATTGCAAGCAATCCAAAGGTTTGATCTTGAATCCACAATGAAAAGTAGTAAAACTAGGGTTCTTGAGAGAAACAATGAGAAAATTAAGGACTAAAACAAAGATGAATAGTAATATTCCGATTTTCCTATTTATACTAATCCTAAAACAACTAGGAAAAGTCTTAGAAAAATAGCCCGAAAATCATTAAAAACGCGCGTCGGGTCAGTTGCCCGATCGGGCCAAGTGTGCCCTATACAATCGGGCTTAAATGCAGCAGCAGCGCTCCAAAAACGACCTCGCCCGATGCTATCGGGCCGACACGCCCGATTCAATCGGGCGGCCCACCAATCCTCAGCATCCAGCGCAAAACATCGCCAAGCACGCCCGATGAAATCGGGCCGAACCGCCCGATCGGGCTTCTCAACGAACAAACGACCGGGCGATAGCGCCCGATCGGGCCCACAACAGAGCAGATCAACTCCTTGTGAGCGCCCGATCGGGCGTGTGCAGCCCGATGAAATCGGGCTCAGGTCCGGCTCTTCCTTCTTGGCTCTAAACGTCAAGTCTTCAATTCTTCTTTGCTCAAGGGTCCCGGAAAATATCCTCGGGACTTTGAAACTCCGCATAAAACCTCTCCAGTCCAGCGTAATGGTCAAATAATAGTAGAAAATAGGGGGATATCTCCCTAAAACCTGCAATCTGACACAGAACAGAAAACCACAACTAGATGGAGAAAGTTAGCATAAAATGACTCATAAGAGCACCATTGACATACTTTTTAGCTTATAAGTAGGGAGAAAAACTCTATATAAAACCATAACATCAAACTCCCCCAAGCTAAACCTTTGCTTGTCCCCAAGCAAAGCACAACATGAACAAGATTAGGATTGCTTCACCCCTCAGATAGGAAATTTTAAACTCAATTATTTCCAACTCAAAATCGTTCAAGCAAGCAAAATTCAAATTTAGTTGCTCAGATCACCTGACTACCAATCACTTAAGTAAACCATCAAATGTAGCTGCCCTACATATCATGCAAATCTTGAAAAGGTGCTCACCGAGGTGTCACTCCTCTCAATTTTGTGGCAGGCAAAATATGTGCCCGATCGCTCACCAACCCAACCATAATAGCCCTTCCCACTCACACTCTCATGTGTTTAGAAAGGTATAATATCGCTCATCCCAATCAGGTCGACTCAAATAACAAACTTAATCTTCAACTTTGGCATATTGACTCAGTATTATTCCAGTAAACAATCAAACACGTGCTCAAAAGGTCTTTCTCAGGGTTGTAATGGGGCTCGGGTAAAGGTATGGAAATTATTTAAGGAATGTGGTGGAAAAGCCAAGAAAGGGGAGCAAAAAACACTAATATGACTACGTGTGATCGAAACAACTCCCATGGCATCAACAACATAACCAAGATAATAACCAACTCTGAAATTTCACGAACCAACCAATAATTGTCTCTTTCATCATATATTCCAACACTTTTGAAAGTTAATGAGTGAAGATCATAGAAATTTTTCAGTTTTTCACTATCATTTTTCACTTTATTTTTCTTTTTCTTTCTTTTCTTTGTACCAACATAGCATTATTTTCCAACCACCCTACGGAATCAACCACACAATATAATATCAACTTAACAAATGCTCCCCCAAGCTAGGCTTGGGACAATAGTCGTTGTAAAGGCTCAAGGCGTGTAATGTGGCTTAATATAGATCCAAAAAGAAGTCATCAGGCTCAGCGGGGTTAGGGGGGAAAATGATTCATTAAACAACTCTGAGGCTTAAAAATTAAACAAATGAACGCCT
This sequence comes from Beta lomatogona, assembly GCA_947646795.1. Lineage (NCBI taxonomy): Eukaryota > Viridiplantae > Streptophyta > Magnoliopsida > Caryophyllales > Amaranthaceae > Beta > Beta lomatogona. Next base: position 3,364,215 of record CANSNZ010000017.1, on the reverse strand, counting down.
CTATCACAGCACATGTCCAAAGTCACCAGAAATCAACGAGTACAATGCCAAAGCCAAGATAAGAATGCTACGAGGAACTAACACACAAGAATAGACCGGATATAGAGATAAATCCGAGGGCTAGAATGAATCCTCACAATCTAACCAATTCAAGCATGCAGTTAAAGTAAGCGCTTTATCATCAAAATCCACTCAAGATCAAGGCAATCAGAGATCACATCACAACATCCCAATCACAAATGCCCAACTATCCAGTATAATGAGTTAAATCGTTTTTCAGAGCAAAGTTCGGGGTACAGGGAAGCAGTCAATCTATTCATATTCAACTCGTATTTTTGTGTTTTTTTCAGCAATATTTCATTTTTTGTTTGTTTTTTTTTTCAAAGCAATTAAACTAACTTAACTAACCTAAAAAGCAGTAAAAGAGAGAAGTACTTACAGAAATCCTCCCCCAAGCTGAACGTGGCAATGGCCTCATTGCAACAAGGGAAAGGAAAGGCATGTATATCAGTCATCCATGGAAATGTCATCACCATCATCATCCTCACCTCCGCCACCCCTACTACTGGACCCCGGCTGGCTGTAACTCGGGTTCCAAGTGTACCAAGATGGGTGAGCATATGTTTCTGCAATTTTATGCAGTCTGCAATAGTCATCGTACATGGGATACATAGCTAGGTGTTGATCATTGGCCAATGTATCAACACGCTCGCTAATGCTCTGGAGAGCTGCAGAGTTGGCATCAACCCGCTGACCGATGCTCTGGATGGCGGTAGAGTTGGCAGTGATACCAGACTCCATCCGCTGGAGCATGCTCATCATTTCCTGAAAATCAAAAGAAGGAGGAGGAGCAGCAGAATATGGGGGAGGGGGAGCATCAGAAGTAGAGGCAATATCATCAGAATGAGGGAGGCGGCGGTGAAAGGTGCGCTGGGGTATCTCAGGGACGGGGGTGGGAAAGTCGAACCCAAGCAATGGGAAGGTGGTAATGGGGCCGCCTGTGTCCGATTTTTGCTAAGGGACTAGGTAGCTCAATAGAGCGCCTCCCGTTGATGCGCCACTGATATTTATCCCCAGCTCTCTCTAACCAATGGAGACGATCTAGGAAAGCATAATCCATGAGGGTGGGTCCTATGGCTGGCTGGTAGCGAGACTCGTCAAAACCGGGGATTTTCCTAGCAAAAAGAGTCACCAACCCCCCATTTACAATGGCACGAGAGGTCAAGGTACCGTCCGCTCGCCTCTTGGGATAAGTGGTAGCAATATGCTCCATCTGGAGCGCAACATGGTGAGGGATGTTGTATTGAAAATGGTCAGGCGTCCCTTTAAGCATGTAGCTTCCAATTAAGTACAGTTCATCCCCCCTGATTAATTGTCCTTCCACCCTCCCAAATAGTGTCTGAGACATAAACCGGACCCAAATTTTAAAGATGGGTTGGTGGATGTATTTGCCCTTGCAATGTTGTAGGGTGAACTCATTTCCATCACCGGTGATGGCAAAGTAGGTGCTACGATGGTGGTAGTTAGGGGGGTGCCCAATCTCCCCACCACATTGGACTCGAAGAATTCGTGCAAATTCCGGTAGGGATAGGTGAAAATCTTGATTTAGCAGTCTAAAGGATACATATGAGACGGGTCCAGTTCGGGGTTTGGTAACCTTAAGACTACTATAAAATTCATAGACATGTACAGGATATGTATTAACATGCACGGAAAAGAATGATTCCATCCCTATTATTTTCATGAAATCCTTGAATTCAGAGGCAATACCCAATTTATTCAAAAATTCAATATCAAGAAAGTGGGTAGGACTCACCTCGCGCCCTTTTAGGCGCTGAAACCTTTCACACTGCTCTGGCGACGAAAAGATGACATCCGGAAAAGTCTCGTCCCGGGGGACCGGTTGTGATGGTGGTTGAGACCCGGTGCCAGATGCGCGACGCCTCCTCGAACTCATGTTGCTTGGAAAATGTAGAGGATTTCACACTCACTCTAATGGTGGATGATGGAAAGGAGCTTTTCACTCACTTTAATGGTGGAAGGAAGGAGGAAGAGGATGAATGTGAGAGATGGAGTAAAGAAAAATGAAGAGGATAGAGTGGGTAATTGGTTGGGGATGATGAGAAGAGTGATTTTGTGAAGAGAGAAGAAGCTTAGGTGGAGGTATTTAATGATGGAGGGAGAATTTGAGGAAGAAGGTGAGAATTGGGGGTTAGGGCTTGAAGGAGAGAGAGAAAGAGATTGGGAGATGAATGAGAGAAGTGGGATGAAATCCCGTTTTAATGAGGCCGCGGAGAAACATCCCGATCGGGCGAGTTTAGCCCGATGACATCGGGCGAGTTATTTTGTTGAAGACGCCAAATTCTGGTTGCGGGCCCGATCGGGAGACGTTGCCCGATGGCATCGGGCGACAGTATTCTTCGTTCCAGGAACTGACGGAAAGCTGCCCGATCGAGCGGAAATGCCCGATCCAATCGGGCGCTTTTGGTTTCCGTTGACGGAAGAACGTCCAATCGGGCGGGATGGCCCGATCCAATCGGGCACTTTTTCTTTTTTTTTTCCTTTAGCCCAAATTTCTTCGCGGGCCCGATCGGGCGTTATGCGCCCGAAGTCATCGGGCGGATGCCCAAACAGCTTTTTCCTCAGAATTTTGCGATCTTTTCAATGGGAAAATGGACCAAGCTATTATGCGAAAAGTTCCTGCACACATATAGCCTCAAGATGATGATTAGTACCCTCTCACTCTCTTACCAAAACTACGAAACTAGAAAAACTAAAAATAAAAATAAAAAAAATGAAAGGGAAAATCGGATTGCCTCCCGAGTAGCGCTGGTTTATGAAGGTCCCGCACGACCATAATGCCTCATCCCTCAAACAGAATGGGAAGGGGGTTGGAGGTATAATTCCTCCACAGATCCAACAAGAGCTCCTGTATGATACAGCTTTAAGCGTTGGCCATTAACTTTGAATTTTTCACCTGTTGCATTCATCACCTCAATAGAACCAAACTGGTTAACATTAGTGACAGAAGATGGACCAGACCACCTAGACTTCAACTTACCAGGGAAAAGTTTTAATCTAGAGTTGTACAATAAGACCTTGTCACCAATTGAGAACTCTCTACTCAAAATTTTCTTATCATGCCATCTCTTAGTGCGCTCTTTGTAGAGACGCGAACTATCATAAGCATTCAGCCGGAGTTCATCATGTTCATTAATCTGCAAAAGGCGTTTTTCTCCTGCTAACTTAGCATCAAGGTTCAGCTCCTTAATAGCCCAAAAAGCCTTGTACTCTAGCTCAACAGGTAAGTGACATGCTTTCCCATAAACTAACCTGTAAGGGGTGGTGCCAATAGGGGTCTTAAAAGCAGTTCTGTAAGCCCATAAGGTGTCATCTAATTTGTCACTCCAATCCTTCCTAGATTTAGCTACCACCTTCTCTAAGATAGTCTTTATCTCACGATTAGACACTTCTACCTGCCCACTTGTCTGAGGGTGATAAGCTAGGCCAGTCCTATGGTAGACACCATACTTCTTAAGCAGAGCCTCGAAAGTGCGTTTGTGAAAATGAGATCCACCATCACTTATGACAACCCTTGGTACCCCAAACCTTGGAAAGATAATCTTTTTAAAGATTTGCATAACGACTTTGGAGTCGTTAGTTGGTGATGCAAGGGCTTCTACCCACTTAGACACATAATCAACAGCAACAAGTATGAAATTATTGCCCGATGAAGAGGGAAAGGGGCCCATAAAATCAATACCCCATACATCAAATAATTCAACTTCCAAAATGGGGGTTTGGGGCATCTCATGTCTACGGGAAATATTTCCCGTTCGTTGGCATGCATCACAGGACTTAACAAAGGTACTAGCATCATGAAATAAAGTAGGCCAGTAAAAACCAGATTGAAGTACCTTAGCAACGGTTTTGGAGGGCCCAGCATGGCCTCCACATGGCAGGGAGTGGGAGTGCTTCATAATGTCATGCACCTCCCATTCTGGAATACATCGCCTATAGATGGTGTCAGCGCAAAGTACTTTTTAGCCTCATGGAGGAATTTCTTCCTCTGCTGGTAACTCAGCTCTGGGGGAGTCTGTCCACTCACACAGAAGTTGGCGAAGTCGGCATACCACGGGGTGACAGAAGTGACTGCCAGGAGCTTATCATCAAGAAATGAGTCATCAATGGGTAGACCTTCTTCCATATCTTCATACTGCAATCTGGACAGGTGATCAGCCACTACATTTTCTGCTCCCTTTTTATCTCTGATCTCTAAATCGAATTCTTGGAGCAACAAAATCCACCGAATGAGTCTAGGCTTGGCCTCCTTTTTGGCTAGAAGGTACTTCAATGCAGCATGGTCGGTAAAAACAATGACCTTAGACCCCAGCAAATAAGTCCTGAACTTGTCCAGTGCATAGACCACAGCTAGAAGCTCTTTCTCAGTGGTGGCATAGTTAACTTGAGCTTCATCTAGTGTCTTACTAGCGTAGTATATCGCATGGAGGATGTTGTCCTTCCTCTGATCAAGCACAGCTCCCACAGCATAGTCGCTAGCATTACACATATTCTCGAATGGAAGGTTCCAATCCGGAGATCGAATAATAGGAGCAGTAATCAAAGCTTGCTTGATCCTGTTGAAAGATACAAGACAGTTATCCGTAAACAGGAACGGGGCATCCTTGAGGAGCAACTAAGTAAGTGGTTTAGCAATTTTAGAGAAATCCTTGATGAAGCGGTTATAAAACCCCGCATGACCAAGGAAGCCTCGAACCCCTTTTACATTCACAGGAGGGGGTAATTGCTCAATCACTTGAATTTTTACTTTATCCACCTGGATGCCACGTTCAGAGATAATATGACCAAGTACCACTCCTTCAGTAACCATGAAGTGGCACTTCTCCCAGTTCAGTACAAGATTGACATCTTCACACCTTTTCAAAACTTTAGCCAGATAAACATGCATCAAAATCAATTCCATACACGCTAAAGTCATCCATAAACACTTCCATAATGGACTCAATGAAATCAGAAAAGATGGCCACGTTGGAAGGTGGCGGGGGCATTACATAATCCAAATGGCATCCTTCGATAGGCAAAGGTACCATAAGGGCAGGTAAAGGTGGTCTTCTCCTGGTCATCTGGGAGGATGGGGATTTGGAAGAAACCTGAATACTCATCTAGATAACAAAAATAAGAGTGACAAGCTAGCCTTTCCAACATTTGGTCAATGAAGGGGAGGGGAAAGGGATCTTTCTTGATGGCAACATTTAATTTCCTATAGTCAATGCACATACGCCAACCAGTTACTACTCTTGTAGCAATTAATTCATTTTTTTCATTTTTAACAACAGTAGTACCGCCCTTTTTAGGAACCACTTGAACTGGACTCACCCACTTAGAGTCAGCAATGGGGTAGATGATTCCAGCATCAAGTAATTTCATAACCTCTTTCTTAACCACTTCCTGCATATTGGGGTTCAAACGACGTTGGCCTTGTATACTAGGATGATGATCATCCTCTAAGTGAATTCTATGCATGCAGAAGTCAGGGCTTATGCCTTTCAAATCATCAATATTATATCCAATGGCTTGTTTATGTTTTTTCAAAATAGACAAAAGTTGAGACATTTGACCATCATTCAGTGAAGCACTAACAATCACAGCATAATTTTCAGATTCATCCAGAAAAGCATAGCGCAGAGAAGGGGGAAGAGGTTTCAGTTCAGGTTTCTTTACCTCTATCGGTTGAGTATCATACACTAACTGTTCCTTGTCATGAGTGGTAATACCATCAAGCTCTTCACATGTAAGAACCGCTTCCCAGTCATCCACTGCAGCACTCAAGGGATTACCATCACCTGTAGAAGATGCAAAACAAAGCAAAGCCTCCAGAGGATCCCGCAGAAGGGATTGAGGCATGTCATCGTTAACTAGCACATCAATGACATCAATTCTATAACAGGCTTCCTCTAGCATGGGACTTTTTAAGGCATTGGTCAAACTAAAGGTCACCTTGTCATCTCCCACAGTCAAAGTTAATTTCCCATTCTTAACATCTATGACAGCTCCAGCAGTATGAAGGAATGATCTCCCTAAAATAATTGGGATCTGAGTATCCTCTTCCATGTCTAGCACAACAAAATCCACAGGAATAAAAAATTTACCTACTCTCACAGGGACGTCCTCTAGGATACCTAGGGGGTATTTGACAGAACGGTCAGCCATTTGAAGAGTAATATTGGTACATTTTAAATCTCCCATGTCAAGCTTTTTGCAAACAGTAAGGGGCATGACACTAACACTAGCACCCAAATCACATAAAGCCTTATCGATAAAAATGGTGCCAATGTTACAAGGGATAGAGAAACTCCTCGGGTCTTTCAATTTAGGTGGGGACTGGTTTTGCAAAAGAGCACTACATTCTTCAGTGAAAGCTACAGTCTCAATTTCATTAAAGGCTCTTTTCCTAGTCAGAATTTCCTTCAAAAGTTTAGCATATGCAGGAACTTAAGTAATAAGTTCAGTAAAAGGGACAGTTACCTGCAGATGTTTCACTATCTCCAAAAACTTACCGAGCTGATGATCAAGCTTAGTCTTCAATAATCTATTGGGGAATGGTACCTTGATCACAGGAGTGGTAGATGGAACTTTTTCAGCTACTGTCTGCTTCTCTGCATTGTTGGCCTCCTTAGGAGCTGTGGAATTGTCAGTGACAGCTTCATCCTTGTCGGACTCAACCGGATCATCTTTAGGCATCTCCAGACTATCATACCGCGCTCCACTCCTAAGAGTGATGGCATTGGCAGTATCTCTTGGTTGCATGGGTTTTGAAGGTAATGACCCAGGCGGCCTACTAGCAGAAGAACTGGCCAACTGAGCGAGTTGAGTCTCCAATATCTTGTTATGCGTACCCAAGTTTTCCAACTGAGCCTTTGTGTCGGCTTGAAAGGCATTAAAACCTTTCTGCATCTGAAACATCATATTCTTCAGCTCTGTCATGGCTGGGTCAGTAGGAGGAGCAGGTGGTTGTGGAGCTTGATTTCTCTGGAAACCAGGAGGAGCTTGTTGTTGAGGTTGATATTGTTGAACCTGATGTTGTGGGACATATGGTTGTTGAGGTTGAGGATTCAACACATTATTGCTCCGATATCAGAGGTTGGGGTGATTTCTTAACCCGGGGTTGTAAGTGTTAGAATATGGATTGAACTGGCCCCTAGGTTGTGACTGAAAAGCATTAACCGCCTCACAGTTACTCGTGACATTAGAAGATAGGAGCGCAGGACACTCTTGAGAGCTGTGCCCAGGTATCCCACAAGCATCATAAATGGGAGCAGTATAATTAGAAGCACTAGCCATCGCATTAACACTCATATGGGAGGAGTCATTACCTAGCTTCAAAGAATCAATCTTCTGGGTTAGAGCAAATTAGTTGCCCTGGACAAGAAAGAAATGGCCTCGACATCATGTTTCCCTCCCCTTTTCATGGAGGAACGAATGGTAGATGCTTGATTAGAAGCGAGTTTCTCCAGAAGTTCATACCCCTCATCAATGGCCTTATCCATGAAGAACCCACCGGAGGCTCCATCAATTACCCTCCTTGTATCTGCATCAACTCTAGTGTAGAAAATCTGACACAAATACCACTGGTCTAAACCATGATGAGGACAAAGGCGTTGCAGATCCTTGAACCTCTCCCTAGCTTCATATAATGACTCTCCAGGATCTTGGGTGAAAGTTACTATGGCATGACGCATATCTGCAGTCTTTTGGCAAGGATACCACTTGATGAGGAAGATTTGGAATAGTTCTGCCCAGGTGGTGATGGAGGAAGGCAGCTTATTATACCCAAATAGAGCTTTGTCGCACAGAGATAAACCAAATAGGATGAGTTTCATCTCATCAGCAGTAACACCAGCTTGTTTCTGAGTAGCACAACATTGTAAAAACCGCAGCGGGTGCTGATTTGGGTCTTCAGATGATAACCCAGCAAACTGATTATTCTGAACTATATTCAGAACATGAGACTTGATTTCAAAGTTTGTAGCAGCAATCGTAGGCATCCGGACCCCAGTGGGTACATTATCAGGAGAAGGTTGTGCATAATCTCTGAAGGTTGGTTTAGCTTCGTCACCCATTATAGCAGTAATAGGTGAGATGGAAGATTCTTGTTGTGGTGAAGATGGTGGAGCAGGTGTCTTTTGGGATGTCCCTGCAGACAACTTCGCTTGCTTAGTTTGCTTTCTGAGTCTACGAGCGGTCTTTTCAATCTCCGGATCAAATGGAATGAGATTTGGGAATTTCAATTTCCTGCTCATACACCAAAAACACTAAAACAAACTTGAGATGCTCCAAAGAACAGGTGTTCTTCAGAGTAGAGGTTAGTGTAATACAATAATTCAGATAAAATAAAAATAAACCGTCTCCCCGGCAACAGCGCCAAAATTTGACAGGCTAAAGTCGTATCACCTTATCAAAAATAACCTAAGGTCCACTAACAAGTAGTCAAGGAAGTCAGGATCGAATCCACAGGGAGAAAGTTATACTATTGTATCTTAATTCTAATAGTATACTAACTAAATCAGATGAAAATGGGTGTGTGACTAAACTAAGCAAATGACAGAACTAAATACAAAGGTAAGAATCAATTAATAAAGAACTAGGACAATGGATCACTATGCATACAATTCGGGAAATCAGAGACGAATAATAACCACCCAACAAGTCAATTTATCTAGGGCACATGTAATTTCTCTCGAACATTACCTCCCTCAAAGATCACCTAGCCGCTCTCGCATGGTCAAGGACCACTATGCCTAATGATTGAAAGCATATACGAAATCTCTCCTCTCGAAGCAGATTCAATATTGCGATAATAGAAATACAAATCAGGCCTAATTCATAAATCTAGCATGAACGATTCAATCACAGGAAACAATTGAAATAAAGGGTAATTATACTAATCTATCAATCCCTCATTGCATACATAGATCCCCACAATCTTAGAAATAAAACTACTCACTCATGCTTGAGTAAACAATAACAAATTCCATGTAAAAAATCATACTTTGAACTATTGCAAATAATTAAGAAATTACTCTAATCAATAATAGGGAAAGCAAACAATAATGGAGAAAACAAGGAAGAAGGTTACCAAATTAAAGAACTATATTGAAATTGCAAGCAATCCAAAGGTTTGATCTTCAATCCACAATGAAAAGTAGTAAAACTAGGGTTCTTGAGAGAAACTATGAGAAAATTAAGGACTAAAACAAAGATTAATAGTAATATTCTGATTTTGCTATTTATACTAATCCTAAAACAACTAGGAGAAGTCTTAGAAAAATAGCCCGAAAATCATTAAAAACGCGCGTCGGGTCAGTCGCCCGATCGGGACAAGTGTGCCCGATACAATCGGGCTTAAATGCAGCAGCAGCGCTCCAAAAACGACCTCGCCCGATGCTATCGGGCCGACACGCCCGATGCTATCGGGCCGAACCTCCCGACCGGGCATCTCAACGAACAAACGACCGGGCGATAGCGCCCGATCGAGCCCGCAACAAAGCAGATCAACTCCCTTGTGAGCGCCCGATCGGGCGTGTGCAGCCCGATGAAATCGGGCTCAGGTCCGGTTCTTCCTTCTTGGCTCTAAACGCCAAGTCTTCAATTCTTCTTTGCTCAAGGGTCCCGAAAAGTATCCTCGTGACTTTGAAACTCCGCATAAAACCTCTCCAATCCAGCGTAATGGTAAAATAATAGTAGAAAATAGGGGGATACCTCCCTAAAACATGCAATCTGACACAGAACAGAAAACCACAACTAGATGGAGAAAGTTAGCATAAAATGACTCATAAGAGCACCATTGACATACTTTTTAGCTTATAAGTAGGGAGAAAAACTCTATATAAAACCATAACATCAGTTACAACCTAATTCTACTCACGGGCCACACCTTGAGTTCCTAAACTCTAGTTCCTGAACAACTGTTCCCTTAACAGTTGTTCCTCTCAACTTCACTTGAAGTTTTCTCACTTTAACTCGCTTCACTCATAGCTTCTCTCTTACAGAACTTCAGTCAAAGTCCCCTTACCCCCAAAAACCAAAATACAATTGATCAAATAAACTTAGTAGAATTAGAGTAAGAAGGCAAAGAACATATGGCTTTTATGAGAGAATGAAGGCACTGACACTTTACTTAGTTAAACTCACTAATTCACTTGGTCAGACACACGTTGGAACTTCATTAGACACTAGTATTTATAGTGGTAATAACATAGAACGTGGGATTAAAACATGTGTTAGTGATAAAACCATTATTTCATGATGTTCCTTACATGGAGGAACATGTTCCTCTTTTAAACCCATGATCTCCATGATCATTGTTAAACGTGGGAGATAAACATGTTACTGCTCCCTTAATTTTAGCAACCACTTAAAGCATTAATTCGAAAATCTGATTTAATTAAAAAGTATTGTAATTAATAAAACCAAAATAAAATCCTTTTACCAAAAATATTATCTTTAAAATATTTTCCATAAAAACCGAAAAGGATATTTATTATCTTTATAAAAATAAAATCTTTTCCTTAAAATCAGATTTTACTTTAAATAAAACGGTTACCTAGAATCTTAGCATAAAATACTCAAACGACATATTTAACCGTTGTACTGCTTCATCCTAGGTCTAGTTCCTTTCATCAGTTAGTTCCTTCAACTTATTAGTTCAGCGCCAGTTCGTCTGTTCCTTACAAAGGAACAAAGGCTCATTCTCATTCTAAATTGCCACAATTCCTTACCATTCTTACTCGTTCCTTTACATTTGGACTAGAAACAAAAAGCCTCTCTTTAGTCTTCTTGCTCCAATGCTGCTCCAGTACCAAATCTTTGAACATCTTCACTTATTCTTCAAAATCCAAACTTAATTTCTTCTTTGACTTAGAATTCTCTTTGTTCCTTTCATTGATACCTTGAAATTCATTCATTTAAACAACTAGTTAGTCTAATACTTAGTTTGCATCTTTGTTCCTTTTTCATCATCAAAACTAGGGTTCAATAATTTCCCCCTTTTTGATGATGACAACAAAGTTACAAACTAAGGAAAACAACAAATAATATATGAGAATGAAAAAGATAGAATAAAAAATAGTAATTTTCATTTTTGTCAACTTAGTTTGTTCCTGTTATCTTTTCCCCCTTTGTCATCGTCAAAAAGATCAAACTCTTGGTGATTTCGGGAAGACTGATTTTACAAGTCCTTTAGACCATTAACAAGCACCAAAAAAATGGCCAGGTTAGGAATATCAAAGGGTAGACTTGCTCAAACATCAATCACATAATACTAGCCATTCCAAGTAAGAAATTATGCACTCAAATCATAAACGAAGACCAATATAGCAAAATTCATTAATCTTTATAGCACTTGTTCCATTAAAGTACAAAAGAGAAGAAGGAGAAAAGAAAAGAAACAAAAGCTAAGAGTTCCTGTTCCTTTAAGAGAAACAAGAACTAGACATTAGGAATGGAAGGGGAGTTGTGTTCCTCTACGACTTCTTCCTCAACCACTTCTTCCAACTTCTTCATCACCTATCCATGGTGTCCATCAAATTGCTGTTTCAAAGTGTTAATGGCTTGGGCCATCATCTCCATGTTCTTTTGTTGTTCAATCACAGTATCACTAAGAACTTTAATTAAACCCCTCATCTTATTTGTTTTAGCATCTAAAGTCCAGTGAAGATGATTGTAAAACTTAATCATATGTTGAGCAGGGAGACATACTTCATTGACCCAACCAAATTCATCTGAATGAACTTGTTCCTTTCCCTTAGAACTAGAGGTGGTGGATGGTTTAGGTGGAGGATCTGAGGTGTTTTCTTGGGATGGACCTTCTGTTCCTTTGAGAGAAGTAGAAGGTGAGGTGGTGGTGTAAATGGAAGGAGAAAAGGTGGTTGTGGTGGAAGGTCAGTGGATGTAGAGGAGAAAGGATTTGGTTATTTCATCTCAACCTTCAACTGTTCAAAACTGGAAGGAACAAAGAAGGATGAGGGAGAAATGGAAGGAATTTCAGTGAGGGTAATTGGTATTTTTGGTGAGGATGAAGGAGTTGGTTCCTTAGGGGAGTTGTGCTCCCGTTCCTCTACATCAGATAGGACTAAAGGAGAGTCCTTATTTGAAGGAACAAGTGCAGTTTTAGCAGTTTTCAACCTCGTGCTATGTCTATCTCTTATAGAAACAAAAGGAGAAGGCTTTTTGGCAACAGTTTTGCGCCTCTTGGGTTTCTGTACCTTTGGTTCTGTAGGGACAAGAACTTGTTCCTCCAGTATTACTTCCACTGGTTCCTCTTCCACTGCCTTAGGCAGTTTTCTTTTGTGATAGGAACTAGTAGTAATCCTCCCTTGAGTCAATACTCCATCCTGGACAGAGAGGTCCAAGCCATATAAAGTCTTTTCATTTAGAATATTACCTTGTTTTACCCAAGGTAGGCCAATCAGTAGTCTTGATCTTAAAGTGAGAAAGAAGAGAGGTGATCAATGCACCATAGCCAACAATACAGTGAATCTCAATGCAATGAGTTAGATGTTGAATAAAGAGAGAAGGGAAGTTAATTTGGATGTGGTCAAAACATATAGCACATATCCAAGAGACCAACCTCGTTCCTCTTTTCAGTTCGAGGAATGAGTGCTCTCCAAACAAGATTGAATAAGATTTTGTGAACAGGAGAGAGAAGATTATAATTTATTTTGGTTTAACCAGCAGTTCCCTTAAAAGATTCAACTATATCATCTTGGGAGAAATTGGGAAAGGTGACAGTTCCTTTCCTCTTTAAATATAGATCAGTTCCTTTGCAAGGAACTTCCCATATTTTCCCTAAAGTTTCTTGAGAAAATTTAATTTTCTTTCCCCTAACTTCAGTAGTACATACTCCATCAGTGTTGATGAAGTTTGCACAAAACTCATCCATAGCTAAAAGGAACTAAGGCATTATTATATGCGATTTCAAATAGGTAATCCATACCTTGTTCCTTTAGTATATCTGTTAATTCATTGAATCTAACTTTCTTGGCCCACTCCAAATCAACACAGAATCCTAAAACATACCTTGAATCACTTCGCTCCACTCTTTTCTTAGAGGAAGAAGCAGCAGTTCCTTTGGAAGGAACAGGTGTAGCTTATTCTTTTCTTCCTCATCATCTTCCCCAATTAGTTTTCCTCTTCTCACACTTCTCCTAGGTGACTCTAATTTTTGCTCTTCTACCGCCATTGTTGTTTCTTGAATATTTTCGGCTTCTAGGGTTTTGGATGGAGAAGAGCGGTTTTCCATTTGAGAGGTTTTGGGAGTTTTTGCTTTTGGAAAAGGTGAATTGAGATAGGTTTTTGCCATTTAGTGAAAAGAAATTGTGGTTTTATGTGGTGCGAAGAGGTGTGATGGAGATGAACAATGGTGAAGTTGAAGCATTTAAGGAACACGGTTTTGGAAGGCAAGAAGGAAAAAGAAAGAAGATCCATGTAACAGTAAATGAAGAGTTACACGCAAAAAAAAATAAAAACAAAAATAAAAGATAAAGGAAAAAAATAAAAAGATAAAAGAAATCATGACTTGATTAAATCTGATTCCTATATTTTTGTAATTTTGCGGATTTTTTGATTTTTATGGACTTTTTAATTTATGGAAAGAAAATAAATCCTAAGGAACTTGTGTTATAGGAACAACTTATGCTATTCATCAACATTATTCATATCATGCCTGTTTCTATAACTTAGGAACAATAAGGGGAGTATTATGTGACATTTGTGAGTAACTTTATTCCTTTGAATCCATATATATGTTTTCAACATCTTAATTTGCAATGGTCTTAGACAATTAATCACAGTCACTTAATATCACATAGAGTAAGACAAATCAATTCAGACATGGGGGATTGGAATAGGAACAATTACTTAAGTTTTATTAGACCTAACTCGAGCTTTAATTGTTCATATTTATCTCTTTGTAGAGGCTTGGTTAGTATATCAGCAATGTGATTTTCAGTTTGATAAAACTCAAGTTTAATCAAACCTTTTTCCACATTTTCTTTTAGAAAGTGATGTCTGATATTTATATGCTTAACTCTTGAATGATGCACTGGATCTTTTGAAATACTAATGGCACTAGTATTATTACAATAAATAGGAACACATTTAAAGAATATTCCATAGTCACAAAATTGTTGTATTATCCAGAGCATTTGAGAGCAACATGCAGCAGCAGCTATATATTCAGCTTCAGCAGTGGATAAAGCAACTGTGTTTTGTTTCTTGGTGCTCCAAGAAACTAAACTATGACTAAGAAAGTGAACCATACCTGAGGTGATTTTCCTATTTACAAGATCTCCAGCATAGTCAGCATCAGCATATTCTCTTAATTCAAATGTATTACTTCTTGGATAGAAAAGTTCAAGATCATTTGTTCCTTTAAGATATCTAAGAATTCTCTTCACAGCAGTTAGATGAGACTCCTTGGGATTTGCTTGAAATCTAGCACACAAACCAACACTAAAAGATATGTCTGGACGACTAGCAATTAGATACAAAAGAGAACCAATCATGCCTCTATATTTTGTTTGATCAACACTTGTTCCTATGGTATCTTCATCTAATCTAGTTGAATTTCCCATAGGAGTGTGATTTATCTTTGAATTTTCGAGGCCATATTTCTTTAACAGTTCCTTTATGTATTTTTTTGGTGAATAATTATTTCTTTTTCAGTTTGCTTAATTTGTAACCCAAGAAAGCAATTTAACTCACCCATCATACTCATCTCAAATTCATTACTCATAAGGTTTGAAAATTGTTTGCATAATGATTCATTAGTTGCTCCAAAAATAATGTCATCAACATATATTTGAACAAGAAGTATATCAGTTCCTTTTGATTTTAGAAACAAAGTTTTATTTACTTTTCCTCTTTTAAAGTTGTTTTCTAAAAGGAACTTAGATAATCTCTCATACCATGATCTAGGCGCTTGTTTTAACCCATAAAGAGCATTGTCAAGCTTGTAGACATGGTTTGGGAAATCATTGTTTTCAAATCCAGGGGGTTGTTCAACATATACATCTTCATTTAAATAGCCATTAAGAAACGCACACTTGACATCCATTTGATACAGTTTAAATCCCATATAAGCAGCAAATGCAATTAGTATTCTAATGGCCTCAAGTCCAGCAATAGGAGCAAAGGTTTCTTCATAGTCAATTCCTTCTTGTTGATTATAACCTTTTACTACAAGTCTAGCTTTGTTCCTTACAATTATTTCATACTCATCTAGTTTGTTTCTAAACACCCATTTTAAGCCAATCACTTTTTGTTGTTTAGAAGAGGGAACTAGATGCCATACCTTGTTTCTTTCGAACTCATTTAATTCAGCTTGCATAGCAGTGATCCAATCAGAATCAGTTAGGGCTTCTTCATGATTTCTTGGTTCTATCATTGATAAGAACGCATGAAATGCACAAAAATTCCTTAACTGAGATCTAGTTTGCGTACCTTTGGATATGTCACTTATTATGAGTTCCACTGGATGTGATTTTTGATGTCTCCAAGGTTTTTGTTGAAACTCCCTTATAGGAACCGGTTGTTCCTCTTGAGTTTCACGAGAGGATGAGGAGCCTTATTCATTTGTTCCTCTTTTAGCATTTGTTGAATCAGTTCCTTCAACATTTTCGTTTTTAGTAGGAACAGGAACAGCTCCATCATCTTGAGGAATAGGAATATCATTGTTAGGAATGTTTTCATCTACTTCGTTCCTTTCCTCTTTTATTATTTCTTCCTCAATTGAATCTGCTTCTTTCTCATTTGGTCGTACCAAGCCAATCTCAAAGTCATCAACCTGTTTGCTTGGATTAAATTGTCAAATTTATCAAAGATCATGTGGACACTTTCTTCAACACACAGTTCTTTTTATTGTAAACTCTATAAGCCTTACTATGTGATGAATATCCTAATAATATTGCTTCATCACTCTTAGCATCAAAATTTCCAAGATTATCTTTCCCATTGTTATGAACAAAACATTTGCAACCAAATGTTCTGAAATGAGTAATGTTGGGTTTCTTTCCGAAATAAAGCTCATAAGGAGTTTTGCTAATGATAGGTCTCATCATGGCATGATTTATTATGTGACAAGCAGTATTAACAGCCTCAGCCCAAAAGTTTCTTGGAAGTTCACTAGCAATTAGCATGGTCTAGCTATTTCCTCCAAAGTTCTATTTTTCCTTTCTACAACCCCGTTTTGTTGTGGTGTCCTAGGGGCAGAAAAATTATGATCTAGGCCATGGTCTCTGCTTAAGTCATCAAATTTATAATCTTCAAATTCTTTACCATGATCGGATCTAATATGCATCAATTTGTGACCAATTAAATTTTGAACTCTTTTAGCAAAGACAAGAAACTCATCATAAGTCTCATCCTTACTAGAGAGAAAAATAACCCAAGTGTACCTAGAGTAGTCATCAACAATAACTAACACATACCTCTTTCCACTTCTACTTTGAATTCTCATAGGGCCACACAAATCCATATGAATTAATTCTAAATGTTTTGTGGTGCTCACAACAGTTTTAGATTTGAAAAAGGATCTAATATGCTTTCCTTTGGCACATGCATCACAAACTTAATCAATATGAAATTTTATAGATGGTAATCCAAAAACAAGATCTTTTGATCGAAGTTTGTCAAGTAATGAAAAGCTAGCATGTCCTAGATGCTTAAGGCATGTCCAATTGTTTTTAGGAACAAGATCAAGATCCACATTATATGTGTTCCCTTTCCTTGTTCCTTCTAATATGACATCCTTTGAGTTAATGTTGACGATCAAGCATTTTTCACTATAAAATTTAACAACATTTCCCTTGTCACAGAATTGGGAAATACTTAAAAGATTGTGCTTTAAACCTTCAACTAGAAATACATTATCAATGGAATGTGATGGTGACTTACCAACCTTACCCATGGCAACTATGTTACCTTTCTTATTGTCACCAAAGTCACACTTCCACCTTAATAGGTTGAGAGTGAGAGAAACTTAGATTTGTCTCCTGTCATATGCTTAGAACAACCACTATTAAGATACCAAGTGTTATTCCCCCTCACTCCAACCTGCAAAAATCAACTAGTTGTTAGTTGTAGGAACCCCTTGTTTCGTGGGTTCCTGTTCTTGACTAGCATTTGATTTAGCAACCCATTTCATGTTGCTCAAATTTACATTTTTGCCAATCATTCCAGTACTTAGTTGACATTGATTTATGTAATGACCTATCTTTCCACAGTACATGTAAATTTTATCACTAGGTAGGTCAACATATTTCTTAGGCTTGTTCCTCTTCTTGTAGTTTCCAAAACCAAGACCTTCTTTTGTTTTAGTCTGTGGTCTCTCAATCCACTTAGGAACAGCTAACACTTTGCCTCTGTTCCTTGCAACAAAAAGTTCCTTCTTGATATTACAGATATGTTCCTTTAAAACAATTTTCTCTTTATTCAAATTTTCTATTTCGGATCTATAACCTTTCAAGGGAATTGGTCTAATATCAAAGGAACTTAAAACAGGGACAAATTCCTTTAAGTGTGAAATTACTAAATTGATTAGATAATTTTCATTTTTCACACTCTCATATAATTCCTTGATTTTAAAATTCTTATCAAATAAATCAAAGATGTTATGAAAATAGAGAGAAAAGGAAGGAAGGAAGGAAGGAAAGAGAAACTATAGAATGGAAAATGGTAGTTATTACTATTCAATAGCCACAAGAGTATATATATACAAGTCAAGGGTATAATGGACATTCACAATATATATATTTATAACACCCCCTTGAATGTCCATTATCTAAAATAATACAATGCCTCATAATCCACATAAAATGCTGCCTCATTAAAACCTTGTCTGGAAAACCCAGTGGGACAAAACCATGATCAAGGAAAAAGAGTACAGCGTAGCAACTCCCCCTGATGTTTACATCAATTATAATTCTGAGTTATCACATTCCAATCTTGTGAGCTACTTGTCTGGATTTGTAGAATCTGCACATCTCCATGCTTGTGATATATCATCTTGAACGCCAAATGTATCATAAGAAAACTTTTTATTCAAGTTCATATAACTTCTTTATGTGCATATTGTGTTGCCTCATTAAAAACCTTGCTTGGAAAAACCCAATGGGACAAAAATCTAGTCGAAGGGAAAAAGAGTGCAACAATTAATCATAAACGTTTCCGTCGAAATACCATATGCACATACTTCAATGTACACGTAAATCAATTCATCCCTTTATTTCATAGGATATATTTATATGTCTTCTTCAGGAAGCTATACGTGCATGGAATATTTGTCACCCAAATAAGGCTACACAATTATCATCTGTCCATGGCAACATCTTATTCATGAATTGACTTTCCACCATCACTTTATTTCAGGATCATATAAAATTCAATGTCGCATAAGATCACTTTACCAATTGAATATCACATACTCAAACTTCTGGTTGAGTTTAACATCAATCCTTTTTCTGTAGTATACTTAGGGAACTTCCACAATCATATCAAAGAGGACAAATATAATTTCATTTTCATAACCATAAGCCATAGTAGAGGTTCATATATTGTTAATGCAAGTTCTTCAGGAACTTTTATTCCAATACATGTTATTAATCATTATATAATCATTAAATCATGCACACATAATATGAAACTAAAACTTGACTAATGCATTGTATATGAGATAAATATTATGCATCATAAACTTACTATCAATATGTACATGAAGATTGGCTCAGTAATGCAAACTGTACAATTCGAATAAAATTCGTGAATCGATTGGACTTTAGGTCCACGAGCTCGTATTTATCACTATTATGTCGACACCAAAATGGACTCAAGTATTCGATCCCTATCCATAGTCCATTGTATCTTGCGCGCATATTCATATCGATTCCATGTATATACCGGTATAGATTTTATAGAACCCTTTCAAATATGCATAATGGGTATTGTTCAATGATATATGAATAGTTAGTTATTTCGGAGGTACCATTCTTTTCCATATAGGCCATCTATTTTTCTTTCATATATCCAGCCCTTTTCTTAGGCACATCATATTTTGCAAGATTATATTCACTGAGATACAAACTGCATCTTTCTTGCCATAATTGAACACTGTAATTACAATATATGGAACCAGAACTTTCATACTACACTTCAGGTGTATCAATATGATTACGTTGGCAAGAAACTCTATTGTTCTATACATAACTCAATAACTTGAAAGATATAGCTGGTGTATATATGATACATCATCAAATAATTTAATACTTCATCAAGTAAATCAGTACATAATATCACTTCAATATTCTGAACCTCTATTTGATGTATCTCATATCATAATAATTCTGAACTTCTTGTTCAGTTTGGGGATCAAACATATATTTTTACTAGCTTTCTCCCATCATTCTCCCCCTAAGGTGGTAAAAACTATCTTCACCGGATAAATTTACGGGGCTATTTGTTATAAATAAAGAATATATCCACCTTAGATTCAGTTTCTCATGTGCACTTTTATGAACTCTAATCGACTAATTCTCTTCAGGAGAACAAAAAATTGGGGAGTAAATATATATACGCAGTTGGATTTTCTTATGCTGAATAATATATTGCCCCAAAATGGATATCAGCCAACTTATGCAATAAATTCAATTGCAATACATAAACTATTCATAAACATACTCGTATGTCTTGCTCACTCAAGTAAAACTTGTATAATATCAATGATTTTCAAGATCTCCGATATCATGCTCAATCTCAATGTTGTGCATGTCTTGCCCTTAAAATAATATAATTACAACACGAGAGAGTTTTCAACACATTTTCTATAAGAAAATTTTCAAATTTCTCAATCAATATGGGTAAGTTACACCGAAATGGCCTAATTTGTCACATCAAGGATACTTCTCATCTCATTATATTTATCATGAATACTTTATACATATCAAACTTCTGATTGGTCAAAATTTCAAATGGTCATACTTCTCATTAACCAACCGGTCGGATAAGATTTGAAATTTATTACTTGAATTTAAATAATAAACTATCGATCTGGCCAGATATTGATGTGACATCTGACACCACCAACGTGTCTTTTATATTGGCAAGATTAAAATTTTCTCGACTCCTTCTAGAAGTAATTATGTTTATCTAGATTATGTTTTACTTGAAGGTAGATAATATATACTCTTCTAGAGCACTAAAGGCAATATAAACTATTGATAAAAAAATGCTAACAAGAGATCTTAATCTTATAAATATTATCAATTAATCTCCCCCTTTTCTCTCTATGCTTTCAATCAAAGGAAAAATTAGTACATACTTACGTTCGTACCAATGACAAATTCAAAATTAAGGCACACCATGGATAAATTTAATATTTTCAAGTCATATTACAAAAATGAAATATATATTCAAATTCAAATTATGCTCATCATCAAATAAATATATAAATATCTTACTTTGAAATATTCTCTTACTCATGTCAAAATCATAATATACAATGTGAATAGTAAAGTTTCTTTGAATCATGAACTTCATTAATGTCAGTATATATGTCCACATGTTGATACTAAATAAAATAAAAATCAATTACTTTCTCAGTTCTAATTCGCATAATGTAAGTAATTGCAACTTTGTTTATCAAAATATCAAGACAACAAATAATATTAAAGGCCATACATTCCAGTTGTATAATATTTGACATAATTCACTATACGAGATAATAATATTACAAATTAGGGTTCATGGTATAGTAAAAATATTCATATCAAATCCTTATCATTCACAAGAACTCCAACAAATCTATCCATGCTATATATATCCATATCAAGATTCAACCAACACGAAGGATTACCATTATCAATCATCAAATTCTAAGGTGTTAAAGTGATAAGCATATGGATGATCTTACTCAATCAACAGAAAGGATTAACATGTGTCACATGCTCCAATAAAAAAAATTAAACAAATTAAAGAAAACATATATTGTCAAATTGACAACAATGCAGTATAAGAAGGCAAAAGGGATTAGATTAGAAGTTCAACCTTTTTCAACAATGATTTTTATTTTAATTTGTTCTCTGCTATGGTACAAACATAAGCAATATGTGTTTGCAGATTGTTCGTGCAAATAATGATATGATTTATGGAGGCAAGAGTTTCATCCACATCAAACTCTGCTCCAAATGTCAATCCCCGATTACACTAAATATTGGTTTAATGAAAGCGAACATAAAGTATGACATATACTTATAATTCTTTGAATTCCAAAATTGCAGTAATGGAATTGTAGTAATGGAATTGCAGCAATGACATTAAAATACTTTGTTCTTGGTTCGACTATCAAAATTTGGTACTTCCAAAAATTCAATAGATTTATCAAATTATGTCCATGAACGTTAATTTGCATCAATAGAAACTAATATAACCAAAACGGAAGATAAAACCAACAAAGAGAACTTACATTGATTGAACTTTCTTTCCAATTTCTTAATAGTAGACAATTTGCCTTTTGTTTTTCCATCAACCAGTTAGCAATGGTGTAATCAAACAATTAAAGTAAATTTACATCATTCTCTTTGCTTTTCTTTGGTCGTTCTTGTTGTTATATTTTGTTTTCCGTTTCCTCAAGGATTTGCTTTTATTATTCTGTTCAATCAACTTGCAATGGTGGTGCTGATAACGTGTTATGAAAATAGAAAGGAAGGAAAGAGAAACTATAGAAAGGAAAATGGTAGTTAATACTATTCAATAGCCAAAAGAGTATATATATACAAGTCAAGGGTATAATGGACATTCACAATATATATATTTATAACGAAAGAACCTATGTTCAACATCCGTTCTCATTTTCTTAAGCCATTCTATATGTTCTTTACAAACTTTAACAGCTTGTTCAGTTTGTTCACGTTTTTCACGTTCATCTTTACATTCAAGAATCGATTTTTTCACCATATACCCCTGACAAATTTTTTTTTACACCGTATACCCTTTCAACTTTCCAAATTCACCATATACCCCTCACGTTTGAAAAAATACATCCACTAACCCTTAATGACTAACGGTGTTAAACTCTGTTAGTCATTAACCCTTAATCCCCTATCTAACCTCATTAACTAACCTAAATCTACCCCTATTCCTAACCCTAACCCTAACCCTAATACCCTAACACCTAACACCCCCACCCCACCCCCACCACCCCCTTACCCTAGCCCACCCCCCCCCGCCCCCTCCCCTTCCCCGGCCGCCGCAACCCCCTCCCCGCCCGCATCGCACCGGCGCACCACCACCCCTCCCTCCCCCCTTCCCCTTCCCCCTTCCCCCCGACCCGTAACCCCCTCCCCACCACCAATTCTTCGCAGCCCCCCACTACACCACCACCACCCCCACCCCCCTTCCCTTCCCGCGCGCCACCCTCCCCCCTGCCCGTATCACACCGGCGCACCACCGCCGCTCCACTTTGAATTTCGAAATTAAACCCGGATTTTCGAAACCCGGGGAGGGAGTGGGGTTCGCGGGGGAAGGGGAGTGGGGTTCGCGTCGGCAGTTGGGGAGGGGAGGGGAGGGGGTCAGTGGGGAAGGGGAGGGGGTCAGGGGGAAAGGGAGGGGTGGTGGTGGTGAGGGGGTGATGTGGCAGTAGGGGTAAGGGGTGGGAGAGGGGTGGTTAGGGTTAGGGTTAGATTTAGTGTATTAGATTAGGGTTAAGGTTAGGATTATGTTTTGATTTAGGTTAGTTAATTAGGGTTAGGGTAGGATTAGGGCCTAATGACTAACGTAAGTCTAACACCGTTAGTCATAAGGGCATGTCGATGTATTTTTTGAAACGTGAGGGGTATATGGTGAATTTGGAAACTTGCGAGGGTATACTGTGCAAAAAAAAATTAGTCAGGGGTATATGGTGAAAAAACCGTTCAAGAATTGCATCATAAAGAAGATCATAAATTTCGGGCCTAGTTTTTCCATTCAAGTCTGATTCAAGTCCATGTTGGCTTACGTCAACATTTTCTTCATCTTCTTTTTCGTCAGTGTTTGCCATGAGGCAAAGATTTGCAGTTTCTTCAGTTTGTTGTTCTTCTTCCTCTTCAGTCTCTGAATTTCCTCAAGCTGCTATCATAGCTTTTCGAACGTTCGCTTTAGAGAAAGGTGCTTTAGCTTCCTTGCTCCTTTCAGCAAAGCATTCCTTGTTCCTTTCTTTGGTCTTATCATTTTCCCAAAGTGGACATTCCTTGATGAAGTGATCTGTTTGAGGGCAATGGACTTTGACTTAGAGCTTTCACCATACTTAGTATCAAGGTGGAGCTCATGAGTCATAAGTGATCCAGCAAGCTGTTCCAAGTTGAACATAGTGAAATCTTTTGTTTCTTGTAAAGCAGTGACCTTAGCCATCCATCTATCCTTAGGAAGACTCCTAAGAACTTTTCGAACTTGTTCCTCTGATGAAATTATCTTACCAAGAGAAGCTAACTCATTAATAATGTTAGTAAAACGAGTAAACATCTCTTGTATGCATTTCTTAGTCTTCATGGAGAAAGTTCATATTGATTCATTAGTAAATCAATTTAGATCTCTTGACTTCATTAGTTCCTTCATGGGTTACTTTTAGTAAATCCCATATTTGCTTGGCGGATTTGCATCTCATGATCCTATTGTGTTCATGGGGTCCAAGTCCACACTGCAACAGTTTAACAGCCATAGCATTAACTTCCATTTTTTCGAAATCAGCTTTGTCATATTCAGAGAAGGGTTTAGGAATTACCTCATTCTTGTCATTAGTAGTTGTGACCTCAAAATCACCAACTTCAATGACTCTCCATACCTGGTAATTTTCGGCCTTGATGAATATCTCCATTCTGTTCTTCCAGTAGAAATAGAACTTCCCATTGAACATAGGAGGCCTTTGCGTAGAGTAACCTTCCTCAAGTTTCTCGGTGGTATTCATTGTTCCTTGGATCTTTTTCTCAATAGGGTTTCCTATCTTTCGTGAGTTCTGGCTATGATACCGATTGTTATTTCACTAGGAACAATACAAGAGGGGGGGTGAATTATATGTGTGGAAATAAACGTAACTTGTTGCGGAATTTTAAACTTAAACAAAGAAACAAGCTAAAGGAACACAAGGGATTTTTACGAGGAAAAACTTCTTGGGCCCAACAAGAAGAAACAACCTCGACCACTAGGGATTTTAAACTCAACTCTTTCACTAATTAGGCCAAACAACTTTGTTACAACCTAATTCTACTCACGGGCCACACCTTGAGTTCTTAAACTCAAGTTCCTGAATAATTGTTCCCTTAACAATTGTTCCTCTCAACTTCACTTGAAGATTTCTCACTTTAACTAGCTTCACTCAAAGCTTCTCTCTTACAGAACTTCACTCAAAGTCCCCTTACCCCAAAAACCAAAATACAATTGATCAATAAACTTAGTGGAATTAGAGTAAGAAGGCAAAGAACGAATGGCTTTTATGAGAGAATGAAGGCACTGGCACTTAGTTAAACTCACTAATTCACTTGGTCAAACACACCTTGGAACTTCATTAGACACTAGTATTTATAGTGGCAATAACTTAGAACGTGGGACTAAAACATGTGTTAGTGATAAACCATTATCCCATGATGTTCCTTACTTGGATGAACACGTTCCTCTTTTAAACCCAGGATCTCCATGATCACTGTTAAACGTGGGAGATAAACATGTTACTGCTCCCTTAATTTTAGCAACCACTTAAAGCATTAATTCAAAAATATGATTTAATTAAAAAGTATTGTAATTAATAAAACCAAAATAAAACCCTTTTACCAAAATATTATCTTTAAAATATTTTCCATAAAAACCGAAAAGGATATTTATTATCTTTATAAAAATAAAATCTTTTCCTTAAAAAGATTTTCCTTAAAATCATATTTTACCTTAAATAAAACGGTTACCTAGAATCTAGGCATAAAATACTCAAACGACATATTTAACCGTTGTACTGCTTCATCCTAGCTAGGTCTAATTCCTTTCATCAGTTAGTTCCATCAACTTATTAGTTCAGCGCCAGTTCGTCTGTTCCTTACAAAGGAACAAACGCTTATTCTCATTCTAAATTGCCACAGTTCCTTACCATTCTTACTCGTTCCTTTACATTTGAACTAGAAACAAAAAGCCTCTCTTTAGCCTTTTTGCTCCAATGCTGCTCCAGTACCAAATCTTTGAACATCTTCACTTAGTCTTCAAAATCCAAACTTGATTTCTTCTTTGACTTAGTATTCTCTTTGTTCCTTTCATTGATACCTTGAAATTCATTCACTTAAACAACTTGTTAGTCCAATACTTAGTTTGCATCATTGTTCCTTTGTCATCATCAAAACTAGGGTTTAACAATCTTCATTAGCCTTTCACCATCATTTATGCTTCGATTCGATGATGAAACTTAAATCAACTAAATGGTTTTGATAAAATAAAAAATAAATATAAAAAAATCAAAAAACAAAGAAAAAAGGACATACTTTGCATTATGAGTTATTTTCCTCCATCATTTCCAAAAAACTATCACCTTCCACAAGACATTATCCACAAGCCATCTCCATGCAACCCAAAATAAAAAAATCCCTTTAACCATCATTCTTCATGATCTTTAACCCAAATAGCCTTTTAACTCAAGACTCCACAAAATAAGCCTTCAAGCCTCCAATATCTTTAAACCACATAAACTTGTGTGCAAGTCTCAATACAATAAGAAAATCAATGCCAGCCAAAATAAAAAAAAATAAGTGAAAAATTCAAAGTGCGAAAAAAGAGAGAAAGTCATAAGCAAAAGAAAACGCACAAAGCAAAAAGCAAAAAAGCAAAAAGAAAAAGCCAAAGAGAAAAAATATCAAGCTAGGGGGTTGCACACAAGTTGTACCCCTCATTCA
The DNA here is from genome assembly GCA_947646795.1 of Beta lomatogona. Lineage (NCBI taxonomy): Eukaryota > Viridiplantae > Streptophyta > Magnoliopsida > Caryophyllales > Amaranthaceae > Beta > Beta lomatogona. Next base: position 3,338,245 of record CANSNZ010000017.1, on the reverse strand, counting down.
GATCCCTTCAGTCCATCAAACCCTTAAAACCTATATAATTCAAATCCATGATCTTTACCTTAACCCAACCAATTGGACCTTAATCAAAACCTCAAACCTCAAACCTTTCAACGTTTCATCAACCCTAACTCCTTCTCCAAGGTATGTTCAAACCCGCTAGGTTGAAACCCCAAAAGGGCACCCTCAGCAAAAGTTAGGGCACAAAAAAAATAGTAAATCAGATCCAGAACTATGAATGATCTGATTATTATAAAAAAGGTCTAATGATTTGACTTTCTAGAATTCAAAAGCATGCTCTTTCTAGATCCCGACATAGACTCGAGTCAGAAACTAGCTACGTCAAAGCCTTTTTCCCACCTACATCTATGTAAGCCACAAATTAAACCTTTTATTTTTCAATCCAAACTCTCCTTGTTCCCGAAGGACTCTCCGATACTTCCATGGTCTCTGGCAACATCTGACTTTGCCTACATCAACTCCCTAGTGACGAAACTTCGAATGATCCTCTAAACGCTCAAGACAAGTCGAGTACCTACTAATTTTGGCTCATAATGCCTAATTCAAGAAAAGCTTTCCCAAAGTGGGGGCTTCCTGTATATGTGGTGGATTCTCCAAACTGAACTCCCGAAGAGCTGTAATATGTGGATTTCACTTGCGGACCATGATGTTTACCAAAACAGATTTCGAAAATCAATCTATCTATTTCCATATCTCCTTCTATCAATCCAGACCTCATATACATGCATAACCCAAACCTTGCATGACATTCCATCTATACCTTAGCTTTGCATAACCCTAATTGCATAGCATCTCAGGCATCCTTAGAGAGCCTAAGTTCGCATCATTGCATCATTATGTGCATTATCTAAGTTATTTGCACCTATCTGGTAACATCTTCTCCTGCAGATAACCAGATTACTTGTAGAATAACTTTGTTTTGCAGAATAACTTTGTTTTGCAGAAACTAGCGATATATAGACCAGTTCTAAATTGCAGAGCGTTTAGAATTGTTCTCTGTTCCGACATCGCATACTTTGACTTTCTGAAGTTTGGAGGACTATTCATGTCAAGTTTAACATGAACTATCAGTTGAAGACTTTTGTGGAAGAATATAGCAAAGCACACAGTAAAGCTCATGGGAAAGGAAGTCCAGATTTTATGTAATGTTGTTTACATAAACAGTATATGCAGTCTGGATGCAAAGGAACAATAAGTTCTTCAATGAGAATTGTGTCCCTCCTCAAGGTGAAATAAATTATTTTTGAGAATGTTTGTAACTGCAATGATGCAGATAGAGCTATTCTAGTGTACTGAGTCTGTGTTTGGTGTTTGGTGTTTGCCTCTGTGTAGGCTTGCTTATTTGTTTGGGGTGTTTGTTTTGGTTCTTTGTACACTTTTTTTTGGTTATCAATAATAATTTTGAATTGCCAAAAAAAATGAATAAAGGGAGCACGTGATGTTTATTTGAGAATGGATACAGTCGTAACAATTATCAGAGCACCATTAAGCATGAGTGAAAACAAAGATTGTGAGCACAATCTTATTTTTTGGGCCCTTAACCATGAGTGGAACAAAAATTGTGGGTTGACTGGGGAAGAAAAATGGCATAGCACGATTGAGTTGGCGATCAGGTGTGGCTGGGCCCCACGCCAACCTGATCTGCCAGCTCAATATTTTTTCCCTCCTAGTCAAAACGACGGTGTTTTGATTGGATATGAGCTCCAGTTAAGTCGTTTTGACTAGGAAGGGACAAAACTGACGAGTATGCAGCGCCAGCCATTTTTGTCCTGCGGGTCAAGCCACACGTCACGCCCCTATCAATTTTTAAAATATAATTTGTTGTAAAAATTGCAACGGTTATATTTTAAAAACTACAAAGTAAAAAAAATATAAAAAAATACCAATGGCTCTATTTTTCCGAATTCTATAAATAGAGACCCATCTTGCTATATTTTGGAGAAATGTTTTTTTAGCTATTTACTAATTTCCTCTATTTTTGCTTATTTTATATGAAATATCTCCCATTTTTACACTTCAAAAAAAATACAAATCTCATTGTGCATTTAATTCAGTTAATGATAAAAACGCTCATTATGTATTTAATTTTTTTTATTAAATACTTATTATCAATTATTAATGGTGGTTGGGATGAACTTTTTTGTTGTTCATGGTTAGGATGATAATTGGGAAAAGATTATGGGGTGATATTTTTTAGAGAGAAAATTAAAGATGAAGTGGGATGATTTTTTTTTAAGATTATGAACGGTGATGCTCTCAAGACATAAGAAAGTTGATTCCTTTCATGATGAACGACAATCCAAAGAAGAAACTCAAACAACAGCTACGCTTGAGGAAGCTTTCTGTAACTTATGTTGCTAGTTTAGAACTTCATAATGCAAGTACCTCAAATATTTACTCAATTCGTAACACCCATTGTTTACAACTTAGTATGATCTGCTCCTTAATTGGGAATTACTGGACAAAAGAAGAAACGACGTACCAAAATTGTAGTTTTCAACAGGCTAAAGTTAATCTGCTCCTTACATTTCCTAGAAAAATCTTAAAAGAAGCAATGACGCACATCTGGTTTTCCTGAACGTGTAGACCACCATCCAAGCTCCAGTAATGAGTGCCTTCTCCTCAATTGTTGGTGATATTAAGCAACAAGGAGCTAGCAGTTTTTAATGGTCACGTCGCCTTGAATGAGCTGACTACTTTTTGGCTGCACACGAGTATTTGTGAAGAAAAGTTCAGGTGTAATATTCTGATAGACTAGCATATGGGAACTTCTATATTATACAGACTCCACATTTCCCTGTAGTTGAGCACCGGTCTTAGCAACTCCATCCTTCCATCCTTTCTGGCGAGCCCGCTGTTCCCACATTGAAGTCAATTTCTTCTGTGCCACCAAAGATGCTTCAGCCTTCTCCCTGGCTTCTTCGCAAGTTTCCATTCCAGAATTGCACTTGTCTGCCTCCTTTTGATACTGGGAAGTAATCTTTTTAGCTTCAAGCAAAGCCATGTCAGCACGCTTCTGATTTTCTGCAGCTTCAGTTTCCCGCAATTTCAATTCCTCAGCTAACAGTTCAGCAAAATTCTTCTCAGTGTCTTCGCTGACCCCTGGATCATGCTTTGAACAATCTGATAATTATGAAATTAAATGCATCAGTGATAAAATCAGGAAAAAAAATTATTGCCAGGTGAGTTTCGGACGGCAAGACTTAAACACAGAGTTTGTCCCACATATTCTTTGACTAACAATCTCATAGACTAGTTAGTAGTTACTCTGAATGGGAAGAGTCCGAGCTTTAATAGATTCACCACTTCAAAGTAGATGGTATTTTTAACCAATGGCACTCTTGTACCAAAAAGGGTGCAGCAGGTAATGGATTGATTTTTTAACATTTGAAAATAACCTGTTCAGAATTCTAAGTGCAAAGAACCCAAGTGGGTTTGAAAGAGCAATATGTATTACGGTCAGAAAACCACTAGAAAAAATAAACAATGCTCTTGAGAGTTCAAAACACGATGAATATACTTCAAAAGCGAAGCCTGTAACATCTAGGACGACCTAGGCATGAGGGGTCGAGTGTCATTCATAGCAACAAACTTGTTCATGTCCTTATCTACATTGTCTTCACTGCTTTTGCAAACCTCCTTCCCCAGTCTTTTCACTTTTTTCTTACAATTGGAGTGAAATTGGGAATCCTCCTCCTGATTTCCAACCAAAACTAACCAAGATGTGTAATTATCCAGTTTTCCAACACAAGAATACAACTCCCATCAACTGTTGAAAATTATATATTCGTTCAAGAAGAAAAGAAGTTCCAACCCAAATTATCATATTTGAAAAAGATTGCATTTAATTCTCAAATAAAAGGGCTCAGTGATCAGATAAAAAAATCAAATAGAAAAACCCACACAAACATTGTCATGCTCTTCAAATAATCTGACAATCATTGAAGATCTCCATTATAGGTCAATTAATTAACTAAACTCTACTTTTCAGAACAGTCTTGGCCATACAAGAGCATCTTATCCAATGGATGGCTTTATCATAAAGACCAATATGGAATAATAAGTTGAGGGTATTTCAGGAGATGAAACCTGCATTAGATGAGCTATTTGAGGAAACATAACAATAGTCCTGCAATCAGAAGGAACCATATTGTCTAGTTTATACCCTTCTGGTTTAGCCTGAGGTATGCAGATGAACGAACAAATAATTGAAGGGAGCGTGACTTGAATTTAATGTCAAAGACTTCAAAGTAAACTACAGAAGAATTCTGAGATTTACAGTGACAAGGGTTAATTCTAGTCAAGAAATAAGCCAGTATTGCAGGCACAATATGTAAAAAGACTTAAAACCACTTAGAACAATTACATATCACATCTTATTCTTTCCACTGTTATCATTGATCTCGAATTTTGTTCTTGTTCCTTATTTGTTGAATGGAGCTCTATATGTAGCCTTCCTAACAGTAGAAGAAGAAATTAGAAAAGACAAAGCCAGTTGATTATAAAGAACAATACTGCCCATCTCTCCAGTGGGACAATCTCACGGTACATAGAGATCAAGGGAGTACAAAAGGGAAGAGGAGATATGAAGGGCCCTAAATGTGATTTCTTTAAGAATGTAAAAGCATGATAGAGCCTATACAAATACAGATGAAAGAAATCTGTAAGAATGCTAGACGCACAAATACACAAGGCAATTCAAACAACCAGAACAACAAAATATGTGATGCAAGGAAACCACAAAAGGAAAACGTCTGTCCAATCTCAGGGATTGGGCAAACAATCAAATCTCAGATAGAGAAAACAAGATAGCACAAGGATTAAAAAAATAATAATAACACTACTTTCTACCATCAAATGTTGGTAAACTTGGCCACTTAAAAAAGAGTGGACAAATAGTTCAATCTCTTTCTGTTTTTCTTGAAAGGAAATAGTTCAATCTCTTAGATGAATTTATTATCTCCTAACCACAAGATCTTACCACTGGTACGTTCCTAAAACTATAAGCATAAAATGAGGAATGACCATGATTTCACAAACTTATCTAACTTTCACCTACGTGTATTCCAGCAAACAAGGCAGAAGCTTTGGCTACTAGAACTTTCTATCAGTGTCCAAAAAAGATGGAACAAATTTCAAAAGTGTTCAAACCCTAATTCAAAAGCAAACATAAGAGAGTAGTTGATCTACATCAGCCAAGACGTCACGACCAATTTTCTGGTAAACCAAGTGTTTATGGTATTCAAAAGGGAGAAGTGAAAATGGGGCTTGATGGTGTACTATTGAGGTTCGGAGATGTTTGGGAGAGAGAAAGCTCAAATAGCGAACAAGATTGTTCAACAAGATTTGGAAAAGTAGTAAGATGCTATTAAAGTCGAGAGAAAATAGTCTAATCGCCTTGTACAAGAACAAAGGTGATGTCCAAGATTCGGTCAATCAGTTATCGATGGATCAAATTAAGAGTCATAGTATGAAACTCTGGGAGCGAGTGATCGAACAAAAGGTTAAGGACAAGTGTGGAAATCTCCGAGAACCAATTTGTCTTTATGCCGGTAAGATCAACTACGGAAGCTATCCATCTTATAAGACAACTAATAGAGAACTATGAAGATAAAAATTAAAGATTTATTTGTTTTCATTGATTTGGAGAAGGCATAAAAAGGTAGTGAGGGACTTACTTTGGTGGGTCTTAACAAGGACAGGAATTTCAAAGAAGTATATTGACATTATTAAGGATATTTATGTGGGAGTTAGCACGAAGGTGTGCACCACTAATGGGATGACCGAAGAGTTCCCTAATGTGATTGGAGCTATGATGCTACAACTCAAGTAAGGATCCAAGTGTCGGTTCCTCAATTTGTCAAAATCAAGGACCCAAGGACACGTTTTAGAATGATTGATCCGAAATCCGGATTTGGTCTTGAGGACATGGCAATTAATGAAACTTGTATTGATTTCTTAAAAAATATTATTGTTTTCTAAGACAAAAATAACTTTAAATAAACTTAGTACAATAATAATCTATAGGCATTCGGTTTTTAATTTCATTTGTTAAGTCTGAATTGTTGTCAAGTGTCAATGGTTAAAAGAAAAAATTGAAAAAAAGTCCTCTTCATTAAACTACTCCATATTTTGAAACTAGGAGTGCATAAGGAATAAATCCATAATAAGTGGTGTATAGTAATAGGAAAGAGAAAAGAAGCCGTTAAAAGGGTGGTGCCAGTCGTAAATTTAGTAATAAAAAACTAGGACCATTCTTTAACCCTTCCTTCCCCCCCCCCCCCCCCGTTTTCAGCATCCTCCTCCTCTCACTCTCTCAATTCTCTCTTCTGTGTGCAACTACAACACCTTGAGTCGGAGTTCACCCTAGCAAGTCTGACACATATCCCGTCTTTACACCCGAGTCAGGTCTTGTTGACATGGGCATGACAAGGGTAACAACCAAGTCCAAGCTTCACAATATTGAAGTACATCAAGGTTTTGTACTTGGCCCTTTTCTTTTTGCTATAGTCATTTTTTGTTTGCTATAGTCATGGACGACTTGACAAGGTCAATTCAAGACGATATACAATGGTGCATGATGTTTGCAAATGGTATTATATTGATTGATGTGTCGAGAGAAGGCTTCAAAAATAAGTTGGAACTGTGGAGACAAAGTAGGTTTAGGTTGAGTAGAAATAAGACAAATAATTTGAAGTGTATATTTAGTGGCGTTAAAAGCAGGAAGGCTGGCGTGATTACCTTAGATGGGAACTTTGTCCAACTTCTTTCGCTATCTCAGAATTATAATCCAAAAGGATCGGGAATTGGATGGGAAGTTTGTCCAACTACTTTTGCTACCTCATAACTATTATCCAAAAGGATAGGGAATCAGATGGAGATCTAGGCAATCTAGCATCCTAGCTCATAGAATTAAAGAAGGTGGGTTGAAATAGAAGAGTGTCAAGGGATTTCTATATGATCCTAGAATGCCCTAGAGATCAAAGAATAAGACTGGTATGGAATGTCTCCACTGAAACAGAATCACATTCATACGATGAATGTGGCGGAGATGCGTATGTTACATTGAATATGTGAACATATTAGAAAGAATCGATTGAGAAATGAGAAAATTAGAAAGAAAGTAGGGGTTTACATCTATTGAGAAAAAGATGAGGGAGAATTGCCTAAGGTGGTTTGCTCAAGTATTAATTTTTTTTATATCACTATAATTTAGGTTTATCACTACACCTCATTCTGTTTCGGTTTTGGTGCCTTATTATTTCTCTTGTCAAACTTCTCTGATTTTCAGTATCTCATTTTTCTTTGTTTAGACTCCTCTTTCTTTACTTTTATTATTTCATATGTCACGAAAACGATTTCTTACGACGATTCATGTTAGCCAACCCTTAATCGATTTTGGGACTAAGTCTTTGTCGTTGTTTGAGGCTTTGAGCACTCTTTCTTTTTTCCTATGGCCCACTTAAGGGACACAATGAAGAGGCAATATTTGCCTTTGCTAAATAAGGCCCATTCTCTCCACCCGAATTTCCAACAGCCATTTATCCACCCGTCCAGCCAGCTTGTAATAACACCATCGAACCTTCCCAACCAAATCCTCTCCAACAACCTTCCTTTTCATCCCACAAGCTTACAATCCCAAGGGCAGGGAATATGATGGTTGTCCAAGAGTTTTACCAGGTAACAAGGTGGCAAAGCCAGAAAAGATACAGGTGGTGGAGCATGGTGGTGATTCAAGGAAGGATTTCTTCGGTGGGAGGTAGAGAGCCAATTTGCTGCAAAAAACTTCTCGAACATGACGCTAGGGGCAATACGTAATCGTCGTCAATGATGACACAATTAAATGAGGACATTATTGGTTCTAAGTTTACTAACTTTAGGCCCACCTCCTCATTCCACTATTTAAAAACTCAACTTCTAGACCCCTAAGCTCACATATCAACCCACCAACAGGATCTAGTATACCCACCCAACTACTAAAACATAACCTTCCTTATATCTCCACAGCCTAAGAAAATTAAGGAAAGGCCCACATTTGTCCTTTCTAACTCACGGCAGCCCTAATGGCCCAGTTCTTCAACCCTGATTTCTCCACCCTTCAGCTGAAAACTGCACCTACATTTTCTAGCCGGTAGAAATTTTTGAACCAAACTCACTTTTAATTCTCTCTACCTGCACACTCAACATATCACTCCAAACACCATTCATTCCATCCAGAACCTCATAACAACCAAGATGAGTTGTTGAATTCTTCATTCATGGCTAATCCTACGACATTCTTAAAGTTCATTTTTCCTCTTTACTTCTTTGATCTATATTTATAAACACAAAAAGCAACCAGCTCATCTTTCCACCACAATAAAAAATTAGACCAAATTTTTTTATTTACCTAACACACAGATGTACAATTTCAAATCAGTTACCATCAAATCCAACCAAGCTTTACTTTCATTCGTGCAAAATCTCAAAACTGCACTGATGAGAAGCTAAAGTAGGGTCTTGGTTTCTTATATAGCGACAAGTTGGACATGGATCATTGTATTCTTCAGTAACGTCGGATACTGTATATCGATTATTGTCTACCTTGAAGACAGGACAAAAGTTTGGGCAGCCTCTAATGTGATAAACTAGCCTAACAAGGAAGGGTACTGTAGGTATCGCATAATTAATTTGTTAAGAGTAGCTTGAAAAGGAAGATAGTTGGTCCACTAGAAAAGAAAAAAGAAAAAAGAGAATTATAAAAGCTAAAGAGTAGGGAGAGAGAAGATCATCCAAGATTTGAGATGCTATTGTAGTTTTGTTTAGCTCTTGTGAGTTGCGAGTGACTCAACATTAAAATCTCTCTCTTCTACCTCTAGTTTGTGTTCCAAATATGCTAGTTCATAGCAGTTTGCTAAGACTCATCAAGGAAGTGGCTACTATCTATCCAGGAGCAATAACATGACAAGAAGAAAACTTATGTACATGGCTTGTTGTGTCGTTAAGTGTAAGTGCTCCCAGAACTTGTATGAGATTAAAGAAGAGAAGATTTCCCCCCTCTTTTGCTGGTTACAATGCATAGCTATGAGGGTGCTTCATTCTTAAAAATAAACTGGGAAAGGCAAAATTGTTCAACACCTAAACAAATTGATGGAGCCACCTCTCTATTGGGATGGCTACAAACATAAAAAAAAAAAATTAAATAAAATAAAATAGATCCTGGGTTCAAAATAAAGAAGTGTGTTTGTGTGTTGTGTGTTGTGTGTGTGTGTATGTGTAGTGTGTGTGTGTGTGTAGTGTGTGTGTATAGATAGTGGTCAAGTTAACAGATATTTACAACCAAAGTGAATTGTGCCCCATTATTTTTGCAAGGTGGAACTTGGAAGTGAAAATCCTAATCTAGTATACATAAAATTTTCCTTTTTTCTGATGTAAACACGAGATCAAGAATCGACTAATAGCATGAATTGCCGCATACTATCAGATAATACCAAGCTAAAGCAACATCAGGCTATCGCTACCAATACCAGCTCAAAATTATTATCCAAGTACAGCTTTTGAAATATTCAGGAAGGCATAAATCATGATAAAGCCATAACATGGTAGTATATGCAAAACATAACAAAAAAAAGCAACTTTTTTCTAATCCCATGCAAGAGTTTACAAAGCCATAACGTAGAAGACATACTAACCTGTAAAAGAGATATTGCTCAACCCTGCAATAATCAAATCAAACAAAGATAAAAAAGAATTAACCAAAGTCTTACTAAATTTGGGAACAATTGGAGCTCAAAGAGCATGTAAACAGTAGACATAGTGATTTCAAACATATGAAATAGGTCCATTTCAGCATCCATACATGATCATATGCATGAAACTAAGCTTCTTATGTTTTCCAAACATGGAATCATGACAGAAAAATAGTAACTTCCTATATATGAGATTATAATCATTCCTCAATGTGCAAACTTTGAATGCTTAAAAAATCCTTTTGGCTTCACCAATTACCAATTCTCTTGCTAGTTGGTACATAAAAAGACCGTCTTATCCTACTACTTGAGCTGAAGCGGTCAATTCACTTCAAAAGTAGCTTAAAATAAAGTGACCTCTTTAAGATTAATAGTGAGACGGTCTCACTTACTATTCTCCGATTCACCGTCACCAAAATTCAAACAATTTTACAAACACAGAGAATTGAGACATGACTGAGTCTAAAAAGTTACTCCCTCTGTTTATATACACTTGCTAAATTTCCTTTTGCACAATTTTCAAGATATGTTTTGATTGTGAATATCTCTTAAACCGTTCAAGTAAAAATATAAAAATTCAATATTATTACACTTCGATAAAAATCTAACAAGATCACAAATGACTATATAATTGATACTTTATTTTCCCAAAATGGAAATGTAGCAAGTAAATACAGAGGGAGGGACTATAACAAAGAATCGTTCCTCAAATCGAGGAAAGATCTCACAGCATACCAGTCAAGCAAGCATAGAAACATATAAATTCGAATCGAAACCAAATGAAAATAACAAAATGAAGTCAAAATTTATTAGATCAACAAACAGTAATGAAATTAGAAGGAATCTAATAATTGAGATCTGGAAGAGCTTTACCTTCGGGAATAGTAATGAGAGGCGAAGAATTGCAATTACAAGAGCATGGAGGACAATTAGCGGAGTTGGAAGAAGAAGATGATGATGATAAAGGAGAAGAAGAAGAAGAAGAAGAAGAAGAAGAAGAGGAGAGAGAAGCAGGCGCTGTGCCTTCTAAGAAGTGCCAATAAAGAGGGGGTCCAACAATGTAAGTAGCAATAGAGATTGCGATGAACCCTAAAGTTAGCTTTAAAACCCTTGAATTACAGAATCTATGCTGGTTCATGGCCATATCTCTCTGCTTCTCTGCACTTCTATTTCTACCTCGATACACCACGACGTCGGTGGCAGTGAGGGAGCAGCAGAGTATTGGAGTTACTAGTTGGTAGGTACTGGGCAGTGGGCAGGGACTAGGAGTGAGATGTGAGATGTGAGATGTGACTTGTGAGTTGTGAGTATGTGAAAACTGAAAAGTAAATAAGTCCAGATTGTGAACCGTGATCAGTTTAGGGATTAATTATGGGGGCAAAATTAAAGTAAATTGGAACTTTGTCAGCCTAGCCACGTAAGAAAAGAAAATTTGGGGGTAGTATTGTTTGTTTGGGTATTCAAAACCTTTATATGACCTCTTGAAATCCAAAGAGATGTTCCAACTACTAATAAGTTAGTTATCCTTCACTTTCAATTTATGATTTATGAAAGTTAGACTGCATAATGCGTATAATATATGTAGGAATTTGTGCCCTGAATCTGGTCAGAGGAGATGTTCGTCGGCTCGCCAGACCGGACGGGGTCAGCGTCTCAGCAGCAGCTCAAGGAGTGGAGCGCCCGATGGTCACCCGATCGGGCCCGAGACTACTTTTGGCTTGGCGAGTACCGCCCGACCCGATCGGGCGGTGTGCAGTTTAACGCGGAAACACGTTTTCCGAATTTAAGTATAAATAGGTTTTAAACCTAGTTTATTTAATTGACGATTAAGTCATTAATCACCTCTGTAATTCTGGTTATCCTTCTCATCAATAATATTATTCTCTCTCTGCCCGTGGACGTAGCCAACACTCCGCTGGTGAACCACGTTAAATCTGTGTGTGATTATTCTTTGTTTTGCATTCAATATTTGTTCTTTCTCACATTTGTCATAACAAATTGGTATTAGAGCTTTGTGTTCGATCCGGGTGAGAAAGATGTCTGGGATGAATGTGAAAATTGATAAATTCACTGGGAGAAACAGATTTCGATGCACCGGCGAGATCAAGATGCGTGCTTTACTGAAGCAACAAGGGTTGTGGGCACCGTTGGCAAAAAGGTCATCGGATTCAGAAACCGCTGAGATGGTCGTTCTGGAGGAGAAGGCACATTCAACGATTATGTTGTGTCTTTCTGACGACATAATTACTGAGGTTGCGGAGCAGGAAACCGCCGCCGATCTGTGGTTGAAGTTGGAGAGTTTGTATATGACAAAATCTCTAACCAACAAGTTGCTTTTGAAGTAACGTATGTTCAGCCTGCGTATGCAGGAAGGCATGTCTCTGAGGAACCATCTAGATAAATTGAATACTATCTTACTAGATCTTCGTAATATTAATGTTAAAGTAGATGATGAGGATGCTGCTTTAATTCTATTAGGCTATGTTTAGTTCACCTGAAATTTTCTGATCTGAACTTATCTGATCTGATCTGATCTGATCTGATCTGAACTTATCTTTTAAAAAACATATTATTAGTAATATTATTATTACTTTGTATTTCATTACTAGTATTACTATTACTATCATTTAATTACTATGCACAACTTTCAATAATAATAATAATAATAATAATAATAATAATAATAATTTTATAATAATAATAATATAAATAATATTATAATAATAATAATAACAATAATAAAAATAAAAATAAAAATAATAATAATATAGATAACATAATAATAATAATTATTATTATTATAATTATAGCATAATTAGTTTTTTTTTTTTTTGAAAAAGAGCACATTAATATATTAACATACAATTAAAAATAAAAGACTAAGGACTCTTGGGTCCAATGGTATGGCTTCTTACCTCCCATATGGGAGACCAAGGTTCAAATCTTGGTGGAAGCATATATTTCAATATTGTTGTGGGTGGGGGAGGGGGGTTAGGGCTTGTTGGGTCTCTAGGTGAGTGACCCCGTGCGAGGCGCCCCGCAGAAAATTCATCTTACCACGGGATTCCCGAAAGGGGCCCAAAAAAATTAAAAATAAAAGAACACTCATGTTCAAGGTCCGTTAATAATAAGAATTCAGGTAGTAATGAAAAGAACATATAATGATATTAAAAAAAGAACATATACTGAAATAGCATACAAGATCTATTTAAAGAACACATTTTAAAAATAAAAGATAGATGTTATTTTTATATTGATGACATGTTTGGATTTAACTAACAACATGTTCTTTGTTATATCAATAAATTGTTCTTTTTTATTATAAATAAACCTATAAATATATATAATCATATGATCTTGAACAAAATGGTTAAATATTCTTCTTATATCGTTGTCTTGTTCTATATAAACTTTGTTTTTAAAGATAAGTTGAAATCCTTTGTAGGGAAAATTTTGAACGTGATGACAACAACATTATGTTATCTCATGCTACTCATGTTTTATATAAACTAGTAATATATAATTTATATTATTCTACCAAAATTGTTTTAAAAAATAAACATCATATACTATTGTCATGTTCGTTACATGTACAACATCAAGAAGAACATCACATATCATAATTATTAATTAGAATAAATATAAAAAAGAACACTTACAAATGCCAAAAGAACATTCTTCTTCTTGAACACAAATAGCTTCAAATAGTGATATCAATGACATTTATAATAATAGCAACGACATTAATAATAATTACCAATATTAAAAATTAATAAGTACAACAACGACAATAATAATAATCTTTTTGAACAAATGTACTAGTAAATAGTAATATTAATAGTAATAGTAATTGTATAAAGTAGTAGTAATAATAATAATAATAATAATAATAATAATAATAATAATAATAACAATAATAATAACAATAATAATAATAATAATAATAATAATAACAACAACAATAATAATAATTATTACAATAACAATAATAGCATTAGTAATACTAATAATCATAATAATCATGATGATAATAATAATAATAATAATAATAATAATAATAATAAGTTTTTAAATATAAGCATAATCTGAGCTTATCTGATCTGATCTGATCTGATCTGATCTGATCTGAACTTATCTGATCTGATCTGATCTGAACTTATTTTTCTGATCTGATCTGATCTGATCTGATCTGATCTGAAATAAGCAAAAATAAGGTGAACTGAACATAGCCTTAGTATTTTTGCCTTTATCGTATGAGAATTTTGTGGATTCTTTTATTGTTGAGAAAGATAGTCTGTCATTAGAAGAAGTAAGATCTGCTCTTCATACTAGAGAAGTCCGTCATCAGGCATCTGGTTCTGGTACAGAAAATCAGACATCTGGATTAATTGTCACTGGGGGTAAGGGACAGGGAAAATCTGGTAAAAAGAAATCAAACCATAAAAATTCGAATTCTAAGGGTCCTAAACCTAATGATGTCTGTAATTATTGTAAAGAAAAGGGACATTGGAAAAATGAGTGTCCTAAGAAAAAGAAGCAGCAGGACAAGAATGAAGGTTCTGCTGCTCTGGCAGAAACTGATGGTAATTCTGAGGAAGATCTGGCCCTAGTTGTTAATAACCAGTCACATTATAGAGATGTGTGGGTTCTTGATTTTGGGGCATCGTATCATATTAGTCCCTGCAGGGAGTGGTTTTCAACTTATGAGCAGATAGATGGGGGCAGTGTTTCTATGGCCAACACTGCTGCCTGCAAAGTAGTTGGAATAGGCTCCATCAGATTGAGGACTCATGATGGTACATTCTGTACCTTGAATGAAGTTAGGCATGTTCCACTGATGACAAAGAATCTGATATCTTTGAGTCTTCTTGACATTAGAGGTTTCAGTTTTCAAGGTGAAGGTGGAGTTATGAATGTCTACAAGGGTTCGAAGCTAGTTCTGAAAGGTATTAAAAAGGGTACCTTATATTTTCTTCAAGGTTCTGCTCTCTAATGTTGGGTTACCTAGGAGATTTTGGACAGAAGTTGTAAGTACAGCTTACTATCTGATCAACCGTGGACCTCACACTGGTATTGACTGTAAAACACCTTATGATGTGTGGTCTGGTAAACCTGCAGATTATTCTTTGTTGAGAGTTTTTGGTTCTACTGTTTATTATCATGTAAGTGAGGGTAAATTAGAACCTAGAGCTAAGAAGGGTGTATTTGTGGGTTTTGGGAGTGGAGTTAAGGGCTATAAAATCTGGTCACCTTCTGAGAGTCGAGTTATACTTAGTAGAAGTGTAATATTTGATGAAAATTTTATGCTTAACCCCACTGTGAAGTCTAGGGTGGTGTCTGTTGGTAGTGATGTTGATAAGCAGGTGGAGCTGGAAGTCACTTATGATGGGAGTGAATTACAGCACCAAGGTGGAGAAGATCAACATGGTGCTACTGAATCTGAACCTTCTAGTCATCCACCTGCCTCATCTGAAGCACATCAAACTAGTATAGCACTTGATAGAGCTAGAAGAGTTGGTGTGGGACCTCCTAGGATGTATGGTTTTGAGGACATGGTTGCTTATGCACTGCAGGTTGCTGAGGAGGTGGAGGTAGATACTCATGAACCATCCACCTACAAAGAAGCTGTCTCAGGTAGTGAGTCTGCTTAATGGCTCGCTGCTATGGGAGATGAAATGGAGTCTCTGGATAAGAATCAGACTTGGGAGCTAGTCAAGCGTCCTAAGGAGAGAAAATTGTCACCTGCAAATGGGTTTTCATGAAGAAGGAAGGGACGTCACCTTCTGAGGGGGTCAAGTATAAAGCTCGGGTTGTTGCAATCGGGTTCACTCAAAGGGAAGGGGTTGACTATAATGAGATTTTCTCACCAGTGGTTAGACACACTTCCATCAGGGTGCTACTAGCAATAATTGCACATCGGGATCTTGAACTTGAGCAACTAGATGTGAAAACAGCTTTCCTACATGGGGAGTTGGAAGAAGAGATTTATATGACTCAGCCAGATGGGTTCCAAGTTCCTGATAAAGAAGACTATGTTTGCAGACTGAAGAAGTCCTTGTATGGGCTAAAGCAGTCTCCTAGGCAGTGGTATAAAAGGTTTGACAGCTATATGATTGAATTGGGTTACAACAGGAGTCTGTATGATTGGTGTGTGTACCACAACAAGCTGGATGATGAATCATGGATTTATTTGGTCCTGTATGTAGACGATATGCTTATAGCTGCAAAGTCCAAGTCTGATATTCAGAGGTTGAAGGGTCTTCTCAGTGTTGAGTTTGAGATGAAGGATTTGGGTGCTGCGAAAAAGATTTTGGGGATGGAGATTTATAGGGAAAGAGATCAGAGGAAGCTTTTCTTGTCACAGAAAGGCTACATTCAGAAGATTTTGTCAAGGTTTGGCATGTCAACAGCTAAGCCTATAGATACTCCAAGTGCCTCCAATAATCATTTGTTTGTTGCTTTTGCACCCAAGTCTGCTGAGGAGAAGGAGTATATGAGTAGGGTTCCCTATGCTAGTGCAGTAGGGAGTCTGATGTATGCTATGGTCTGCACTAGGCCGGATCTTGCACATGCAGTCAGTGTTGTTAGTAGGTTCATGGGTGATCCTGGTAAAGAGCATTGGCAGGCAGTCAAGAGGATTTTTCTTTACCTTCGAGGTATGTCTGATGTTAGTCTCATTTATGGGAATGATACTCAGTGTTTAGTTACTGGTTATTCTGATTCTGATTATGCTGGAGATGTAGACAGTAGAAGGTCTATGACTGGCTATGTATTTACTCTTGGTGCCTCTGTTGTTAGTTGAAAGGCAACTTTGCGAGCTACGCTTACTTTGTCTACTACCGAAGCGAGTACATGGCATTGACAACAAAGCTAAAGAGGGAATATGGTTAAAGGGGCTAGTCAGTGATCTTGGTTTGCATCACGATCAGGCCATTGTGTATTGTGACAGTTTGAGTGCAATATGCTTAGCCAAGGATCAAGTCCATCATGAGAGGACTAAGCACATTGATGTGAGATATCATTTTCTGAGAAGTGAGAAGAGGGTTAAGGTGAAGAAAGTAGGTACTGCTGATAATCCTGCTGATATGTTCACTAAACCTGTTCCACAGAGTAAGTTTCAACATTGTTTGAACCTGCTCAATGTTCGTGATTGTTAATTGCTTTTTGGGGCAAGTCTGTGGCCTTTTATGGGCTAATCTGGTGTCCTTAAGGGACAAATCTAGTCTGGTTGTCTTTCAGGGCAAATCTGGTTGCAGGGAGAATCTAGGCATTGTGTTCAATGCATTTGTTATCTGGTTTCTGGTTCATTGTGAGAGGATTCAAGTCCAGGTGGAGATTTGTAGGAATTTGTGTCTTGAATCGGGCGGGGTCAACGTCTCAGCAGCACCTCAAGGAGTGCAGCGCCCGATGGCATCGGGCGTGTTCGCCCGATCGGGCGGTCGTAGCGAACTATGACTCGGGCGATGGTCGCCCGATCGGGCCCGAGACTAGTTTTGGATTGGCGAGTACCGCCCAATCGGGCGGTGTGCAGTTTAACGCGGAAACGCGTTTTCCGAATTTAAGTATAAATAGGTTTTAAACCTAGTTTATTTGATTGACGATTAAGTCATTAATCACCTCTGTAATTCTGGTTATCCTTCTCATCAATAATATTATTCTCTCTCTGCCCGTTGACGTAGCCAACACTCCGTTGGTGAACCACGTTAAATCTGTGTGTGATTATTCTTTGTTTTGCATTCAATATTTATTCTGTCTCACATCTGTCATAACAATATACGACGTCAAAATTTTTTGGAAAACGTTTTCTAGGGAGAGGGCTCCCCCTTCTTTCTAGAAACCCTAGCCCCAATTCAATTTCAACATAAATTGAAACCCTAGCCTCCTTCCTCTTCTTCTCCTTGTTCTAGCCACTTCTATGGCTTAGCTTGTCTTCTAGTCCTCTAGTCTATCTTATATGGCGGGTAAGGTTTTAGTCGGCGGTGGCCTGGGCTTGTGGCGCTTCGGCTGGTGTTGGTCCTCTAGTCCATTGAATCCGGGTGGTTCCCCTTCGTTCGCGTCAGTGCGGCCCGTGTCGGGGACTAATTGTCCTCTTCTTTTCAATCGGGTGCGCGGGTCGGGCTCCTCTTCTCTGGCGAATGGAAGTTATTTGGTAGTATTTATTTTTTGGTTTGTTTTCCTTTTTCTAGTTTCTATTTTCTGTTTTATTTAGTTCAAGTAATTGCAGATCTTTTGAGAAGATTTGGGAGCTTATTCAATTTCAATGGTGTTTGTCTTTCCCCCGTGAAGGGTTTCAAGAAGTTGTCTTCAGTTGGTTCTGGGGAGATGATGTGTTGCCGCGGCGAAGCATCTACTCAAGTTTCTTTGTGCTCTATTTTCTTCTATATCTTTGTACTTGAAGCTTGTTGTGACCATCCTTATGGATGCTTTAGGTGGTGTCACTTGGGTAGACACCTCCTAGTTTTCTTCTCCTAATAAAAAAAACAAAGTATAATATACGATGTCTATATTCAAAATATAAGTTGTGTGGTTTTTAAACGTTGTTTTATTAAAAGTAGATGTGACATGATTTAGTTGGATTTTTGTTGTTGCAGGACAGAGATAATTGAGTATTTTTAGTATTGATGATTGAAATATATCATCGTCTTAAATGGTGAGGACTGAAAAGAAGTAATTTAAAAAGCCTTACTCAAAACCTAAAGCCCAAAGGCATGTTTTTAAAACCTATTTAAGAATAAAGGTGTTGAAATCCATTTAAAAAGCTTGATTAAGTATTCTCAAAAAATTAATTATTTTTCACTTTATATTATATAGGAAAATTTGTTTTAAATAAGCTACCCTTTGCGCAGTCTTCCCATTTTAAGTCAAACTTTGGATTATTCCACACTAAGTTAAGCTTGTATAGTTGTTTTCTTCTATTGAGTTTAAACTGTTTAGTAGGTTACATTTGATGCGTGTTACAATGTGATTGGTTCGCTTTTTATTTTTTTGTATATTTTTCCATATCCTTAATTTTAATTCTGATTTTCGCATAAATGTAAAAAAAAAAAAATCTCCTTCCCTCATCTTTCTCTCTCCTCCCCCTCTAGGCCATCTCTCCCCTCAAGTCGCTGCACCACTGGCATTTCTTGTGCGCCACCATCACCCCCGAACACCTGCGAGCACAACTTTGTGCTCTCTGCACTCTCTTCTTAATAGTGTTCCAACTCCCAACACAAAATCAACACTTGGGCTAGCTGCATCCACCGAAAAAATGGGGAAAGGGTCAGACATTGTTCTCACAACATCCGCAATTGTAGCACTATCAGCCTTCATACTCCTCTTTCTTCCTCGTTTTCTCTCTCCTCCTCCTCCTCCTCTCTCTCTCTCCTCACCCCATCCCATGACCTTCCTCATCTGGCCCAGCCCATCCAACTCCACGCTACGTTTGGGCCCGAGAGTTTGGCCTTCGACCCATCTGGTGGTGGACCCTACACTGGTATCTCTTCTCTATCACTGCACCTACCGCACTCCTTTTCCTCGTGCCATGCTTCCCCACGCAGCCATTGTGGCTCATGCCGACTTGACACCAAGCCCACCAGATTTCCATCGTTGCGTCGCCTCCACCCTCCAGATGTGGTCCTTAACCCACCCACAATTAACCCAAACTATCGCCACTAAAACCCTAAGAGAGAGAGAGAGATGGAAGGAGTAGTGGTAGCGGCGGCGACGGGAGTAGGAGGGAGGGAAAGTGGCGACAAGCGACGGTGGAAGTAGGAGGGAAGGAAAATGGCGGCAGCGAAGGGAGACTGGTGGTCTTATGATGATGGAGGAAGGTTTGCATGGTCTGATGATGGTGGTGGAGGAAGGAGGAGGGAGGAGGTGGAGATGATGATGGAGGATGATAATGTGATTATGGTGGAGGGAGGAGGGAGGAGGTGGAGATGATGATGGAGGATGATAATGTGATTATGGAGGAGGGAGGGAAGAGATGGTGGGTGAGTGATTTATAAAAATCACAGTTTTTCGGTAAAAAAAAAAAAAAAAAAGGAGATGTGGGTAAGAATTAAAAAAGAAAATATAAAAAAATTAAATTAAAACGTAAAATATAATAAAAAAAACATGTTGTTTAGGTTGTAAGTATTTTGACTCATTAGAAAAGAATAGCTCTACAAGCTTAACTCAATCAGATTTTAAAAATCAGATTTTATTGTTAATAAATTTTTTATAAAGATTTAATCCCGTTTTATATTGATAATATTTAATATAAAATATGGAGGTTATTTATAGATATATGTGGCAAACGAGTCGTTCAGCTCAAGTATGGGTCGGGTCACTTGGGGTAGTTCGTTTTCGAGTCTTCTTGTTTCGGGTCGGGTTGGTGTTAGGTCGTGCCTGATGAGGGCCAAGTTTGTTTCGGGTCTATAGAATCATGTAGAGTTCAGGTACGGTTCGACCTATTTCAGGTTAATTCAAACTTAAATTAAATGCTTCCTCAGTTTCATATTACTTGAAACGTTTTACACTATTCACACACTTTCTTTGACTGTGTTTTTTAAATTCTAGAAAAATATAGTCATGCCGGATCTTGTGAGATTCACCTTTACATCTAGTTTCAAAATATCCAATTTCTATTTGGAATTCGAGATGTTAATGGTAAAAATTACGCATCGACAAGTATGCCCAAAGCAATGATTCAAGTAATATGAAACAGAGAAGTATATAATAATAAAATAAAATAATGATAAAAAATATTTTATAGTCACCACTTACAAATAACACTTAGGGGATAGTATTATACTACATATTAGAAGATAAAAATCACAAAAAAGTTAAAATTTAGTTTACTTAGTGGAAATCATAGTTGATGGTGTAGTTCAGGTTGATCCGATTTGGGTCGCTTCGGGTTTGTCTTGTAATAGCCACCCCCAAAAACATGATTATTCTATTTTAAGTTTCTTTCAAAAGTTATATATATATATATATATATATATATATATATATATATATAGTAAAGTTTATAATCTGTATATGGTACACCATGAGCTATGTTTAATTTACGATTTTTTCACCATATACCCCTGACTAATTTTTTTTTGCACCGTATACCCTCGCAACTTTCTAAATTCACCATATACCCCCCACGTTTCAAAAAATACATCAACATGCCCTTATGACTAACGGAAGTCTAACACCGTTAGTCATTATGCCCTAATCCCCCCTCTAACCCTAATTAACTAACCTAAACAAAACGAAACCTAACTC
This sequence comes from Beta lomatogona, assembly GCA_947646795.1. Classification (NCBI taxonomy): domain Eukaryota; kingdom Viridiplantae; phylum Streptophyta; class Magnoliopsida; order Caryophyllales; family Amaranthaceae; genus Beta; species Beta lomatogona. The sequence goes on along the minus strand of CANSNZ010000017.1, from coordinate 3,317,258 downwards.
TAACCCTAACTCTAATCTAATACCCTAACCCTAACCCTAACCCTAACCCTAACCCTAGCCACCCACCCACCACTCCCCCACCCCACCCCACCCAATTCCCCACCACCCCTCCCCCCCCCACCCAATTCCCCACCACCCCTTCCCCACCCCACCCCTTTCCCCCACCACCCACACACCATCCCTCCCCCTCCCCCTTCCCCCCCCCCGTAGCCCCTCCCCCGGCAGCCCCACTCCCCTCCCCCCCCCCTCCCCCGCAGTCGCCGGCAACCCCCTCCCCCCCCTTCCCCCGAATCGCCGAGAACCCCCTCCCCTACCTTTCCCGCGCAACCCCTCCCCCTCCCTTTCCCCATGACCGCCGAACCCCTCCCCCTCCCCGAAATGAAAAAAAAATCTTAAAACGCCAAATACGAAACGCCCGTAACCAAGCGACGACGGGGAAAGGGGAGGGGGGGATGCGCGACGACGGGGAAGGGGAGGGGGCAGTGCGACGACGGGGAAGGGGAGGGGGGCAGTGCGACGATGGGGGAAGGAAGGGGGGCCGCAGGGAGGCCGAGGTGGTTGTGGGGGCCTGGTGGGGCCGCGGTGGTTGTTGGGGGGCCGGGTAGGTCAGGTTGGGTTGGGTGGGGGGTGGTGGTCAAGTTAGAGAGAGAGTTAGGGTTTAATTAGGGTTAGGGTGGGGGAGGGGTGTTTAGGGTTAGGGTTAGTATTAGGGTATTAGATTAGGGTATTAGATTAGGGTTAGATTTAGATTAGTTAATTAGGGTTAGAGGGGGGTTTAGGGCTTAATGACTAACGGAGTTTAACGTCGTTAGTCATTAAGGGTAAGTCAGTGTATTTTTTGAAACGTGGGGGGTATATGGTGAATTTGGAAAGTTGCAAGGGTATACGGTGCAAAAAAAATTAGTCAGGGGTATATGGTGAAAAAACCGTTTAATTTATATGTACTTGTACCTTTGTTTTTTTAATCCAGAAGTTAGAGGAGGAAGTATTTTATAATTGAAGATGCAGGATCATTTTTGGTAATATAGTAAGTGTTACACCCCGTAATTTTCACCCTTTATTTTTGGTTTTAGTTTATTTTAAAATGATATTCTTTTCGTAAAAAAAATAAATAATTTATTATTTTCTCTAGATCAATGATTTTTATTCTTTATAATTTGGGAGCCGAATTATTATTTTATTATATGGTGTGTTAATGTGTGCATTATATTTATATTTATAATATAATTTATTAGAATTATTTTCATTATTAAGTATTTTCAAAGTTTAGGCGCGATTTCAGAATTTATTGATTTATCGCGTAGCGGGCTTTTGAAGCATGGACCCTTGTTGATTTGGGCCGAAATTTTTTGTTGGTGTGTTGGGCTTGACAGCCGGCCAAGGAGATGGAGAAGGAGAGCTCCTCTTCTTTCTTTTCTTTTTATTTTTTTTTCCTTGTGACTCTTTGTAGCTTTGTAACTCCTATAACCCCCTAATCATTCTCCTTCATTAAACATCCATAAAATTCTGATTTTTTTTATTCAAAAAAGTTCAGCATCATTTGCATTAAACCCTCACCGTTTTTCAAGGAAAGGAAGAGAGAAAAGGAAGAGGAAAAGAATAGAAAGGTTCAACTCGGTTTTTCCTGTCGCACCTTCACGAAAATAACCGTAGCCGGAGATCTAACCGTTGGATCGTCTTCAAATTTGGACACATCGTTTATAACGTCTTGTTCTACATTTTTACCAGAGCGATTTAGAATCTGAGCTTTTGATCATCGGAAATCGTGGTCGTAACAAAGCAGTGCGAAACAAGAGTTTTCAACGTTCAAGAAGAAATGCCTAGTGGCTTGTTGCTACAATTTTCGTTCGTTATGCCTTGGGGTTAGAAGAGGACTTGGATTGCATGCTTAACTCGTGATTGTCTCTTTAGACTCAGCTCTCCTCCCGACGATCCAGGTAACTAGTTGTTATCTTAGAACCATAGTGATTAGGGTATTATTCGGTATTAGATTACTACGCTAAGAATTATTTAAAATACTTTTTGAATGAAATTTTTGACGAAATTTGACATGAATATACTTGATACATTCTATGTGAATACTGTGCAGAGAAAAAATAATTTTCGCATGATTTTTAGTATTTATTTGATTTAATTGGTGTTTTGTGCGTTTTTGGCTAAATTGCATGATAATTATGGAACAACTGTTAAAATTGATTAAATTATTTTTCTTTGATCATGTTACATGCGTAGTATGTATTCCATGCCTTAGAATATTTTTTGCCTACTGTTTACTATTTTATTTAATTGATATATCTGTTTTTGTAATTTCAGTTCTGTCAGTATATTAATCATGAAAATTATTTGTAGAGGTATAAAAATTAATTTCTTTGAATATTATGTATTTCCGTGAGTTTTTACATGTTATGTAAATTTTTGGTAATTTTTGGGCGTCTGTTTATATTTTTAAATATTATAATGACTTATTTGAGGAATCTGTATATTAACTGTTAAAAATACTTTTGGAGTCCGAAAATTATAAATAAAAATTGTACCATGTCTGTAGAGCCATTAGGGTCGTATGCTAATTTTTGTGTGATTTTAATGCTCGAACTTACTAGTTTAATAATTATTATGGTGTTTTTGTTGTGAAATTGAGGATACACTTTTAAATTATTTGAGGGTTTGTAAATCAGAAATAATTCATAATTTATTATATTCTGGGTTGCTGATTTTCAGTAGTATGCAGTATGTATCATTGGGTAACCATATGTTTATGTTTGATTTATGAAAGAAAATGATTAATTGTTATTACTCTTTTAATGAATATGATTTAGAGTTAATTGGTGATGTAATTTTGATTGAATTGTGGTTGCTGTAAAAACCAGTATATTATCATTGATGATGTTTGGAGATGTTCAAGTGTTATTATGAGAGATATTTGTTGAAAATTTATAAGTGATTTATTTTGAGGAATTATGAAGAATTGTTTTGATGAACTGTGGGTATAAGGCCGGGTGGCATCCCTTTTTGATGAATATTTTGATGAATGATATTTGGATTGTATGCATGATTGTATTTTGAGATAAGAATATCCGGTGGGATAGATGTAGTCTCCGGTGAAGAACATGTCAACCACCTGGTTTGCGAACTAGGGGTACACCTGGGTTAATTGTTGTCGTCCGAGAGTCAGGGAGTTCTGCGTGTTCTACCTTGCATCGGGAGTTTGGCCATTCTTAGACACAGGCAGTGGGGAACGTAAGCCCATAGACTGGCCTGGAGATTGCGATCTGACAAACCTTAGGAAGTGATTTGCGAATCACTGGCGTTCGGTTTCTGACTCAATAACTTGTTGAATTCTTGATTTATTGTTATTATTATATATTAGAATTATGTCACTCACTCTATCATGTTTACTTATTGTTGATGATCACTTGTTTCATCTATGAGCTTTATGATTTCTATGTGCATGCTATTGATGTAATGATTGCATGTTATTCCTTTCTTAATAATCTACTTCTGAATCGTGCTTTGATTGCTATTGTTCTGGGAGAACTGCTAGTTACTCCCCACTGATTGTGAATATTTGTTGTATATTTTGCAGGTTTTGTTGATGGGGATTTTCTTTGATTTTGGGCTCGGGTTGAGATGCGATAAATAATCTATTAGGAGTTTTAGTTCTAGACTCCTCTTTAGTTTGAGATAGTTTTCTCATTTCGTTTTTAATCTAAGTAATTAATTTACTTATAGTATTTACTTATGTTTTTTTTTTTTTCACTTAGTTATTTAAACACTATTCTTGTAGTAGTGACTTTCCCAGAAGACGATGTTTCCGCCATCGTCCAATTAAATATATTATCATTTCTTTCTTTTCCGCCTTTGAAATTCTGGGGTGTTACAGTAAGAGTCGTATTCATAAAGTTATAAGAGGAAAACAATAAAACAAGTATATGTGGTTGGTGGGACAAATAAGAGACAAGTTTAATATCCTTTTGGGTAAACCAAAAAAAAGGGGCGAATAAGGTTGAATAAAAAGATGCAAGTGGGATAAATTTAAAAATTGCAAATTAAGAGTTGTTGGGAGGTTAAGAAAAAAAAAAGTAGACAATTACTCCCTCCGTCCCATAATATAAGTCCAGATTATGTTTTTACACGGGAATTAAGAAAAGTGGAATCTTGTTTTATTAAAATAAATTGATTCATTTTTATTGGAAAACATTTATATCGTTTTTTTTCTTATTAACAAAAAAATCAAAAGTGAACATTTAATGTTGCACGGTTAATGTGTAGAGAAGTTCAATGGGGTAAAAGATCCTATTTTGTCATTAATAATGGTGCATTGGGAGCTGAAATTATAATGACATTTTGAGAATTAAATTATTGATTGAAAATAGAAATAACCTTATATTTTGGGACACCTTATAAGGAAACATGGCTTATATTATGCGACAAAGAGAGTAAAAAAAAGAATTAGCTATCCAATGTATAACCCCATTAAGAGCATCCACATTCATTAACCTACCCATATTTTCTCTCTCCTCACCTCATTTATCCACATCCCTTTCCACTAAGAGCATCATTAACCGTAAGTGAGAAATAAGATTTTGAAGGCAATCTTCAAATTTTGAGCCTTAACCATGATTGGAACAAAGATTGTAGGGTGATTGAAGGAAAAAATTTGCACGGGACGAGTGAAACACCATGATTAGGCGTGGGATTGCGCGACCACTGCCTGATCAGGGAAACTTAATTTTTTTTGCTTTTCATCCAGCCAAAACGTTGCTTTTTGGCTGGAGCTTCTCTGCGTTTTGGCTGGAAGACAAGCAAAATAAATTAAAATTTGCAACTTTTTCTGACGAGCGTGTTAGATTTTGACAGTTGTCAAATTCTGGAAGGAGAGAGAAAAAACACAATTACAAATATTAAAAATGCAATATCTAAAAAAATACAAAGCCGAAAAAAATAAAAAAGTATATTACCAATGGCTCTATTTTCCCGAACTCTATAAATATAAAGTGTTTTGGCTGGAAGACAAGCAAAAAAAAATAAATTTGCAACTTTTTTTGATGCGCGTGTTAGATTTTGACAGTTTCAAATTCTGGCAGGAGAGAGAAAAAACACAATTACAAATATTAAAAATGCAATATCTTAAAAAATACAAAGCCAAAAAAAAAAATGAAAAAATTATTACCAATGGCTCAATTTTTTCGAGCTCTACAAATAGAAACCCATTTTGCAATATTTCGGACATTTTTTTTCTAGCTATTTACTAATTTCCTATAATTATGCTTGTTGTATATGAAATATGTTCCATTTTTACACTCCAAAATAAAATTAATTAACCTCTTTGTGCATTTAATGTAGTTAATGATAAAAACGCTACTTATGTATTTAATTTAGTTAACTAATATTTTTTTATCAATTATTAATGGATATTTCATATTATTAACAAGTAAATAATAAATATATTATATAATGGTGGTTGCCTGATGAGAGATGAAAAATAGTTGAGTGGAGTCAAAAAGTAAGATAGAGAGGAAAAAGTAGTTGAGATGATCTTTTTGTTGTTCATAGTTAAGAGGATAGTTGGGAAAAGATTGTGGAGTGATATTTTTTAGAAAGAGAAAGTTAGAGAAGGAGTCGAATTATCTTTTTTAAATATCATGAATGATGATACTCTAACTTTTTCATATTCCCTTCTCATTACACAATTTCATACCTACATTCATGTCCTACATACATTCTCTCTCCTACTTTTCCATACCCCACTACCTTTTCTCTCTCCTATTTTTTGTATCCCACCAATATAATAAAATAATTTGATCACTCACATAATTTTAGATAATATTAATGAAATCAAAATATGGTAATTATGCTAAATAATTGTCTTCCAATCAATTGAATTAATTCGTTAATTGTATTACGTTAACACAAACGTTATTGTTAATTACACTAGTTTAATTGCTAATTGCACTAATTTACCCGAGAAATTATGGAATTTTTGATGTGTTGGAAATATGTCAAGATTGGTCTTTATTTATAGAGGATGAAAGAATATGACCGTTGGTATAATTTTTTTTTAATTCATTAAATTAAAATAGTTATATCATTTTTTGTAAAAAGTAATCATTATAGTTGAAAAAGTAAAAGCGGTGCACTATATTGGCCACATGCTTTTAAAAAAAAAAAGAAATAAGGTTGGAGAGAACGTGATAGGCGTGAGAAGGAGAGAAATGGAGACCAATTGTCCCAGCCACATGGCGTGATGTGATTCGCCATGCATATGAGAAGCTTCCCTATTTATTGATGTTCCACTTTTTTGGGAACCATCCAACAATAGTGGGAAGGTTCATTTTCCCATTTTTCTGAAATGGGAAACATCAATTCCCACTAATGTGGGTGCTCTAATAACCCTAATTTCTCCCCCCCCCAAAAAAAACCTCACCTTGAAAACCCCTCATATACCCTCCCCAAAATTCCTTCATTCCGTTAGACCAAAAAGAGATAGAGAGAGAGAGAGAGAGAGAGAGAATGTGTGTGTGTGTGTGTGTGTGTATTAAAAAGAAAGAGAAAAGAGGAAAGAGAAAGAAAAAAGGGGGAAAGAAAGGTAGTGCAACCACCGTGAACTTACATGAAAACTTACCATTGTCTCCTTGATGTATATATTAGGTATTACAAAAGATGTTTTTCAATAAGAAGTGGAATAACTCCTCCAAATTTGAGCCTAAAAAGTGCAGGTGAGCTGAAGTTTTTTTTGGAGAAAAAATAAATTTTTGTTGTTGATATCTTGTGTGGGTGAGATGAAGTAACTAATATAAGTTAATTGGGATCTAGGAAGGTCCGAAATTCTGCATTTTGGAGAAAGAAGAGCTAGTTTGAGCAAAGGATTAAGGTACACAAGTTCAACTCATTTTTGGATTTTCCCAAATGAGTTATTTGGGGTTTGTGCAAAGGAATTTGTACATACATGTACATACATGTTTGTGTTGTTTGTGATGTTCTTGAGTATTTAATTATTAGAGGAAGTTATGGTTTAAGGAAGTAACCCCAAGAGTTGGAATAATTAAGTCTTCAATCTCTGTTTTTGTATAAATCTGAACAGTTTCATAAAAATGCAGTTTTGGGCATTCTTTAGCCATTTTACACAATAATGCTACTTCACAAAAGTTGTTTGTATCGAAATCTCTTGAAGATAGCAATAAGAAACACCTGATTTGGAGTTGGGATGAGGGATATATGACAGATGTAGTTTTCTGCTGATAATTGTGTACTACGGACATATTTCAAACTTTGCTTGAACAAATAACTTATTTCTAGATTTGTAAGAATAAGTTTAGAACAGTATTTTACTGATAAAAACTCCTATTTTCATGCTTGAAAGTTAAAAAGAATAATTAATTATTTACAACCGTATTAGAGTTAGTTTTACACTTTTAATTTTTGAGCTTATCAAATGGGAATTTCCTCACTTCTTAAGTTTTGAAGTACAAGAAGTGTGTATTAAACAATTCGTATATTCATCTATAATATAATTTTTGATAATTAATAGTAATGTTTTTCCTTACCGAGATTTTAGAAGTTCTAATCTTTATTGACACTTCAGTAACTAATTATTAATAGCCTTTATTTTTCTAGAATATTTAACTTATGTTAGAACTCTACTTTATAGTATACTTTCCACCTTTAAGTTTAACTAGCTTATAATAAGTTTCTTTTAAGGTTTTTGTCAAATTACATATTATTTCAAGTCTTTTCCTCGTTAGAAGACCAAGGCCATTACCCAAGGCAAAAATTTAAATAATGATTGTACAAAGAATGAAGAGGAACTAAAAGCATCAATGTGCTTGTGTGATCACCTAAAGGAAGGGAAAGTAGCCATGAATGGTGATGAACAATAATTACAGGTAAGCGTGGTTTTTCTTAGCTGCCAGTTACTAAGTTATAGATTGCAGGCGAGCGTGGTGTGTAACACCCCGTCCTTCTACTACCAAGATACTAAACAATATATACTTTAAATTGACTAAAAGACGTTAGCCTAAATAACGTCAGGACGGTAATGCTACTCTAAAATATTAAATAGAGGTAAACTCAACTAAAGTTTTCACAGCTTCCAAAGTAATATCTCAAAATATTATAATTCTAATCAAAAGGAACATCCCAAATCATAATAGAAACATAACATCATCCAAAACTACGAGACATGCAAGTCTCCCATAAAAACTCAAATAAAACTAAATGTCCTTGAGACCTAGCATAACATGAGACTCTCTATTGTCTGCATAGAACTCATCTACCAAAAAGACTATAAGAAGCTTCCTCTCATTACCGACCCACACTCTACTAGCCCAAGCAGTCACAAGTCTAGCAGTCATTTCCATCTGCAAGGATATATTAAATAATTCCACAGTCAGTGGAGAGTAACTAGCAGTTCCCCCAGAACAAAAGAAATCAAAGCATGATTCAGGCATAGATTAATAAGAAAGGAATGCATAAGATCAAGACAACTATAACATGCATCCAAAACCATAAAGCTCACAGGTGTTACAAGTGAAAGTAAATATCAAGTAAATAAGATAAAATGAATAAATCATCTCAAGAGTACTTAAATAATAATAAAAGCAAAGGTACAACAAGTTATTGAGTCAGAAACCGAACGCCGGTGAATCGCAATTCACTTCCTAAGGTTTGTCAGATCGCAATCTCCAGGTCAATCTATGGGCTTACGTTCCCCACTGCCTGTGTCTAAAAATGGCCAAACTCCCGATGCAGGGCAGAACACGTAGTACTCCCTGACCTCTCGGACGACAACAATTAACCCAGGTGTACCCCTAGTTCGCAAACCAGGTGGTTGGCATGTTCTTCACCAGGGACTACATCTATCCCACCGAATGTTCTTATCTCAAAAATAAAATTATAAAGTATCATCCATCTCAAAACTATTCGTCAAAAAGAAGAAGGGATGCCACCCGGCCTTATACCCATAATTCATCAAAAATAATTCTTCAAAAATCCTCAAAATAGTAACTTACAAACTTACAACAAATATCTCCAACCACAATACTTTGAACATCACTAAGCATCAACAATGATAATGATATAGTTTTTACAGCACTAACAATATCAATCAGAAATACATCACATCAAATAAGATCACCAACTACAAGTCGAACACACGTACAAGAACATACGAAAAATTACACCACACAAAACTGTGCGCTCAGCGCCACATTGTGCGTCTGATGCACTGACCAATCTGCGTCTAACACATCAGCGTGCGTCTGACGTCACCCTCAATTAACTTCAACGTTAATTAAAACAGCAAAACGTACACGACTAATCATTTTTGCATAAACCAAATGTAAACATAATGATACTCAATAATAACCACAGTAACCTACATATCATCAGCTTCCAAGAACATAAAAGGTCTCAATTAATTTCTGATTATTAAACCCTTAAATAATTAAAAAGAATATCCTCAAACTCTTAATAAAAACACAATAAAAGTTATTAAACTAATAAAACCGATCAGTAAATAACCAAAAAAATTATCATATGACCATTATAACTTTACTGACATAGTACAAATTTTATTTCTAATTTTTGTACTATAAAAGTAATTTTAAACGTTAATTTACAGAATACTCAAAAAGCCAATAAAATGATTAAAAATATAAAAGAAATCCTAAAATTTACCAAGAATTCACATAACATGAACAAACCCACGGTAATACATATTATGCAAAGAAATATATTTTTTGGCCTCCAAATATAATATTCACAATTTAAATACTAACAAACATGAAAATGCAAAAATAGATAAATCAATAAAATAAACCCGTAAACAGTAGTAAAAAATTATTCCAAGGCATGAAATACATACTAATCACATAACATGCTTCACAACAAATAATTTCAGCAATTGTAAAATTCGTTCAATAAATATTTTACAAATAAGCCATAAATACACGAATTACCAAATAAATCAAATAAATAAGAAAAATCAAACGAAAATTATTTTGCTGCACATAATATTCACACAGAATATATAAAGAATACTCACGTAAATTTTCATCAATAATTTCATATAAAAAGTATTTTTAACAATTCATAGCGTAATAATCTAATACCAAATAATACCCTAATCACTATCGTTCTAAGATAACTACTAGTTACCTGGAACGTCGGAGGCGAGCTGAAAATTACTGGACAATCCCGATATATGCGTGCACCATTCTTTTTATTCAAACCCCAAAGCACCACGTACAAGAAAGAGGCAAGTAGAGCAAGTCACGAACAATTGATGAAGAAAAGAAATGGAAAAATTTGAGAGAGAATGATGAAGATGATGATGTTCGAAATTTTTGTAAAAATGGCAGCAAGGAAATTCTGATTTTAATCAGATTATTGGGGTGGTTAAAAGACTAAATAAAAGGATTTAATAAGAGAAATGACGGGGGTTTATGGAAGTTACAAAATACAAAGAGTCACTAAACAAAATAAGAGAAGAAAAATAATATCTCCGCTTTCCCTCCATGAGGCCGGCTAACCCAAGCCCAATCCACGCCAAATATTTTCGGTCCAACTCATCAAAGATCCATGCGTCAAAAGTTTGTTATGCGATAAATCGATAAAATCCTAAATCGCGCTTAAACTTTGAAAATACTTAGTAGTAAAAATAATTCTAATAAACTATATTATAAATATAAATATAAATATTATAGACACACTTAGCACGCAATATAATAAAAATAATTTGACTCCCAATAAATATAAAAAAAATCGAAATCACTAATTTAATGAAAATATTAGTGTTAGGGAAAACTTTCGCAAAAAACTAGGAGCAAAATTATGGGGTGTTACAATCTCTCCTCCTTATATAAAGTTTCGTCCTCGAAACTTTGAAAACACAAACAAATAAGACAAGCACACAAAGAATACCTGAAACGAATAGTTCCTGGTATTTCAGTCGCATCGACTCTTCGGTTTCCCAAGTAGCTTCTTCGTACTTATAACTTCTCCAAAGTACTTTAACCAAGGGAATCACCTTCCTTCTCAGAGCACGGTTCTGACGGTCCAATATACGAACAGGTCGCTCTTCAAAAGTCAAATTCAGCTCAACTGAGACCGACTCAACAGGATTCACATGCTAAGGATCACTACGATACCTGCGCATCTGCGACACATGAAATACATCATGAACCTTCGACAGCTCTGGCGGCGAAGCCAAACGATACGCGGCCTCCCCAATCCTTTCAAGAATCTCATAGGGACCTACATACTTCGGACTCAACTTCCCCTTTTGACCAAACCGCATCACTCCCTTCATGGGAGAAGCCTTCAGATGCACCTTATCTCCCACCTCAAAAGAAATAGGTTTCCGATGCAAATCTGCATATGACTTCTACCTATCTTGAGCAGCCTTCATCTTAGCTTGAATTACTTTCACCTGCTCAACAGTATCCTGAATTAACTCCGGCCCCAAAATCAATGAGTCACTGATGTCGCTCCAACAAGTAGGACTACGACACTTCCTTCCATAAAGAGCCTCATACGGAGCCATTTGGATACTAGCTTGATAGCTGTTGTTATAAGAGAGCTCCACCAAGTTAAGTAACTTGACCCAAGACTATTGAAATTCTAAGGCACAAGCACGAAGCATATCTTCCAAGGTCTGAATAGTTCTCTCAGTCTGACCATCGGTAGCTGCATGAAATGCAATACTGAGCTTCAACTTCGAACCAAAAGCCTCCTGCAAAGTGGTCCATAAATGGGATAGAAATCGCGGATCACGGTCAGAGACAATGTCTTTGGGAACCCCATGAAGACGAATGATCTCATTATCGTAAGCTTCAGCTAACTCTTCCATAGACCAAGTGTTCTTCATCGCAATAAAACGAGCAACTTTGGTCAAACGATCCACAATCACCCACACATCATTCTTCCCACCAGCAGCTCTAGGCAAACCCATCACTAAATCCATCGAGATCGAGTCGAACTTCCAAGCATGAATAGGCAAAAGTTGCAACAAACCACTAGGCCTCTGATGCTCAATTTTCACCTTCTGGCAGACCAGACACCTAACTACAAACTCGGCGACTCTTCATAACAGGCCACCAAAAATTAACCTTCAGATCCTTATAAAGCTTGACACCACCAGAATGAACGGAATAAGGAGTATTATGAGCTTCCTCGAGAATCTTTCTCTTAAGCGCACCATCATTGGGCACACACCAACGCCCCATAAACCTCAAGCTATCATTAGCACAGATCTCAAAATTCTCTGCACGACCTTGCATCTTTGCTTCACGGATCTTCTCTAACTTCGGATCACCCTTTTGCTTGCTTCTCAATTCCTGGAACAACTCAGGCTCAGCACTCATATAACCCAACATCACAGACACATGACCCTGAGGAACAACCTCGATATCGAGCACTAGTAGAATAATTGTATATTGCTGCGGTTTTTAAGTAGCCTGTTGCTGCGGATTTCACACCGCCGCAAATCAAGCCGCAGCAATAGGAAACATCCTATTGCTGCGGTTGTAAAACCGCAGCAATAGGTTTACTTATTGCTGCGGTTTCTCCACAGGACCGCAACAATAGGTCGCACATGGAAGGCGAAAATAAGACAACCTATTGCTGCGGTTGTAGCCCAAAACCGCAGCAATAGGTATAGGTAAAAAAAAAAAAATTTTTTTGCAAAAATCTAAACAAATTTAAGTGAAAAAAAGATGAAATGCAACAACAAATATTCAAAAAGTTTCATTTATAAGTTTGAATAAATGATATCTACTTACATAAATCTTTTCACTATTATACAATTTTAAGTACCAAAAACTAAATATTCCTCTTATACATCAGAAATCTAAAAGTACTTAAACTAAGACTTGCTCCTATCTGCAATGTGCAAAAACAAACCTGCACTTCTAACCAAAACATTGCAGATCAACCATAAAAAATATAAACAATTACAAACTATATTCCTAAATACCAAAACAAATACTCAATGGAGCACTGTATATGCTCCTAATGATATAGTGCTATATAGCATAGAGTACGTGCCGTACTCTGAGTATAGTAGTAGAAGTATATCATAGAAGTAATTAATAAGAATAAGGACAAAGGAGTGAGAAAGAAGAAATGGCTTTTTGGACAACTCGCAAAGAAGATGTGGGTGAGAGCAAAGCAACCATGAAACCGAAACCCGTCGACGACGAAGATACTGAAGAATCAATACCCAAGTTTCACGAGAAACAAAGATTCTTCAATTAATAATGAACATTTTTATCCAAACATTTTCAAAACCGAAAAATTTGAAAAAGAAATTGAAATGAAAAACCAAAACCATTAGAATTTCGACCAGATCTAGCGTTTCTTCAACTTCGAACTTCGGCCATCATCTTCCATCAATTCATATTTCTTCATCCTTCGAACTTCGAAAATGGTTGTTGTAAGACTCCGATTCGGGCGACTTCTGTGGTGGTTGTTGTAAGACTCCGATTCGGACGACTTCGGTGGATGGGTGAAGGTGGTAGTGAGGCGCAGTGAGATAGAGCGCAAGGTGGAAGGAATGAGTGAGAGAGGGAGAATGAGTGAAAGAGGGGAAAACGAGGGAGGATGGAAGGAGTGAGAGAGAAAGAGTAAGGAGTGTGAACTGATGAATGACTAATTGTGAGGGAAACGGCGCGCGCCCAAGCCTTAACTACTAAGAGAATAAAAAACCCTAATGACCCTATTGCTGCGGTTTCTTCTAGAAACCGCAGCAATAGATTATAATATTATTTTTTAACAATATTTTAATATATTGCTGCGGTTCTGGGTGGGAACCGCAGCAATAGATTTGGTCAAACGAGACAACGAATTTTGAAAAAAAATCCAGTTGACATCTATTGCTGCGGTTTCCCCCAAAACCGCAGCAATAGATTGATTTTCGATTTTGCTTTTTATTTTAACGTGGTTTATTGCTGCGTATATGTAAAACTGCAGCAATTCAGCAGCAGCAATAAGCAATTATTCTACTAGTGGAGCTTGCGAAACTCTTCACACAATTGACGAGGCACCACCATAGCAGCGTTTAAAGAATGCTTATTCTTGTGACTCAGAGCATCCGCTACTTTGTTCGCCTTACCCTCTTGGTAATCCAGGGTCAGATCATAATCCTTGATCAATTCAAGCCATCTTCTCTGCCTCATGTTAAGATCACGCTGAGTGAAGATTTACTTCAGCTCTTGTGGTCAGTATACACCTTACACTGAACACCATACAGATAGTGTCGCCATATCTTAAGTGCAAACACCACAGCCGCTAACTCCAGATCATGGGTCGGGTAATTCCTCTCATGCACCTTCAGCTGCCTCGAAGAATAGACTATTACCTTCCCTTGCTGCATCAAAACACAACCCAGACCATTCTTCGATGCATCACTGAACACTTCATATCCAACACCCTTAGATGGCAGAGTCAGAACAGGAGCAGAGGTCAAACTCTTTTTCAACTTTTGAAATGCCCCTTCACAATCCTCAGGCTAGACGAACTTGCAGTCCTTGCGCATCAAGCGAGTCAAAGGTTGAGCTATCTTGGAGAAATCTTGAACGAACCTCCTATAATAACCAGCAAGACCCAGAAAACTCCGAACCTTGGTCACATTCTTAGGACTCTCCCACTCGACAACAGCCTTGATCTTAGCGGGATCCACCTTAACTCCTTCCTTGCTGATTACATTCCCAAGAAAAGCAACTTCCTTCAGCCGAAACTCGCACTTAGACAGCTTTGCGAACCACTTTTGCTTGCGCAGAACATCCAACACCAGCCTCAAATGCTTCTCATGCTCCTTCTCGTCCTTAGAGTAAACGAGAATATCATCGATAAACACGACTACACAAGTATCCAAGTTCTCGTGGAAAGAGCGATTCATTTGATCCATGAAAATCGCAAGAGCATTCGTGAGACCAAAAGGCATCACTTCACATTCATAGTGCCCATACCTGGTGCAGAAAGCAGTCTTCGGAATATCTTTATTCTTAACGGGGATTTGATGATAACCAGATCTCAGATCGATCATGGAAAATACCCCATCACCTTTCAATTGATCAAACAGATCTTCAATGCGAGGCAACGGATATTTATTCTTGATCGTTACCTTATTCAGCTCACGGTAATCAATGCACAGACGCATACTCCCGTCTTTCTTCTTGACAAACAGAATAGAAGCACCCCCAAGGAGACACACTAGGCCTTATGAAGTCCTTATCTATCAACTCTTGCAATTGAGTTTTCAACTCTTGCAATTCCGACGGCGCCATTCTATACGGAGCCTTGGATATAGGAGCAGTACCCGGTACTAAATTAATGCAGAACTCCACATCTCTTTCAGGAGGAATACCTGGCAACTCTTCACGAAATACATCAGGATAATCCCGAACCACCGGAATACTCTCAAGCTGCGCTTCAGACGACAAATCCTTCACCATGCAAAGGCATACCACATTACCTTTCGGACGCATCTTCCGCATTCTCAGAGCGGACACCCACTTAACACCCTTCTTCACCAAACCGCCATAATAAGAAATCCTTTTACCCTTAGAATCTCGGAGCACCACCCTCTGATCACGGCACTGAATGCAGGCATGATACTTCGATAACCAATCTATTCCGAGGATCACATCAAACTAGTACATAGCAAACTCCTTAAGATCAGCTCGCAATTCAGAACCCATAATGCTGACAGGCACGCCTTTGAACTCAGAATGACAAGGATAATTCTCACCAAACGGAAGAGATATTAGGGTCTTAACAGGAGATTTAGAGGAGAGATTAGCTTTTCAAACGAAGGAACTAGCAACAAAATATACCGTAGCACCAGTATCGAACAGAATAAAAGCAGGAGTATTATTTACAAGAAAAGTACCAGCGATGACATCAGGATGGACGTCGGCTTCAGCTTGCATCATCACATAAATCCTGTTCTTCGGAGGAGCAGAAGAATCAACTGACTTAGTAGGACTAGCAGAATTAGACGGAGCCCTGAGATTCTTAGAACACTAGAAAGACGTGTGTCCCACCTCCGTAGTAGATACAAACAACGGTCGATCCATCACAGTTCTTCCCTGGATGAGCAGCCTTACCACAGATTCGGCACTTGCTCGAATCAAAGCTCGGACGATAACCAGATCCAGAACCCTGTTGATAACCTCCTCGACTAGACGGCTCATACCTCGGCTTCTTGGCCGGAAACTGAACATAGGTAGCAGCAGGCTTCTTTGCAGCAACCACCTTAGCATAATCTTCCTATTTCAAAGAGGCATGAATACTCAGGGCTATCTCATAGGCTCCCTGAAAAGTCGAAGCACCCGAACTCAAAACATGGGTCCTCACCCTAGGATCCATTTTCTTGATGTACCTTTTCACACGCTCAGCTTCAGTAGGTACAACAGTGGTAGCAAACCTGGACAGCTCGGTGAACTTATCAGTGTACTCCTGCACACTCAGAGTACCCTGAGACAGAGTTAGGAACTCTTCTTGCTTCTGCCAACGGAGCTCATCAGGATAAAACCTCTCTTTCAGCCTAACCCAAAACTCATCCCATCCAAAAGCCGGTGTAGCCATGCAGCTTGCACGAACAGTGTTCCACCAGTTATCAGCTTCCAGCTTCAGATAGTAGGTACCAATAGGCACCATTTCAGTAGCAGGGCAACTAGTAGTAGCAAAAAGTTTCTCCATCTCCCTTATCCACCCTTCTAGCACAACTGGATCAGAAGTCCAGTCAAAAGTAGGCGGACGGTGACGGTCAAATCGGTCGAAGACAGATTGCCCATTAAATTGAGCAGTAGACCGATTAGCAGCCATGGCTATGATTACGTTCTCAAGTGCTTGACGCCTTTTTCGGGAAGCCTACTTTCTAGCACTAGTCAATCCTCGAGGCGGCATTCTACAAACACAAGTTAAACAATCATTACTTAACACATTATTAGTTGTAAATAACAACTTATCACATCAAAGTAAGAAAAATATTTTCCTGTGGTTTCGTACCCATGTGACCCTCTCACCACTACTTTTCTTGAAGCCTAAGATTCTAATGGTCCTAGTTACTTCAACTAAACATTTCCTGAGAGTTTCTTAGTGACTAAGTAAGGGTCTCGGGTAACATTGCTCTGATACCAACTGTAACACCACGTCCTTCAACTACCAAGATACTAAATAATATCTACTTAAAATTGACTAAAAGACGTTAGCGGAAATAACGTCAGGACGATTATGCTACTCTAAAACATTAAATAGAGGTAAACTCAACTAAAGTTTTCATAGCTTCCAAAGTAATATCTCAAAATATTATAATTCTAATCAAAAGGAACATCCCAAATCATAATAGAAACATAACATCATCCAAAACTACGAGACATGCAAGTCTCCCATAAAAACTCAAATAAAACTAAATGTCCTTGAGACCTAGCATAACATGAGACTCTCTATTGTCTGCATAGAACTCATCTACCAAAAAGACTATAAGAAGCTTCCTCTCATTACCGACCCACACTCTGCTAGCCCAAGCAGTCACAAGTCTAGCAGTCATTTCCATCTGCAAGGATATATTAAATAATTCCACAGTCAGTGGAGAGTAACTAGCAGTTCCCCCAGAACAAAAGAAATCAAAGCATGATTCAGACGTAGATTAATAAGAAAGGAATGCATAAGATCAAGACAACTATAACATGCATCCAAAACCATAAAGCTCACAGGTGTTACAAGTGAAAGTAAATATCAAGTAAATAAGATAAAATGAATAAATCATCTCAAGAGTACTTAAATAATAATAAAAGCAAAGGTACAACAAGTTATTGAGTCAGAAATCGAACGCCGGTGAATCGCAATTCACTTCCTAAGGTTTGTTAGATCGCAATCTCCAGGTCAATCTATGGGCTTACGTTCCCCACTACCTGTGTCTAAGAATTGCCAAACCCCCGATGCAGGGTAGAACACGCTGAACTCCCTGACCTCTCGGACGACAACAATTAACCCAGGTTTACCCCTAGTTCGCAAACCAGGTGGTTGGCATGTTCTTCACCGGGGACTACATCTATCCCACCGAATGTTCTTATCTCAAAAATGAAATCATAAAGTATCATCCATCTCAAAACTATTCGTCAAAAAGAAAAAGGGATGCCACCCGGTCTTATACCCATAATTCATCAAAAATAATTCTTCAAAAATCCTCAAAATAGTAACTTATAAAGTACAACAAATATCTGCAACCACAATACTTTGAACATCACTAAGCATCAACAATGATAATGAAATAGTTTTTACAGCACTAACAGTATCAATCAGAAATGCATCACATCAAATAAGATCACCAACTACAAGTCGAGCACACGTACAAGAACATACGAAAAATTACACCACACAAAACTGTGCGCTCGGCGCATGAGCTTGTGCTCAGCGCCACACTGTGCGTCTGACGCACTGACCAATCTGCGTTTGACGCATCAGCGTGCGTTTGACGTCACCCTCAATTAACTCCAACGCTAATTAAAACTGCAAAACGTACACGACTAATCATTTTTGTATAAACCAAAGGTAAATATAATGATACTCAATAATAACCACAGTAACCTACATATCATCAGCTTCCAAGAACATAAAAGGTCTCAATTAATTTCTGATTATTAAACCCTTAAATAATTAAAAAGAATATCCTCAAACTCTTAACAAAAACACAATAAAAATTATTAAACTAATAAAATCGATCAGTGAATTACCACAAAAATTATAATGACCATTATAACTCTACTGACATAGTACAAATTTTATTTAACTTTTGGACTCTAAAAGTAATTTTAAACGTTAATTTACAGAATACTCAATAAAGCCAATAAAATAATTAAAAATAGAAAATGCAAAAATAGATAAATCAATTAAATAAACCCGTAAACAGTAGTAAAAAATTATTCCAAGGCATGAAATACATACTAAACACATAACATGCTTCAAGAAAAGTAATTTCAGTAATTATAAAATTCTTTCAATAATTAATTTACAAATAAGCCATAAATACACGAATTACCAAATAAATCAAATAAATAAGAAAACTCAAACGAAAATTATTTTGCTGCACATAATATTCACACAGAATACATCAAGAATACTCACGTAAATTTTCATCAATAATTTCATATAAAAAGTATTTTTAACAATTCCTAGCGTAATAATCTAATACCGAATAATACCCTAATCACTATCATTTTAAGATAACTACTAGTTACCTAGATCGTCGGAGGCAAGCTTAAAATTACTGGACAATCCCGATATATACGTGCACCCTTCTTCTTCTTCAAACCTCAAAGCACCACGTACAAGAAAGAGGCAAGTAGAACAAGTCACGAACAATTGATGAAGAAAAGAAATGGAAAAATTTGAGAGAGAATAATGAAGATGATGATGTCCGAAATTTTTGTAAGAATGGCAGCAAGGAAATTCTGATTTTAATCAGATTTTTGGGGTGGTTAAAAGAATAAATAAAAGGATTTAATAAGAGAAATGATGAGGGGGTTATGGAAGTTGAAAAATACAAAAAGTCACTAAACAAAAATGAGAGAAGAAAAATAATATCTCCCCCTTCCCTCCATAAGGCCGGCTGACCCAAGCCCAATCCACACCAAATATTTTCGGTCCAACTCATCAAAGATCCATGCGTCAAAAGTCCGTTACGCGATAAATCGATAAATTCCTAAATCGTGCTTAAACTTTGAAAATACTTAATAGTAAAAATAATTCTAATAAAATATATTATAAATACAAATATAAATATAATACACACACTTAACACGCCATATAATAAAAATAATTCGACTCCCAATAAATATAAAAAGATCGAAATCACCAATTTAATGAAAATAATAGTTTTGGGGAAAACTTTCGCGAAAAACTAGGAGCAAAATTTTGGGGTGCTACATGGTGTCTAGTAGCTGCATGTCCTAATTAAAAGTCTTCAGGGTGACGACCCCCACAGTTTAGAGACAGTCGATTGTGGTGACCCCTCCCTAATCGTGTTCACTTTCCCCATAAAAATAAAAATAAAATGATGATGATCGATAACAATGTTGAACCAATAGAGAGAACTATTATGATATTAAAGGAAGCAACGCAGATGCGAGTATTTGATGTAACTTAAATAAGTTAAGTAATGTGTTGCTTCTTATTTTCTTTTGGGAAGGGTCATTCGAGATAAAGTGATTGCAAAAGAAAAACTAGTTCTAGCCACCATAATATTTTCCTAAAATTCTACTTTGTACTCAACTTTGCTGACTTGTGTTTTGTTCTTTGAACCTGTCCCGATGGGGGCAATTGGTTATCGTCTTGCAGGTTACTGTTAATGTTTATGTATGGATGTCAGATGCTCTTGTGAAGAGTAGAATTGTCTGTTTCTTGTTGACATGGTGGATACTATTTTGAAAACATTGTTGTAATTTGGGTTTGTAATATTTTATTTATGAAGTTAAGATAGTTAATTTGTAACTAAATTTTAATAGTTTCATGTTGAATAATGCTCAATCTCTTAAGTCTAAGCTTAAGGGGGATTCCAAGTAATAGTTCGCCCAATTTTAGAGCTTTAACTATTATATAGATATTTAATTAAGCAAGTATTATGGTGTGGGCCATTACATGTCTGATTTAGATGGGGCCAGGATCTGTTCGGGTTATTTTATATCTCAGGTTAACTTTGGGTTGCCATTTTCATATTCGATTTAGGTCTGATTCAGGTCTCAGATTAGGTCGTTTGGGTCGGTTCATTTGGGTTGGGTCGGTTTTGCCAGGTGTTTTTTACAAATAAATGAGAAACTAGATTGCCAGGTCTAAAAATGACTCTTCGAAGGTAGTCGTGAAAACCGTGGAGCTGATGTAGCACTGCGCATTGCCGTTCTCTCCACTGCACAGAAATGTGGAGGTGGCAGTAAACTCATTTTTAAAACCCTAATTTCTCATTTCTCTATAAATAGGCTACATGATCTCTGATTTTTTTTTGCACGTTTTTACATATCATATTTCCAGACTCTATCACTCTCATACTCTCTTAGCATTTTCAATATTCAAATGAAGCTCTGCCAAAATATTTTCAAAGTGTAAAGATTGCTCCTTTAGACGTCCATTACCCCTTAAGACCTAGGCGACAAAGGTTAATTTCTGGTGGTCCTTACTTTAATTCTTCTATTCCTCTTTAAATTTTCATGTAGTTAGTAGTTACTAACAAGTGTTTTGTGAATTAGCTTTAAAACAATTTTCGTCTTTGTATATATTTCCTCTGATTATTTGTAAGTGATCACATTTCCTTTTACACTTTGTTTGGATAACAATATAGGTGGGAAAGGAAAAGGAGAGGAAAGAAATGGAGTGGGAAGATAGAGATCCATTTTCCCTCAAAATCTCTCCAATTTGGAAGGGATGATATTTATTAGGATTAATTGATAGGAGCAGGCCCAACTATGGCCCCCCTTCCATAATAGATCCCAACTTTGGACTATCCCACACAGGTCCCAACTTTTATACCCATTTGACACGCGTGGACCTTATTGACTGGTAACCTGATAGTAACCTGATGAGAATGTAATTCTCCTTTAATTTCGTTTCTAAAATATTTCTCCCTCCAAAACACGAATACCTATACAAAGCATCAGAACAATAACTCCCTCCTCTCTTCCCAAGCAACTGTCTGAATTCTTCTCTTCCCCCTTCAATTTTACTTAATTTTTCTGTAGTTCTGGGCACTCTTCAATTGCGCAAGTTGGTGTGGCCTGATTTTGGAAGTTTGACATCACAACAACGCAATTCTCAATATCATACTCAATTCTGGGTAAGTTTTAAATTTGAGAACTTTAATGTTTTTAATTTCGTAATTTTAGGGTTAAGTGCAGTTGGTTAAGTGAACTCTGTGAAAGGTAGAATTTTTCTTGAATATGTGGTTAAGTGCACTCTGTGAAAGGTAGATTTTTTATTATTTTGCCAAATTTTATGACTTTGGGTTCCATTATTGTTGTTTATGCATTTGGATTATAATTGTTGTTGTTGTTTGATGAATCACTAAGATTCAATTGCCTGTGGTGTAATGTATGTGCTGGATTTACTATATGCTTTCAGGTGGTAGTTTGTAATGGAGCAAAGTGTGACTTTGCATTTTCATCATGGAGGGGTATTTAAGAAGAATAAGCTGGGTTGTTTAGAGTATTTTGGTGGGGAAATTAGGACTTTTTTAGTTGATCCTGACGAACTGTATTGGTGGTATTTGCTTGAAATGGTTAAGAAATGTGGGGGTTATAATGTGGTAGATGAAATTTTCTACTTGATACCAAAGAGGAAGTTTGATGATGGGTTAAGGAGAGTGTATAATGACAAGGAAGTGTTAGAAATGGGTGCCATAGTGATAAAACATAGGTGCATTGATTTGTTTGTCAAACATGGGGTGGATCAACCTGATTTCATTACATTCTTAGATGGAAGTGAAGGACCTCAGAGTGAGGTAAGTAAGCCCACTGGGCATGGTGATGGAATTAAGCCAGGCCCAACTACCAGTAAGGGAAGTAAGCCCACTGATCCTAATGAGCCCAGTGAAGTTGCTCAGCCCATCACAGGTGAAGGGAGCCAGAAAGGGGAAGGTGTTGAAAGTAATGACAGAGAGAAAGCCCTAAAAAAAACTGGTCCCCCTAAAAAGTTGACCCCACATAGGAAGGTCACAAAACCTAAAGAAAGGGTCCCACCTGGTTGTCCCACACTTAGGTCAAGTCCTAGAAATCTACCTGAGGTATCATTAATTGACCCAACTGAATTTTTTGCCCCTCCTTCATCTGCACAGTCATATCCTACTCCCATTGCACAGCCTCACAGTTCAAAAATAAACCCTTCATCACAGCCACAAACTGGTCAACCTATAACTACTTCCCCTACTCCATCTGCACATCCAGATCTATCCTCACAGGCTCACACTTCAGTCCATCACCCTCCTGAACAGCCTAGTACTTCTGTCCCTCTTCATGAGCCTGATACAACAAGCAACCTACCACCTGATTTCTTTGACTGGTATGATAACGACCCGGATAGTCCAATTCCATACAGCCAATTATTTGAGGATGATCAAGGAGAGGGTTCAGGTGAGTCTGATGCTTTGTATGAGCCAGAATCTGATAGTACAGATGTTGATTTAAATGATTTAGACCTAGAGGAGGAGGTGTTAGATGCAGATGAGGAGTTGAGAGATGGTGAGCAGTTATTTGAGAGTGCTATTCCAGAGGATGGTGAAGCAAGTGATGATGATGAGTTAAGGGAGGCAAGAAACAGAGTGAAAAGGTGTACAAGCAAGTTGTTTGAGCTTGCTCAAGAGCTTCAAAAGGAAGCAGCTTTGGGTGGTAATGCTGGTAGTAGACAAACAGGAAATAATGCTGAGGAGAGAAATAATGCTGATGAGAGAGTTGAATGTCCGAGTGAATATGAGGACAAGTGATGAGGCCGAGCTCACTCCGGGGAAAGTGATGAAGAAGACTTAAGTGGTAGGAGAAGGAGACAGAGAAGGGTAGTGGTCGGTGAGCATACCGACTTCACTAACTTTGAGTGGAAAGTTGGCTACGTGGTTTCCTAATAGAGAGGAGTTCAGGAAAGCAGTTGCTAAGTTTGCTGTAGTTCAAGGGAAGAACTTAACTTTTGCAACTAGTAACAAGAATAGAGGCCAAAGAATGGAAGTTAGATGCTTGACTAGCTGTCCCTTCAGACTATATGGATCATGGGACACTAGGAGAGCATGCTTTGTTGTTAAATCTTTGAATGGTACTCACACCTGCACAAGAGACATGGAAAGAAATAGACAACTTAAGTCTACTTGGATGGCTGCTCAATTCCTTGAAATCTTCAAGAGCAGACCACACCGGCCAAAAAAGGAAATCATTGAGACAGTGAGAAGAGCATTCAGGGTGGTCATCAAGAAAGACTTGGCTTACAAGGTTAAATATCATGCTCACAGAATGTTGCATGGCTCTATGAGAGAGCACTATGCTAAGCTGGGTAGGTATATTGCAGCTTTGAAGGATGGAAACCCTGACACTGTGATTACATTGGTGAATAATCCTATTAAGAAGGGACCAACACCAAGTGTTTCGAGAGGATTTTTGTCTGTTTTGATGGTATAAGGAAGGGCCGGATAGAGGGTTGTAGGAAACTGTTGTGTGTAGATGCTTGCTTCTTGAAGACTTTTCTTGGTGGCCAGCTACTTGCAGCAGTGGGCGGGATGGAAACGATCAGATGTATCCAGTTGCTTGGGCAGTGGTAGAGGGAGAGAACAATGATAGCTGGGTTTGGTTTTTCACTGAGTTGCAAAACTGCTTGCAGTTGGGAGATGGTACTGGTTTGGCTTTGATTTCAGATGAACATCAGGTGAGTCAAAACATGCTTTGATTTCCTACTTATTACAACATATTTAACATGTTTACTTATTGCTTTGCTTTTACTGTGGCAGTCTATTTTACATGCTGTGGCAACACTCCTTCCAAGTGCTGAACACAGACATTGTGCCGAGCACATTTTTGCACACTGGCACAAAGATTTCAAAGGAGATGAGATGAAGAATATTTTCTGGAAGGCTGCAAAATCATACAATATGTCTGATTACAATGAAGCTTTGGAAGAGATGCAAGAACTCAATCCTGATGCTGTTGTGGGTTTCAAAAGCTATAATCCTAGGTTGTTTTGCAGAGCTTTCATGGACACCAACACAAATGTGGATGTGGTTGTCAACAATCTAGCAGAGACCTTTAATGGATATATTATCCAGGCTAGAACCAAGCACCTCATTTATATGCTTGAGGAAATTAGGACTTCACTCATGCACAGGTGGTTGTAAAAAGACAAGAAATGGAGAAGAGCCAAGCTCAAGTCTGCCCTAGGATCCAAGTTAAGCTTGAGAAATCCAAAGAATTAGCTGCCCTGTGTCACCCAATACCATCTTCAGCTACTGTCTTCCAAGTGGGGTATGAAATGGACACCCTATCTGTTGACTTAGAGGCCGGATCTTGCACATGTAGGAGATGGGATATAACTGGGATCCCTTGTGCCCATGCAAAGGGCTTGTCTCTTCATGTACCACTACAAAGCGAGGATTATGTAGCTGATTGGTACAAGAGAGATACCTACCTAAGAGCCTACAACAATTCAATCCCTCCCTGTGTAGGTGAAAGGCACTGGCCTAAACTAGATTGCCCTCTACAGCCACCCCCAATCAAGGTAGGGCCAGGCAGACCAAGGAAAAATAGGATCAAGGATCCTTTTGAAAACCCAAAGAAGCCTGGTAAGCTGACCAAACATGGGGTTTAGATGCATTGCAGTGTGTGCAAAGGCAAGGGCCACAACAAAAGAAGATGTCCAAACAAGGACAATGCAGGCCCTCAAAGAAAAAGGCAACAAACTGGCCAATCATCCAATCAGGCTTCCACATCAGCCCAGCCCACTCCTTCAACTCAACAAAGTACATCGCCCAACCCACTCCTTCACTCAAGAACCGAATGTGACTGCCCAACCATCAAGAACTGGCGCAAATGGCGGAACCATAACAGGAGGAAGGGGTGTCAGAGGAAGAGGAGGCAGGGGCAACAACAAGGGGTGCTTGGAACCGGTGGCGAAGGGGTGGTGGAAGGAATGGGGGTAGGGAAAGGGTAAGTTTTGTTTATTACTCTCATAAAATTCTGGCATGATATATGTGCATAACTAACATCATTTATGTACACAGGTACCAGCAGGGGTTGGTGTTTGGTTGAGCAATAATGGTTCAACTTATGTGAATGGAAGACTGCAAACAGCTCTAGGAAGCCAAGCATCCAGTTAATTATGTCCAGTGGCACTTGTAGCCAAACATCATTTTGGATTTGGGTTGTTTTTTTAATTTGGGTTTATGTCACCCTTTTGACCCTAACAATAGGATTGCTTATGTTATCTTCAGCATTTTGTAAACAGTTGTTTGTGTGTTTTGCCAATACAAGAAGGTTTGGTTTATGATGAATCTCTTTAATGTGATGCTTGTATATGATATTTCATTGAGTTGAGTTATGATGAACACAAACAAAAACAACAACCTTTACAAACAGCAACCATGAGGTGCAAAAAAGGGCTTCATTTCATTTCATAACCAAAAGGCAAACAATACATTACATATCCATTTGTTTGCATAACATCTTTTTTTGACCCTAACAACTAAGCTAAAAAAACAGCAACAATTACAAACAGCAACCAAGATAATCCTAAGCCTATCATAGCATATTTTTCTCCCTTGGCATTCTTCACAGCTTCAACACGCATTTTCATCATTTCTCCCTTCATCTCTTGCAGTGCTGCCTCCATCTTGTCTTTCTTCAATTTCAGTTTGTTGAACTTTTCCTCCACCACCTTAAACTGCAATTCTAGGTCTGAAACAGTTGTGTATTGCTCCAACAATTTTGTTTGCAAATCCTCACACCCACTGCAAGGTCCAGCACCACAATTAAGCTCCCATTGAAAGAAACCACAATCAGAGGGGCCCTGCATTCAATTCGAACCCTGATTTGTTACCCTCAAACCATTAAAACCCTAAACCCGAAAAAGGAAAAAAAAGTGAAGCAAAATTTACTAATGAAACAATGAAATTCAAAGACATAATCTTTAACAACTTACAGGCCACTTTGAGCACCCATAAAATCTCTTTCCGAAATTCAATGTATTTTTACAAGTCCTAATTATCGCAGGAATCTCATGGTTGCACTTCACGGGGATGTTTCTTGCACTTGCTCTTGAATTAATTGACCCAGAACCACCAGAGATTTGCGCTGCCATTGGAGAAGATTTGAAGGAAAAGATTTGAGCTTTCTACAGGGGAAGGGGGAAATGCACAGACAATATAAGAAAGGGGGAAAAGAGAGGGAAAAATGCCATGTGAGTCAACTAAAAAGGTCACGTGACTAATGTTCACCGGTATTAGGAGGTTAATGACCTGAAAGGTCCACGCGTGTCAAATGGGTATAAAAGTTGGGACCTGTGTGGGATAGTCCAAAGTTGGGATCTATTATGGAAGGGAGGCCATAGTTGGGCCTGCTCCTATCAATTAATCCTATTTATTAAAGAGGCATGAAAAATGGATCTTTTCCTCTCCCTCCCCTTCCTTCCCTTAATCCCTTATCCAAACAAGGCAACTTCTTCCCCTCCCTTCCCCGCTCCCTTTCTCTCATATCCAAACAAAGTGTTAAGAAAATATCACAATAAGTGACACATAACTCTAAGTGGTAAAGAAATTCTCATTATTTACATTTTTGCCATTACCTAATATTTTCACCTTCCTAATCTATACATCAAATAACTACCTAATTCTCACCTAATCTCAAATCATTTCATCAATGATCACTTTCCTTTTCGACCCCCACCCCCTCATTTATCCCCTAACCCCCCATTTTGTCCCACTAGTCCTCTTATTTTCCTCATAATCTGGATCCTTTATTGAACCCCAACTTAACCCTAAAACTAAGAACCTTAAAATTGAAATTTGTGGCCTCTTTCTCTCATTTTCTCTAATATCTTTCTCTCATCTTCTTTCTTCTGCTCTCTGATCTCTTCTCCCGTCTTCTCTTCTATGATGTTGAGTTTTTAAAGATCCTAACTTCGAAATTGACAACCTCTTTCTTCTCTGATCTCTGTGGTTTTGTGAAGAAAAAACTCAACCCCTAGATCTGGAATTTTGCGAAGAACAAAAAACCTTAACCCTAGATATGGTTTTGTGTTTTCTGGAAAATTCTACATGGTAACCCCAAAGTTTTTAGGTTTCTATATAGTAGCACTTTTCAAATGCAATTATATGTGGTTACCCCAAGTTTTTTAATTATTCTATTACATAGCCTTATTTTGTGATTTGTCGTGAAGTCGCATACTCTGATTACTGACTTACCCTTTTTACTTCCCACTAACGTCAGTTTCTCTTCCCCCAAGCTATAACCCATTTCCCTCCTTTTTCACCTATAAAAGATCACACTCCCTTCATCTCTTTTATTATAATCTCTTCTCTTATCTTCGAACAATATGAACTCATCATCTTCAAGAAACACCATGCCAGGTCCTGCTATGACCATGGATGGAAGGCTGAAGTTGATGAAAATCAAGAGTTGCAACAAGTGCTTCCCTTCGAAGTTGTTGGAAATTTCTACTTCAAATAGCTAGGATAAAACACATGCGATTGAAAACAAAGAAATCAAAACACACTAACAACAAAACAAAGCACATCTTTCTAACAAATTATTAAGGTCAAATGGAGTGAAACTGAGTTGTTTATGGCATACTACAATTGAATATCCAAAAAAATTGAGCTTTTCTCCCAAACACGAAATTCACAAATCCTAACCCTAATAACACGAAATTAGGCCACTTGAACATAAAAGTGGGTAGAGCATAACAAAATAGGTTAAGGCACTAACCTTATTTAAGCAGTTACACGTGAAATAACACATGTTTAATGTCAAATCACCAAAAAAGGCTATATCATAGAAAAATTTAAAAACTTGGGGCTACCACATATAATTGCATTTGAAAAGTGCTACCATATAGAAACTTAAAAACGTTAGGGCTGCCATTTAAAATTTCCTTTTTTTCTTGGTTATGTCTTCGTGTAATACAATAGATTACATATATGCTCCTAATGACATGGATTCTGAAGATAATGGCTAAGAAAGCTTAATAAACACAGATGGTTCATATTACACCTTAACAATGGTTCTTGATGATGTTTGTGCTGGGTTAGAAACTCCTACATAGAAGTTTAAGCTGCTTTAAAAGTATAAAAGCCCAAAATTAAAAATGGTTCTATAGAGGGGAGATATTAGTATTTTGGTAAAAAGAAAATGGAAGTCCAAGAGTCTTCCCTTCCTTTGCCCTTTAAGTCCAAAAAAAAAGGCGATTACTAGGAGTCTTAAACTGTGTGGGTAGAAAGTCAAAATACTAAAAAAAAAAAAAAAAACCTTTGAAATTGATCATCTAACCCTGAGTTGGTGATATCTTTCTTACTAACTTTTGAATTTCATTTCGTTTTCTTGTTGATCTTGTATCATTTTCTTTTTTGTTCTACTTATTTAAGTTGTGTTTTGATTCTTAATATGTGGTCAATTTTCATGATTTAAGTTGGTTGATTCTTCATTTGTGGTCAATTTTCATGATTTATAGTTCTCTTGTTCGTTGCATTGATTCTTGACCTTTGGTTATCTTGTTGGTTCATTCTTTTGTTTTTGAAGTTTGGTTGAATATTAATCTTGGTTCTTTGGTTTAGTTTTTTGTAATATTTGTATGAATAATGGCTGCAAAAAGAATGAGCCAAAAGTTGAATAAATTTCAATTTGTTGGTTTGAATCCAAAGTTTAAAAAGCACGGGTACTTTACTTGGTCCTCTTCCTTTTTTTTTTTTTTTTTTTTTTTTGAAAAAAATCAGGTACTTGGGCTAAAAGGAGCTACTATTTTTTTGCTAAATTCTACATTTAATTCTCCTAATATATATATATATATATATATATATATATATATATATATATATATATATATATATATATATATATATATATATATATATATATATATATATGTAGTCTCAACTTTCTCTTTATAGACTCCTTGATATTCCTTTACCTTCTCTTTGTGTCACTTAAAAAGAAACAAATATAATCTTTTTCTTATTTTCATTATGTTCGTTTAACATGATTTATTGCTTTCAATCACCTCACGTGATTTATTATTTCTATTCAAAGATTGGATTTCATTATCCTCATGCCTAAAAAGAGAATGTGAATGACTAGATCTAGGAACTTTTGTAATTTGATTGCTTAATAAACATGTTACCAAAAATTAGTCTTTTGTGTAAATTATCCGACTTTAGATTAAATATTTTTAGGGTGCTTGAGTAATGTTGCATGGTTGTTTATTAGCATATATAAATAATAAAATCATGAATCGTGCTCAGAAGAGGCCAACAATGGGGATGTTTGATTCATGATCTTACTCGTACCTTCACCCCTGAACTCGATATTTGATTAATTGACCTTCGATTTGAAGTCATGACAAGGAAACCTACATCGAATAAGCCTTTTTTCGTTATCCCTTTGGTTGTCTCTTAATATTAAAATCTAATTAGGTTTATGAGTCTTTCTCTAAAGACTTGTTTGCGACTTATTTCTTCCTTACAAAATAAAACACTTCAATGAGTTTAGTCGGATCTGCGCTCATACCGCATAGGCTCGAAATCGGGCTACAATTGGCGACTACTCTGCTGAGATTCTTTTAAAAACTTTTTTTATAATGAGTGGATGAAATTTGAGCAACATGATTCATAGTGTTTTTATGATTTTAAATAACATTTTTTTGGCTTTCTATATTGCATAAGCTACTTCAGAGCGCGGTTGTAATGCTTCTAAGTGAAAGTCACGCCCCATTTAGTACATCCAACCCGAGAGTTTGCGTTTTATCAATCCAAAACAGCTCCTGGCCAACAGTGGTGGAACTTAGTCAAAAGAAGGCCTACCAAACCATCGCAATTGTGTTTTACTCCTAGCTTAAGGCATAGAGGAGGAACCAGTCGAACAAAAAATAGAAAGTCTTCTCCAAACCCTAACCCTCCAAATTCTCTCACTACTGCTCTTTTTCCCTTCTCCCTTTCTTCAACAATGAGGGTTTGCCATGCATGTTTTTGTCCCTGGTAAGCCCCTTCTCCTCTCTTGTTTTTAGTTTCTAGTTTGTTCTTTTATTTTTTTTGAATAAGTTAGTCACTCTTTATTAGAGTTTCTTATGTCCTGCTATGAGAAGTTTCTTCTTCTCTGTTGTGGAGGTCTCATTCTCCCTTATGGGAGTTGTAAGTCTAGTTTGTTTGTTTGTAGGTATGGAAATTGTTCTTATAGGTTGAAGTTCAAGACTATCGACATAAAGGTATTATTGGAAGCTCGGATGTGGTCAACATTGTTAGATCAATAATGTTTTTTCTCCAAACTATGTCAAAATGATAGATGGTTCCATTAATAGCTGCTTGATTCAACAAATACAAGAAGCTTGTGCTACTTTGGTCCATCTGGTTCATTATAATTTCATCGAAGACGAAGTTGATTTAATCTTATTTGATTCTATTTTGTTTTTCTTTAATACCTATTGTAGATGTCGTTAGGCCTTCATCTAATGAAATTTCTCTTTAAAATTAAGGCATGGAGGAAGTCTTAAACGTGGCCATCTTTTTAAGCAAAGGCATGAAGAGTTGGATCAACCTCTTAGTCATTGACCTAAGCCTAAACTAAACTATACAATAGTGTTCGAACATAAATCTTGACTTTCGGTCAGAACTTGCATCCTTTTTACGTTCCTACCTTTCTACTTGTGCCTTTTATGCTTGTTGTAAATCTAAGTTCATTAATTATGCATTACGTTGTTCTCAAAACCAACAAAACACTGATAAGTGCATTTCTAACGCACTTTATGGACTCATTTTAGCTTATTTTTATCCTCTTTCTCCCCTTTCTTCCCTCATTCTTCTCCCTTTCCCCTTCTATTTCATCCACTTGATCATTCTTGATCATAGTGACATTTTGCTAGATTTTCAGTCTTTTTTTACCAAATTTCGAGTACATTTGCTTTCACCCTGTTTTGCCATGTTCTTAATATAGGTGGGACTACCTAGACGACTATGAGTTGTAGAGTCGGCAAAAGAAGCAATGAAAATAGAGCACACGTTGAGAAATAGTGCGCTCACACCATGCCACATGTCCGCTCGCACAAAGGAGCACATAGCACAATAGAATCTTGTACAGGGAACTTCAAATGGACATAACTTCCAAATCGGATGAAGGTAATTCCAGTTGAAGGTGAAAGCTTGTTTCGATAGCTTTCCAATGACTGGCCATAAGCTTGATTTGGATCTAAAACAAAGGAGTTATGCGCGTTTTAAGTTGAATTGTCCGACCAGAGCAGAACAGTTGGTGTGCCCGCACCAGCTAATGAGGTGCTCCTGCACCACTTCCTGAGGTGTGCCCGCACCTTTCGACATATTGTTGTACTTCGAGATCAGTGTGTTTGCTGCACCTGCATCTATTTGTGCGATGCACCCGCACCATTTATGTTCCATCAAAAATTGAAAGGCCTCGTGCCTAATTAAAACAGTAGTTAGGTTTTATTTTTAAATTATATATGCTTGATTCCTAAAGTTTATTAGAGATATATTTAGGGTTCCTCTTAGAGAGAAACACATTGAAGCTTTGTTAATCAGAATTTCTTGATTAAAGTTAGTTGATTTCTACATCTACAAGGTACATTGATTAATTTAATTGCAAGTTTTCATCTTTTTATTCATTATTCTCATTGTTATTAATTCTCTCTTCTTCCATAGTTATAGATCTTATAGTTTATAGTTTATTAATTGCTTATTTTCATCATATAAATAATTCATTAATCATGTTTAGCCGTAGATTAGTTATAAATTTAAGATTCGATTCCATGATTAGTGAGTAGTCTCCTATCTATGTGTTATTTCAGTAGGAACACTACAAGAGGGGGGTGACTTGTATGTGTAGAAATGAACGTACTTTTTGCGGAATTATAAAACTGAAATAGAAAAACAAGCTAAAGGAACACGAGATATTTTTACGAGGAAAAACTTCATGGCCCCAACAAGAAGAAACAACCTCGACCACGGATTTTAAACTCAACACTTTCAGTAATTAGGCCAAACACCTTTGTTACAACCTAATTAGACTTAGGGCCACAACTTGAGTTCCTAAACTCAAGTTCCTGTATAGTAGTTCCCTTAACAACCATTCCTCTCAACTTCACTCGAAGTTATCTCACTTTAACTTGCTTCACTCAAAGCTTCTCTATACGGAATTTCACTCAAAATCCCCTTACCCCAAAACCAAAATTACAATGAAAAGTAAACTTAATGGAACAGAGTAAGAAGGTAAGGAATAAATAGATTATAAGAGAATGAAGGTACTGACACTTTAATTACATAAGATCACTTAATCACTTAGTAAGTCACAATTTGAAACTTAATTGGACTTGTATATTTATAGCACTCATTGTGTGAAACGTGGGATTAAACATGTATTAGTGGTTTAAAACATTAACCCATGTTGTTCCTTAGCTTGAGGAACAAGCTCCATGATCTCCCACAAACACCACGTTCAATTAGAACGTGTGCAACAACCTAGTAATAACTTCCTACAATTTAGCAGTTACTTATGCATTTCCTAAAAATTTTCAGTATTTCCTGAAGGCTATTTTAATTTAATAAAGCCAAAATTAAAATCCTTATAACAAACAATATCTAAAAAGATTTTCTTTAAAACAAAAGGATTTTATTTTTCAAATGAGATAAATTTTTTTACATAAAAAGATTTTCTTTAAAACCGACTTTAATCAAATAAAATTTGTAACTTAATCTTTCCTAAATTTTAGCCTTTAAAAACTCAACAGATACCTTTTAACCGTTGCACGTTTTATACCATTTTATGACTGCTACTTAGTTCCCTTATCTTAGATTAGTTGTACCAACATGATGTTCCTTACAGAGCAACATACAGACATTCTCATTGCACAACTAGATGTTCCTTACCAAAACATACTCGTTCCTTACATAGGAACTAAAAGACAAAAAGCCTCGCTTGTTCCTTTTGCTCCAATGTAACTCCAGGTGCAGTTCCTTGAGCATCTTTACTTAGTCTTCAAAATTCAGTTTGATTTCTTCTTAGGCTTAGTATTCTCTTTGCTCAATTTGGTGATACCTTGCAGATTTCCATTCACTCAACAATTTGTTAGTTTATAACTTAGTTTGTATCTTTGGTTCTTTATCATCATCAAAACTAGGGTACAACATTAAGGTTAGGGTGAAAGTATGAATTAAGGTTTTCATGGATTGATAATGTAATTGTGGTGATTTAATGATGATTATGCATTGATCTTGGTGTTTTGATGTCTTAGCATAGATATTGATCACATTTATACTTTGGTATTTTGAACTCTTTTATCATCTCCCATGAATCAACTTAATTTCTAGGCCAAGATATTGGGTAGAAATTTAAGGGGATCCTTTTATTAGGGGTTTTCTGTATTTATTAGATCTCTTAATCGATTAACTAAAGACCATTCGAGAGACGATTTAGTTGATTGATTAAGCGATATTATTCTTGAGAACCATTCGAGAGAGGACTTGAGTATTTTAGAGGAAATTTAAACCTTGCATAATTGTCGCCTTTGAATCACGATTGCATAAATGATCATTATCTCGCTTTGATTTATACTAGTAGCCTTAACTCTAGTGTTTTCTCATTGGTATTTTAGTCTCATATATTTTTTTTCTAGTTTTTTTTTTCATCTTAGTTAGTTAATAGTTGTCACAAAACCATTCTCAAACCCAAAATAACCTTCAATTAAGCAATTTAAGCTAGTTAGACTTTGATTAATCCCAATTTCCCTGTGGATCGACCCTTGACTTCCCTTTACTACATTCTTGGTAATTGCTTGTTAGGTGTTATATATATTGTTTGAAAATTGATTTTTGGTGCCTTAACAACATACTAAAAATCTATTATCAAATATTAATAATGATCAATACTTTGGCAAAACTGCCAAATTGCACGCCTGAGTGGCGAGCGCGACGTGCATCCTGCTTGTCTGCCGCACATATCCACTTTGTCTCGTGCAGTTCCTTTTAGGCGAAATATCGACAGTTTGCAGTCCATTGAACACATCCTAGGATCATAATCACTTTTAGGCTATATCTTAAACAAAACCCATCTTAAATCAAGGATTAAACAAAACTTATGATGACTTTTACCCCGCTTCAATTAGCTGCTTACTTAGGGGAAAATGAAAGTATTTAGGGAGATTAAGCAGCCGATTAGAGATGTCGTCACTTAGGGGTATCAGTTACATCTCCCAAGGCAAACACGATACTCCCAGAGGATTTAGTTCCGGAAGCCAAACGATGTAAATCTTTATTACATATTACATTACAAACTAAGGCTCCAAAATAAACATTTACAAGATATATACATTATTACATAATCATTCTTAATATCAAATAGGTAGTAATATGGAGCAACACATTTTCCACACATACATGTACACATAACCAAGCAACCCTAAGTAGTAAGGATCTAACCTTCTCGGATTAGTCCTTTAAACAATTGAATCTACCCCCACTAGGACAGGTTCAAAGAACAAAATAACTCAGTAAAAATCTGGTACACAAGTTCCATAACTTAAAGAATATAAAATAGTGGCTGAAACTATTATGTTCATCATTAATCTTTCAAATCAACATTCATATAAAATCCAATCCTTATAGGAAGAGAGGTGAAAACATTTCATACTTCAGAATTCCTATAAGATATGCAACTTGAAACATATTCTCTCAAAGATTGTACTTTACATATGTATCATAACGAAGAAGATGACGTGAATAGAGAGGAGATTACGCCATAATTTTCTGGACTTTTGAGGGACGTATTACGTTCTGCTTGCAAGACTTTTGGGACATATACCCATATTCACATAATGTTTTTCATCGCTGCTTCCACAACTTCTTCCTCTACAAAGCATAGTTAAATCATTTAGTTCATAGTTTCGCAGATCCATTATCTATCGAGTTCAAAACAACTTGAAATATCCTTGAAAACTTTGTAAACCAAAAGCTCTAAATATCTACTTGGTATGCAAAGTTCCCACATAATTAGAGTTCCATAGGCAAAGTTTTAACATTGTCAAAAACGACTCAAAATTACCATGAAATTGAGAGAAGTAATTTAACGGATTCCTACACTTAGAAACTAAGATTTGAAGATATTGAAATAGGTTTAAGCTATATTAATTTATGGTTAGCACACTTGAAATTCTAATGCAACTGTTTTTGTAAATTAAATTAATGATTTACATAGAATGGGGTGTGGCTCAGACATAATTGATGGAGTTGAAGATACGGTCGGAGGTATTGTGGCATAAAGGGAATATATCCGGAGTTGTTTTTTACGGAGTGCTGCTACTGTTTGTTAAGAAGCAGGATGGGTCCATGAGGTTAGGTATTGATTATCGGGAAAATTAACAAGATCTAATTAGGAATTAGTATATGGTACCAAGAATTGATGATTTATTTTATCAACCAAAAGGTGTAGGGGTATTTCTCTATATAGACGTGGGGTCAAGATATCACCAAATGCGCGTTGCTAATAAAGACATTTTAAAACAACATTTCAGACCGTGTATAGCCGCTATGAGTTTGTGGTGATGGGGCATTTGGTTTTAATGTGCCTCACTAATAGAATAATTGTATATTGCTGCGGTTTTTAAGGGGTTTATTGCTGCAAGTTTCACACTGCCGCAAATCAAGAGCATCAATAGGTTTTTAAGATATTGTTGCTGTTCTAAAACCACATAAATAGGTTCACATAACATTGTGGCTCCTCTAAAAGATGGCAACAATAGGTCGCACATGGGAAGCATACAAGAAGGTCAGCCTATTGCTGCAGTTGTAGCCGAAAACCGCAGCAATAGGTACCGGTAAATTTTTTTTGCTTTTAGCAAAATTCTGGCTACTTTAAGTGATTTGTTGTAAAGTCCAACAGGTAAAATTTTATCGAATCTCAATTTTTGAGGAGAAACACATAGTAACATACAACCAAATTCTTTCATCAACACAAGATGTTTATACAAACAATCCTTAACAAAGGAAAAAAGCAAAATCCTAGATATGAAAAATAAAGCCTTAGACTAAGATAAATACCAAAAATTTTAAAAAATTTCAGATCTAAAAATGAAAAAAAAAAATTAGACAACCCTTAGTCGCTAAGGTCATCTATGTGCCGTCCTTTGAGATTCCACGTGCGAAAATTTCCCTACATTATTTCGGCTAATTATTATTCATATGTCGATATTTTTTATTATCAATTAACTAAATACAGATTGATCAAAAATAAAATAAAAAAGAAAATGAAAGAAAAGAAACCTAATTGAGGGTATCTTCACCAGCTTTAATTTGTGTTCATCGGATTAGGACTAAGAGCGGCCATGATCCATAATTTTGCAAAATTGATCGAAATTTTGAAGATGAAAATCAAATGTAATAGTACAGTAGTAACTGAACTATGAACAAAGATTAAAGAAACTAAATATTTTTTAAAAACAAATTGATTGGAGAAATATAAACTAGTCTTCAACCTATAGATGCGATACTTACGGAAACTGCAACAATAAATTAAAATATTAGTAATATTTTGATCTATTGTTACGGTTTCTCTAAGAACTACATCAATAGGTAGTCTTCAACGCTTTTTTTCCCACATAGTACTGTTGAGTATGGGCAAAAAAATGCAGCAATTCAATAGCAGCAATAGGCTTATTTTCTATTAGTGCCTGCAACCTCTTTATGGATTTGATGGAGAGGTACTTCAAGCTGATTTTAGATCATTTTGTAGTAATTGTTATAGATTATATTTCGGTATAAACTAAGAGTCGTGAGGAGCATTTTAGGAAGGTGTTGGAGATCTTGTGAAGTTATATTATAATTAAGCATGTGCGATTTTTTGTCAGGACAACTTATGTTTCTGGGGCATGTAGTTACTAAGGAAGGTATTGCAGTAAACTCTAAAAAAGGTGAGAATAGTAAGAGAATGACTTGCACCAATAAATGTCGCGGAAGTTAGGACTTTTCTGGGTTGGCCGGTTATTATCGTAGGTTTGTAGAGGATTTCTCTCGGAGTGCATTGTCAATCACAAATCCAATTAGGAAAAGCACGAAGTTCTAGTGGATTGAAAAAGTGCGAGAAAGCCTACTGCGGATTGAAGAAAATGTTAATTAGTGCCCTAGTGTTAACTCTTTCGGGAACGAAATGATTTGAAGTTTATAGTGACGCTTCTGAGGAAGGATTGCAATGTGTATTGATGTATATTGATGTAGGATAACTGGGTGATTACTGACACTTCCAGACAATTAAAACCACATGAAAAGAACTATCTGGTTCATGATTTGGAATTCGCAGCTGTTGTGTGTTGCACTAAATTTATGACGACATTACTTATATGGTGTAACCTGCAAAATATACATTGACAATTAGAGCCTGAAATAAATTTTCACTTGGAAAGAAATTAGCATGAGGCTACAAAGATAGATGGAATTGCTATAAGACTATAACAAAATTAAGAAGTAGGATACTGACTGAGGCGCATAGTAGTTCCAATTCTATACACCTAGGAAGAGACAATATGATATAAGATCTCAAAAGGTATTACTAGTCGAAAGGGCTAAAACAAAATGTCCCATTTTTTAGCAAAATGTTTCATATATTAGAAGGTGAAATTTAATCGAAGGGAAATGCCGGGATTGTTGCAGCTGTCGTCAATGCCATAATGGATGCGGGACTCGAAATCTATGGAATTTGTAATTGGATAAGGCAATGACTCCATTATGGTGATCGTGGATAGGTTCACCAAGGCTGTACGATTTACTCCGATAAAGGAAACCTGGAATACAAGATAGTTAGCTAATGTAATCCCCCGCATTTTTATGAATTTTATAAGTATTTTGATAGAGTTTAAAATGTATTTATAATTATATTTAAATTTTTTCAAGAAAAAATTTAACTATAATAATAATAATAATAATAATAATAATAATAATAATAATAATAATAATAATAATAATAATAATAATAATTATTATTATTATTATTATTATTATTATTATTATTATTATTATTATTATTATTATTATTATTATTATGTTGGAGGTCAAATACTTTAAGTTAACAAGTTTTGACTTTATTAAGTCAAAGATTATATAATTTTTAAAAGAGAGTATTTAAATGTTTTCAAAAAGGAGTTATAGTTTCCTAGTTGGAGTAAACTCCCAAAAACTATAAATAGGGATTAGGAGTTCATAAGACAAGTTTATAAACCCTAGTTTCCCCTCTCTATTTTAGGTCCTTTCTCTTTCCTATCTTTTTTCAGCCCTCTCTCCCTTCTCCTCCCTATCACTCGATTTTCTCTCCCTCCTCGCGGTCCTCTCCCCCCCTCCTCGCATCATCATGCTGCCACCGTAGCATCACCGAGCATCGTGACCTTTTCTTCTTCTTCTCTCTTTCTCCTTCCTCTCCCGCCAACACTATCTTATTTTCATTTCTTTTGTTTTCAGTTTCTATTATTATTATTATATATGAGTAGAATAATATTATATTTTATGAAGTAGAGATTATAATATTAATAGTAATTATTTTCAAATTTAAAGGTTTAAACTTTAGAGTTCAAAAAATGTTAAATTGTGAGTTTTATGAGATTTTAAGGATAACATCTTAATACTATATTTATAGTTTAAAAAGGTTGAAATTTTCATGTTGATAAAATGATTTTTCAAGGTTTTAGAGAGCTTTTAATTATTATCGTAATTAATGGAATTCTATTATGCTAGTGATTAATTATTATTATCATTACTTGTAGGAGAAGAATACTCCTTGCGTTACTTTTTAGCGCACCAGGATGGCACATAGGATAGTCTATACAAGGTACATGAATGTCTAAGAGTTTTGGACATAGTATCGTGTACTAGGATCAATTTTGGAACTTAGTAAGTTAGTATCATGCTTAGAGAAACTTTGGTAGTTCTTAGGCAAGATTATTTGCAACGAAATATCATGTTTTTGTTATTGTTGTGTGGGAACATGTGATTACTATTTATTTTATGTTTGTATGGATAATTGATACAAGCGTGTAAAGGGTTTTGATTAGTTATTAATCATGTTTATTTATTACCTATGATTGATAAATGTAATCCATGTGTTAATATTTATTACCTGTTGTAAGGCAAATGTGGATTCTTGAAACTAATCATATAGTATTATATCCCATACTTTATTATTTATTTATTTATTCATTTATTTCACAATCATAGATTCATGATAAAGTAAGTGGAAAGGTATTTCTTAATGACATTGGTTATTGTTGATTTTATTCAACAACTTGGTTTAAAGTAAATATGGTTATGGAACTAGTTGTTCCGTGGTCACTGATATTAATCAATGATAAAAAATATTCTTTTAGTGTTGGTTATGATTGGTTTTGTTTGTTGCGTGTTAGTTTATTTTGTAGCTAATGTTTAATCAATGAATCACTTAGAAGTGGAAGAGAATGAGCACTGAAAACTCTAGATTGTTGCACGCCTGGGGTGAACACTAGGAGTTGGCGTATATGGTGGTAACCCATGGCTTTTCGAGCACGGTTGATCACCGTGTCTCTCTTTTATGTATAATTTTATCGATATCGATTGGTTTTGGGGGCATAAAGACGCGCATGTTGCCTCGTTTTCTTATAGAAGACTGATTTTGGTTTGGACAATTCGTTCATTGCTTATTCAAACTAATTAATTAATCAGGTTATTAGTGGAGTTATGTTTTATTATGGTATTATATGTTTAACCTGCAGAGCATGACCTTTATTTTATTTCTGTAGTATCATATTAGGTTGTTTGTTTATTTATTATTCCTAGACTTTACGTGCTCAACTTTGATGATTTCGTACTTTGTATGTTTGA
This sequence comes from Beta lomatogona, assembly GCA_947646795.1. Classification (NCBI taxonomy): domain Eukaryota; kingdom Viridiplantae; phylum Streptophyta; class Magnoliopsida; order Caryophyllales; family Amaranthaceae; genus Beta; species Beta lomatogona. The sequence goes on along the minus strand of CANSNZ010000017.1, from coordinate 3,276,700 downwards.
TCCTGGCTTATGCCTTATTGATCATGTGACGATCCATCTATACTTTGTATTGTTTGGCGAGTAGCTAGTCACTTTGTAGGCATATTTTTATTGCCTACGTGGGATGAGCGCAGATTTAACTACCTCATTGCAAATGTTTTAGTTTTGAAATTCATTTTGAAAAAGAAGTTGCTAACAAGTCTTTAAAGGATGACTCATAAATCTAATTGGATATTTAGGAAACCATAGAGACATCTTAGGCACTTATCCAATATAGATTTTACCATCTTGACTTCATACTTGGTCAATGAACCAAAAATTGAGTTTGGGGGCGAGGGTACGAATATGACCAGGATTCACGTTTGCCTACCGCTGACTTCTACTTAATACGATTCATGTCTAGTTTTATGCAATTAAACAACCAGACAATTGATTTCAGCACCCTAAAAAGATTAGTTTAAGTCGGCTCATTAAACACACAAAAGACTAACCTTTTAGTGACATGTTATTTAAGAATCATATTGTTGGGGGCCTAAACTAAATGTCCAAATTATCTAATTAGGCATTAGAACGTTTATTTAGGTCTTGTAATTAGCAAAAATAAACATATGAAGGCGATGAAAGTGATTCACATATTAGCATGTATATGATATATAGAAAAATATAAAAAAAGAAAAAAAGAAAAGGAATTAAAGTATACAAAAATGCATGAATTGTTTGATGATCTACACCATGAAAAGTAATATTAGTGTAAAAGAAATAAATTAGAATTGACCCTCAGGATTTATACCTTTGTTGCTTTGGTCTTGAATAAAGATCCGCATAAGGAGCAATCTTGAAACTTGAATGGAGATTTAAAGGAAATTTAAGATTTTTGAAAATGTGTTTAAAGTATTTTACAGGAACTTCGTAATGTGAAGTTGTGTGGAGATCTGTTCCGAAATCGAAAAGAACTAGGTCTATTTATAAGGAAAATTTGAAAAACGGCATAAGATTCGCGTTGCACGGCGCGCAATCACGACGCGCGGCACACACCGGTGATGTGTCACACCATCTTGCGCGGCACGCACTATCATGCGCGACACACACGAACCTTTGCGTGTTTGTTTTTTGATGATTGTCTCGATGTTGTGCGTGCTCATTCTGGTGCGCGGGACGCATCAGATGTGCATCACGCAACAACATATCTAACCAAGTTTTATTTGTTATCCGAAATTAAAAGATTCTTTTTATCTTATATTAAATAATATCATTTGAATTCGGAAATTAATTAACTAAAAGATTACATCTGATTTTTCTTAATATCTTTTAATTTAGAAAATATTTATTAAAAATACAATTAATTACCAAGGATAATTAATTGGGCTTTTCGAAAATAGGCTTACAAATACAATTAATTATCATGAATAATTAATTGGCCTTTTAAAATTGGGCTTGGATTAAATAATTAGACTTGTCATTCTTAAAACAATTTTGAGCTTACCTATTCAAGTTGCACTTCATTTATACCGGACCAATTAGAACGACAATATACTTCATTAATGGGTACTAAAATGGGAAGACATTATTATGTGTCTACACATTTGCATCAATATGTTATAACTAACTCTTTTTGAGGTGGGAGTTCATGATGCATGGGAGTGAGAGTGTAGCTATTCTATTTATTTATTTATTTTTATACTATTGGTTGGATTGTTTTAAGGTTTCTAAAACATTATTTTGGGATTTGTCTTAAACTCTAGAGTTGTTTATAGTTATTTGTGGTTTCAATTTTGGTTGTCTTAGTTGTTGAATTTTGTTAAGTTAACTTAGTTTGATTTGGTGGCCCATGTTGGTTCCAAGATGTAAGTACTTTGAGTTGACTATATTTATTTGGTTTAAAATGTTTTATTATTTTCCGCTGCAAAATTCTAAATAAGCCGAAACATTTTCACACGTGGCGGTAACGCTTGGTAATTCTCCTTTATCTATTGAAAAAATATTTTTTAATAGAGAAAATTATTAGGGTGTTACAACTAATGCATATGTTATCCGACTTCATAAGATACCTAGTACCATTAATTCTGACTGAGATCCTCGTTTTTTTCTATCTCATTTCTAGGAAAACCCTACACCAAAAAGTATCATATAATTTGCATAATAAGATAATAAGTTCCTAATCTTCCTATATACTTCCTCCACTTATTTTTAAGTGACACACTTCCTGATTTGAAAATATCAAGTGACACGTAACTCAAATTGACAATTCAAACATCTACTTATCCTCTTATATATGTGGTCCAAACTTTTTATCTTTTTTAAACACGGCAAAGGGACAAAATTGAAGTCCCTTTGCAAGTAGTGGAGTTTGGGGGTCCCTCTTACATGGGATGAGACTCGATCACAGGACCTCTCAGATATGAGGTTTTGCAAACACCACTAGACTATCACCTGTTGCTCATGGAATGTAGCAAGTATAGTGAGATTTCAGTTCAAAGGAAGATAGTAGATACTATTTTATAACAGAGGAAATACATTTTTACTGCTCCCGCACATCACACATGCTTAAATCTAATTCATCAAATGTTGCTTAAATCTCACATGCTCAGCCTACTGTAGATGTCAGCTAACTTTAGGGGTGTAAGTGGATTGGACTGGATTGGACTTTGCCAAATCCAAATCCAATCCAAAGGTTTTTGGACTCGAGAAATTGAGTCCAAATCCAATCCAAACTTTTTGTGAGTCTAGTCCAGTCCAGTCCAGTCCGAAACTTTTTTCTTGAGTCCGAATCCAGTCCGATTATTATATAATATATTAATTTTTTTCCCTATTTAGATTCACAATGTTTTACCATGATTGAATCATTGAAACTTGAAAAATTGGACTCATTACATTCATTCCACAAGGTAAGTTACATACATTAAAGTCTTATAAAATGCAAATTTCAAAATACAAAAGGGTTAAAGTACCTTTTGCCTTTTCAGTTTTCAATTCTCACTTTGGACTTTTGGAGGGTAAGTGAAAATTATGAAGCCACTAAAAGAATTTATAACGGAAATGTTAAAAAATCCAAAACTTAACAAAAAAGTTAAAGAATTTTTTTAAATTTACATTATATGTATATGTATATATGTTATATACTAAAATATTTTTTGGATTGGATTGGACTTCAAAGGGGTGAGTCCAAATCCAGTCCAAAAATATTTGGACTCGAAAATTTGAGTCCGAGTCTAGTACAAACATTTTCCAGTCCAGTTCAGTCTGACAAGTTTGGACTGGACTAGATTGGACTCTGGTCTTTTCGCAGTCCACTTACACCCCTAGCTGACTTAGCTGGTAAGGTCTTGTAGGGGTTGCACACTACTTGCACCCCTAACTTGAAATCAAATCCCGTCTACGTCAATTAGTCGCTCATTTACAAAAAAAAAAATAAAAATAAAAAGGAAAAAATGCTCAAGCCTACTTGTAGTATGTAGCGACGAACCATCAATCCCATTAGAAAACAATATTTTCTTTCTTTCTTAATTCACTCATTTTAATCTCCGCCTACAGTCTATCAGGAAGCCAAGCTCTTACTCTATTCTCATTCAAGCATCTCCCACCTTTTCAAGCTCATCGAGATCTACTCAGGCAAGCTCCCTAATTTTCTTCAATAACTGTTCTACTATCGTAACTAATCAATTTACAGAATTTGGTATGTCATTAATTGCACCTAACATGTAGATCTGAGTTTCAAACATCTGCACATCGAAATGCATCAGTGATTTGTAGAGTTTTTGCATTTGACGCATCCTTTTGTGTATTCCATAGACTTCGTTTAGGGTTAATGCCAGATTGATTATTGGGGTCATTTTTGTTTAATTCTTGATTTGTGTTGCGCGGAAATTTCATATATTTTTTCGATTCTCTTAATTCTAAAGTGCAAGAAATATTAATTTATAGGTTGTATTGGGATTTATTTTTTGTGCGGGTAAAGATATGATGCTACTGTAATATTGAGAATTTCTGTTGATTTTGTTAGCTATTTGCTGTGGATTTGTACTTTGCAGATCTGTAATGTTGGCCTGTATGATACTGATTGTGAAATTATAGTGTAGATTGGATGTTGTGCAACTGTTGGAGTTAGGTTATATTGAAGATCAAGTTGTTTTGTTGGCTTTATATTGCAATGGCTTCTTCTGAGAAGAGGGCGCTGCAAATGAACGGGGTTTTCTTGAGCTTGTTCGTGTTTTTATATGTTTGTGATGGGTTTTATTTGCCTGGGACTTACATGCACACATATTCGAATGGTGATGAAATTTACGCGAAAGTGAATTCACTGACCTCCATTGAGACTGAGCTTCCCTTTAGCTATTACAGTCTTCCGTATTGTCGGCCACATGATGGAGTCAAGAAAAGTGCTGAGAATCTCGGGGAGCTTCTCATGGGAGATCAGATTGACAATTCTCCTTACCGTTTTCAGATGAATGTTAATGAGACGGTTTTCTTGTGCATCACTAGTCCTCTTACTGAGCAGGAGGTGAAACTATTGAAACAGAGAACTCGTGATCTATACCAGGTGAATATGATGTTGGATAATCTCCCTGCGATGAGATATGCAAACCAAAATGGTGTAAAGATTCAATGGACTGGGTTTCCTATTGGTTACTCTCCAGCTAACAGCAATGATGATTACATTATAAATCATCTGAAGTTCAGGGTTTTGATTCATGAGTATGAAGGGAATACTGTGGAAATCATTGGTACAGGGGAGGAAGGTATGGGTGTAATCTCAGAAGCTGACAAGAAAAAAACATCTGGTTATGAGATTGTTGGTTTTGAGGTTGTTCCCTGCAGTGTTAAGCATGATCCTGAAGTGATGTCGAAGGTTCACATGCATGAAAACATTAGTTCAATCGACTGCCCCATGGATCTTGAAAAGTCTCAGATCATACGAGAGCATGAGAAAGTTGCATTTACTTATGAGGTTGAGTTTGTGAAAAGTACTACTAGATGGCCATCTAGATGGGATGCTTACTTGAAAATGGAAGGTGCAAGGGTGCATTGGTTCTCCATATTGAATTCCCTCATGGTGATCTTCTTCTTGGCTGGCATTGTGTTTGTAATATTTTTGAGGACTGTAAGACGAGACCTAACCAGGTATGAGGAACTGGACAAAGAAGCTCAAGCGCAAATGAATGAGGAGCTATCAGGATGGAAGCTTGTTGTGGGTGATGTTTTTAGGGAACCTGACCACCCTAAGCTATTGTGTGTCATGGTTGGAGATGGTGTCCAGATTACAGGAATGGCTGCCGTGACTATTGTTTTTGCAGCTCTTGGTTTCATGTCTCCAGCGTCTAGGGGAATGCTATTAACAGGAATGATAATTCTCTACCTTCTGCTAGGAACTGTTGCTGGCTATGCTGGTGTATATCTATGGAAAACTATCAAAGGAACATCAGATGGTTGGAGGTCAGTTGCCTGGTGGAACGCTTGTTTTTTCCCTGGGATTGTCTTCGTCATCCTTACTATATTGAATTTCCTTCTTTGGGGGAGCAAGAGTACTGGTGCTATTCCCATCTCTTTGTATTTTATTCTCCTCTCTCTCTGGTTCTGCATTTCAGTGCCCCTCACTATGTTTGGAGGTTTTCTTGGAACCCGAGCTGAGCCTATTCAGTTTCCTGTGCGAACTAATCAGATTCCAAGGGAAATTCCTGCGCGAAAATATCCTTCATGGTTGCTTGTTCTTGGTGCTGGTACCCTTCCATTTGGGACCCTGTTTATCGAGCTTTTCTTCATCTTGTCCAGCATTTGGCTAGGAAGGTTCTATTATGTCTTTGGTTTCTTGTTCGTTGTTCTCACGTTGCTGGTGATTGTTTGTGCTGAAGTTTCTGTTGTCCTGACTTACATGCATCTTTGTGTTGAAGATTGGCGGTGGTGGTGGAAAGCATTTTTTGCTTCGGGCTCTGTTGCTATTTATGTCTTCCTTTACTCCATTAATTACTTGATTTTTGACCTCCAAAGTCTCAGTGGACCTATTTCAGCCATTCTCTATCTGGGCTACTCCTTGGTTATGGCAGTTGCAATTATGTTGTCTACAGGCACCATTGGATTCCTCATGTCATTCTACTTTGTCCATTATCTGTTCTCATCAGTAAAGATTGATTGAAGTTTATATATGATGTGCTATTCTATACGGATTTATGTGCAAGACCCAAGAGGAGATTTTGTTGTCCAGTTTGCTCACATCTGTCAAATATACTCCGCTGGATGGGCAAAACATTGTTACACTAGTTGGAGGATCATTTAGTAGCTTTTGAAGACACAAAGCATGGTCGCCCGCTCTCTTTCAATTTAGCCTGTATGCTCTTTTCCCTTCCCTTTTCCCTCTTTCACTTCATATGATAATGCAATGGAATTTTTCAATTTTGAGATGCATTCTCACTAGATATCCTCGTTTATAGGCCAGTTTCTACAGGCAGAGGTGTACTCAATTGGACGTATTTTGATTGATTAGATATATGTTTAGGCCAAATGTCTGTTTCATTCACATGCTTTCTCTTCCATGCATTATTATCTTGTTTGAGTTTTATGAGAGATTGAGCAATTATCCCTTTATTGAAACAGCAATTGTGATTTGTGATCATAATTCTGCTATTGTTGGCATTTCTCACTCCCTCTCCCTTGCTCACATTGTAATGAACTAAGGAAGCAAAAATTTACTCCTATCAACCTATTGCAATGTGTAGTGGAAAGTCAATATTTTGCACCCTCGTCACCATATTTGGTTTGACGGAAGAAACAAATGTAGATTTTTTCCTCTGTTCTTTGCGTGAAAAGTAGAAAAAGAATAAATAATGAAATGGACGAGAGAGAAGGTAAGAAAAAAAAGGAGGAAAATGGCATTTCTTCGTTTTAAAAAGGATTTTGTTACCATTTTTGGAATTGTTTTCCGTTCCACCAAACAATCTTCTAGTTTGAATCTGTAAATAGCTTAAGCTGAAAATAGACTCGTGCAAAGTTGCAAACTGAGCATGAAAATTTCTTGCTGCAGTCTCCTTTCATGAACTTGTTCATGGGCCTTAAGTTTAAGGCCTAAGAAGCAATACAAGAAGTCGTGACTCGTAAATCGTAATAGTGCAGCAAAGTTAAGCAGACGTGTGGATGTGATTCAACTAGGGAACATACGCCGGCCACCATGCTCACTGCTCTCATGTCTTTTCAATAATTAATTTTGAAGAAGAAATTTAAGCATTAAATAGCTAAACTTGCGCTAGTGTATTACTTCAGTGTCACTCAATTGGTTTTGAATTCTTGGCCCTTGGGCCAATCAGTTCTTTCGTTGCAAAATGCAACATATTGCACGTTCCTCCTGCCTAATTCTATCATTGACCTTAGATTGTAATACTTCCGTTTTATACCATATATATGTACCATTTTTCAATTCAGATGTTTCACAATATATGCATCATTTTCTCTTTTGAATGTTTCACAATGCATCTCTTCTTTTAAAATATAATCACATAGGTGTAAAATACAACCACAACTAGGGGTGTGCAAAGGGTAGGGTCGGACCGGAATTTGGACCGGACCCAACCGAGGATTTCGGTCCGGTCCCCGGTCCGCCGAAAATCAGGATTTTGGATTTCCGTTCAGGTCCAGTCTAAACCCGAAAAATTCCGGTCCGAACCGGTCGGACCGAAATGTATATTTTTTTTAGTAAAAAAATTAGTTTAAAGGTTAAAAAAAATTTCAAAGATATAAAGTTAGAAAGTTAAAAACCTACTCTTTTATTAACTTTAAAATTATTGTTTTTAAAATTATTAAATTTTAATGTATCTAATTTATAAATATGTATAAATCTAAATAAAAAAGTTGTTTTTTTTAAAATGCAGATTCCGGTCCGGTCCCGGTCCAAAAAAAATTTAGATTCCGGTCCTGAATCGGTGCACACCCCAAACCACAACACACTCTCCTCACCCTTGGTTTGTGTGCCATATAGAAATGATGCATGTATTGTTAGGGCTGACAATGGGTCGAAAATGGGACAGGTGGACCTCAACTCGCCCATCACGTGCGAACCAAATCTCCATCCACACCATCCATTACTCGCAAAAAGTTCCACTCATATCCGCCCCATTCATCAATCGCGGATGGGGCAGGTGAGAGATAGATGATACTAGAAAAAACTGCTTGTATACTTAACAATTTAAAAAATTTAATAAAGGAAAATTTAGCCATTGATTAACAGCAAAACGTCTAAATATCAATTGTCAATTCATAATACATGCCGAAAATTAATACTAATAATAATATATATAGTATACTGTATATTTTATTATACATATTTACATTTATTAGTATATCCAATATATATATATTCCATGGGTGGATGGATGGAGCGGGTGATGGGTAAAAAAAAATCTCATCCATGGATAATTGTCAGCTCTATGTATTTTGAAACGAAGGTAGTATTTAGCTGGTTGTAGTTGGCCTGTTTTGATGTAGGAGTGTGCTGTACATGTTGTAAGATTTTTTTTTTCTAAGGTAAGAAGAAGGGGGGCTCACTTGAGGGGGATAAGGGGAATTCCTCAAATGAGTCTCATAAGGTTTGATCTCTAAATCTCAGGGATACGAAATGGTGTAACACCCGACCCATTTGAAGTCGAATTCACCACAACCACCATAACCAATTGATTGTTACCACCACCACCCACCACCAGTCACTATTGCAAAAGCTCCTGCAACATCCTATGATGGCAGTGTGCACCACACACGGTAAATTATTTCATATAATCCAAAAAGTTATGAGCGCGCGAAAGCGCTTTTCTACCTAGGTGGGGGATCGATCTTTGTATACCCCTACCTAGGTAGAGATGTGAAATGATTGCGTCCTAGCCTAGGTGAGTGGTAGGCTCTAGTCATATGCACCTATCAAATATAAATCTGTTACTATCTTCTACAACCACATGCATAAGGGAAGTAAGATTCCTATCCACAAGGAAAAGGGAAATAAGTCGTTTAATACTAACATACAACAACAGCTAGATGACTCTAAGTGTTAAGTAACCAATGCGGAGGATTTTAATATAACTTACCACTAACTACGCTAACACAAGTAAAAGTTATAGAAGTCAATGAGAACAAATCCTAGGTCCGATTAATGACCGCTTACAACTGCTTCATTGATCATCGAAACCATAACTCTACTGAGGTCCTTGGTTACCTAATGTTGAGATAAAATCTCCTATTCTCCTTGATTGTGGTTAAACGAACATGACACGCGCGACTATAAAACCCTTACTATCAATTAACCTAGCCGATTAGCCTTTAAGTTCAAATTAATTGTAGCATTGAAAACAAAGAATCAATAGGCTTGCCAATGTCATACAAGCGATAAACAATCAATAACCTTTTTTAATTTCCTTAAGTTATAACAATAATGATCAACATTCAAAGTTGGACCTTAATTAGTTTGCTACAAAGTGATAAAAGAATAAAATGATCCGATTCTATTCTTTAAATCTAGCAATAGATTAAGCACACAATTAAACTAGTAGTACTCCTAGCCAATCATGCAATAATCATGAAGTAATATATGAAGAAATCAAACAATAACCAAGAGAAATAGTAGAGAAAACAGAATCTCACAATAAGTAGTTGAAGCTTAGATTAACGGTTCCCAAGATTAATTCACGCTACAATTACCATAGTTTAATTCTAATACCACATGAAAATGCTAAAGAAGAGGAAAAATAAATAATGTGTTTTGGTTTTGGTCTCTATTCTCTCTATCGTCCTCTACAGCCAAATAAATAAATCTTCTTTCTATTCCCAAGGAGAAAACCCAATTGTTAAGGAAACTGCCAAAGTCGGTTATTCATAGCGAGCCGAGATGGTGGTCGCGGAGTGCGATAAATGAATCACTCTGGCTACTGCTGCAGACATGGGAAGATGGGAAGCTAGCATGATCGCGAGGTGAGAACAAAGCCTAACTCGCCCCTGATGCTGAAACTTAATGCTTGGTTACTGAAGTTCTTCATCTTCATTTGCTGCTGCTAGGGCTGTTCATTTCGGATATCCAATCTGATCCGATACGAAATTTCGGATCGGCAAATCTGCGATCCGTATATTTTTCGGATCGGATAACCGGGTATCCGAAAAATAAAAACAAACAAATATAAAAACATAAAAAAATAAAAAAAATGCTAATATATGTAATAGCGACACAACAAGATCGCCAAATCCAACCAGTAACTCGAGATTTCACAAAATACAGCAACATTTCATAAGCATAAACCTGAGATTTATCCCCCAAATCTATCCCATTTTATCCCAAAAATACAGATGCTTGATATTATTCTCAAATATCAACTCATTTTCTTCATAAACCCATAGAGAAAAGAAGAAGAGGAGGTGAGATCGAACGTCGCGCGGGCTGGGCGGCTGACGAAGTGGCACTGGTGGGCTCTTGCCTCCTGGTAGCAGTCGGTGGTGTAGAGGAGTTCAGCATTAATGGCGCCGACGCAGCCACGCAAGCTAGGTTTCTCGCAAAAAGACCTTGTGGAGTGGAATGGTGGTCTGGTGGACATAGAAGAGGAGAGTCAAAGAGACAGAGAAATGAGAAAGTGAGAGTGAGATCTATTCTCAATTCTCATACGGCGGCAATTTACAGTTGGTAGTTTTTTTTTTTTTTTTTTTTTTTTTGACGAGAGTAGGTAGTTCATATGCACTGCTAGTCTAATGTAATGTCTTTAATGTTTAGACCTAGGTTTTCTCTTTTTTTTTTTTTTGTTTAAAAAACTGAAATTATATCTTTTAATGAAAAATCGGATATTTCGGATTAAAAAAATCCGATCCATATCCGATATTTTTTGGATATCAAATTCAAAATATCCAAAACTTAAAAAATCGGATTGGATATCCGATTTTTTGGATCGCGGATCGGATCATTATGAACAGCCCTGCCTGCTGCTATTATTTTGCCATTACAAAAGTTTCTACCTATACTTTACAAACTTCATGAGCTTGTTAGCAATACTCTCAAATTCACGGACGAAGCAGGGACCACCTGGAAACAATCTTTGCTCTTCAAAACTCACAAAAATAGGAATTAGAAGACAAACACCAACACATTACTCCTAAACCTTCTAAGACTAAAACAACTATATTCTCCGCCAACAATTAGGCCTAACTACTAACCAAAAGGACCGAAAATGTGTTTAAGAATAACACATAACATGGACACATCAAATTCCCCCATGCTTGAACCTTACTCGTCCTCGAGTAAACTTGAAAAGGAAATTCACAACCAAATAAAAATAAAAATAAAACATCCCATGCTATGCGTGAACACTCTAGCGCCCCTTATCGCTTCAAACCTAAGTTGAACCTAACTTTCCACAATTACCCAATCACAATTAGCCATGGAAAATCAACAAATAGTCAAACAAATCAAACTCAAATCCGGATTTCGAGGGACTTGAACTTTCAACAATCTCCATCCAACCACAATCCATCGAAGAAAAATCACTTGAAAGGCACAAGACAAGGGTAAAATATTCCCCCACGATTAGCATCAAGCCCACCTGCAAACCACAAAACACATACGCAAAATACGCCATAACCACAACCTCCAAAAGACACCAAATGAGAGCCTAATCCTACCCGAAAACTCCCAAATCACCTCCATCCTTATGGAGCCAACTTCTGCAAATGAGCAATGAAATTTCTCTCTTTTCTTTTTCTCTCATTTTGCCTAGGAGCTCTTTCGGGTTTTCATCCTAGCCTCTCATTTTTTCTTGTTGGCTCACATTCTCACCCGTTCTTTTAGCCACTTTTTTTTTCATAGGTTGCCATTTTAGGTTTTCAAATTATCCAGGCCCTCATTTTGCCTGAGCCGCTCGCACTTGTGGGTTTTTAACTCAGCGGGTTTTAATTTCAACCTTTTCTTCTTCTTTTTCTTTTTTTCTTTTTTTCTATTTCATTTTTTCATTTTTGTTTCAATTTTTTCATTGAAAATGCAATATATACATAGAAGCACAATATAAACAATTCTGCCCCACACTTAGTACAAACATTATCCTCAATATGGGATAAGGTCACTAACAGAAATTAAAGGGAAAAGGGAAGAAGTAAGCACATCTAAGAGCCAGATGGTCCGCTCTCCTTGAGGCACGCTCCTCTCGACGCTGGCGAAGATGCTGCTAAATCGAAGGAGTTGGATCCTGATATGATGGATATTGAGACATAAAGAAATTATTCATGGTCGAAACAACGGAGGACATAGAGTAAACGCCGTCCTCAAATCCAACAAATTGGTGTTGCATCGCACCAAACTGAACTCCGAAAGTGGATTGAATATCCTCGATTGAACTTAGTCTCTCCTCAACCATAGCATGAAAATCATGGGGTGAAACTCACCATACTCCACTTCTACCGCGGGTCGATAGTTCTCATATGGGGAATTTATAGCTGAGCATGTGTAGTCTCCGCAATGATAGCCGTCCGTTTGGTTGCGGCAAGACCATGTACGTCACATTATTCGCACCATATAGCCACACATAAGCATTCCAACGCGTGGGAAACCAAAGCATGGATGCGTTCTTCAATTGATGAACATTGTACACATTGGAGGCAATAGTGAGACGGGTGTCAGGAGTACCTAGTTGATGGACAGTAGCATTACGTTCATCATCTGTAGGAATTTGTTCATGAACTTTCTCCGCAATGAGGATCACCATACCTCACATACTAATTTTGCCCGACTCATTCTGCAGGCGTATTTTTATTGCCTACGCAGGATGAACGCGTATTTGACTACCTCATTGTAAAGGTTTTATTGAAAACGTTTTTGGAATAAAAAAAGTCGCCAACAAGTCTTTAAAAGAAGACTTATAAACCTAATTAGATATTGAGAAATTGTAGGGACAATTTAGGGACTTATCCAATGTAGATTCCCCGTCATGACTCCAGGAATGGTCAATGAACCAAAGATTAAGTTCGGGAGTGAAGGTACGAATAAGATCGGGAATCAAATTCTCCCATTGACGATGGCCTCTACTTAATATCGATTCATGTCAAGATTTATGCAATTAAATAACCAAGTAATATATTAATGCAATCTAAAATTAATCTATATTGGTTTATTAAACACACAAAAGACTAGTTTTTGGGTGACATGTTATTATGCAATCAAATTACTAGGAACCTGGTCCAATTGTCCAAATTATCTGAATTTAGCGTTGGAACATTTATTTAGGTCTTTGATTAACAATAATAAACATGTGAGGTAATAAAAGCATTAAATCATACAGCAAGCATATGAATAAAAATAATATAGAATAATTAAAAGAAATATAAAAAGAAGGGATATTAGAGAAGAATGTACAGTATAGCATTAATTAATTGAAGATCTACATCATGACAAGTAGATTGTTAGTAAAACAAGTGATTAATTGGAATTGACCCTAAGTAATTATACCTTTGTCGCCTAGGTCTTGTATTACCATATGCAGGATCAACAATCTTGAAACTTGAATGGAACTTTGGTAGATTTGAATATAAGTTTGAGTGTTTGAATGTATGTAGAGAGTGTTTATGTAGTATGAATGTAAGTTGTAAGTGTAGTATGAATGTAAGTTGTAAGTGTCTTGAGAGGTATTAAGTCATAGGGAAAAAGTATGAAAAACAGTCGAAGAAACGATAGCTATTTATAGGCAAAGGAAACCGAAAACGATGCGAAGAGGATAAGAAGGAATTGTGCGCTTGGCGCACGAGATGTACATGCTACGCACGGGCCTTGCACCTAGCGCACTAGCTTCACGTTTTTGAAATTTGTGTATGACATTGATGTTGTGCACCCGCAACACATTGCGTCAAACGCAATGTTAATCTGCCCGATTTTTTATCGTTTTAACATTCTTTTTTATCCTTTCATGAAATCTATCGATCATTTGAAATCCGAAATCAGTTATCTATAAGAATAAAAATTGATTTTCGAAATATCCTTTCAAAATTAATTATCAAGAATGATTAGTATTTTTGTTTTGGCAATTCAAAATTATTATTGGCTACCAAAAAAATGGGGATTACACACCAAAGAAAAACAAAAGACCATCTAACTCACCACCAACAAGGGGAGAGCTAAAAGGCCAAAACACCAACACCCTACAAACTGCTATACATTGTATCACAAAAGTAAAAGTCTATCACTATCTTTACATCTAGCAGAGACATTAAACACAATGTCTTTCATGACTTGGCTAGTAGGCAGACAAGATCCTCTAAAAATTTTGTTGTTTCGTTGAATCCAAACTGCATATACTGCTTCAGTGAACAACATGACATAGATCATTGATCTTCTACTCTTGCTATGAGCTTTAGTGACAGCTAACTGCATCTCATACCGAAAACCCTACCCCTGTTAAATAACTCCCACCATCTGCAGAATAAAATGCCAAACACCAGTAGCATAATCACATTCAAAGAAGAGATTATTCACTGATTCCTGCTCCTTGTCACATAGGCAACATATTCTATTGCATTGAATATTCCACAGACTCAATCTATCTGCTGTGTAGAGCCTATTTTGCAAAGCAAGCCAAAGAATGAACTTGCTTTTGGGAGTAGCATTATTGTTGCAAAGAAGTCTTCTCCAAGAAACTCTATCATGGTCACCAAGCAGCATGTTGTAAACTTATTTTTATGCTGAATTGCTCATTTTTAAGAACTGAATCCCAATCTCCCAGTTCAGTTAAGCTGCTCCTACTCTCAATTATTATCCTTAACAACCAGGATGTGTTACTACTGATGGTAACACTAAAAACATTCCCTCTCTTAATGTAGTAGGCATTAACCCATCTTACCCACAGTTTGTCACTCCTGAAACCCAAGGCCCAAAGAAGCTTCATAATAGCAGCCTTATTCCACAGCTTCATGTCAATCAGATTCCAACCTCCAGCAGATTTGGACTTGTAAAAATCAGCACAAGCAACAGGAGCTTCATGAGATGGGCTAATAGACCCAGTCCATAAAAACTTTCTACATATACTCTATACTGCTTTAATAACTTTCTTTGAGAGAGGAAAAATATGAGCCCAATAATTCTACATACTATCTCAAGATAGTTCTTATAAGCTGTAATCTTCCTGCATAAGAGAGCAAATGTGCCATCCAGCTCTGTGCTCTCTCTGTTATCTTTTCAATGAGAGGCTTACATTGAGAGAAGCTCAATTTCTTAAGAGTAAGAGGAACTCCTAAGTACTTGAAAGGGAGAGTACCAATGGGTAAATTCACAGCTGCAGCCAACAACTCAGCTTCATCATTATTGATTCCTGACATATAAATACAACTTTTTTCAATTCTTGCTTCAAGGCCAGAAACTTGAGAGAAGGACTGGAACACTGCCATGATTTTTGTAATTGAACTCATATCAGTCCTTGCAAATAACAACAAGTCGTCTGCAAACATTAGGTGTGTGAGGTGGAGCCTCTCACACTTAGGGTGAAAATTGAAATCTGGATTCAATTTAAGCCTTCCAAGAGATCTACTCAAGTACTCCATACATAGAGCAAAAAGAAAGGGAAATGGGTGGATCTCCCTGTCTTAAGCCCTTTTTTGCTTTAAAGGCTTTAGTAGGCATTCTATTAACCAATATCGAGTATCTGCACACAAGCCATTATCCATTTTATACATTGATTTGGTAAGCCTAACTCCTGTAACATAGCCTCAAGGAAGGGCCACTCCACATAATCATAAGCCTTCCTAATATTCACCTTGATAACACACCTAGGTGACATGTGAGCTCTACCATACCCTCTAATCAGCTTAGTTGGCAAGATAATATTATCAGCTATGTGCCTTTCTGGTATAAAACCAGATTGGGATTGATTCACCACATCCCCTATAACCTCATGCATTCTATGAGTGATTATCTTAGACACTATTTTGTAGATAATAGTGCAGCAAGCTATAGGACGAAAATCCTTAACATATCTTACATTGTCTTGCTTAGGAATAAGAGTCACAGCAGTAATGTTTATAGGACCATGCAGGTAGGATTTTAGAAAAAATTCCTGCATAGCATCATAAATGTCTCTTTTAATGAATGGCCAGCATCTCTTAAAGAATACATCATTAAATCCATCAATGCCTGGGGCCTTAGAGTCATCAATAGCCCACGAAGCATTGTCAATCTCCTGCTCACTAATAGGCTTTATCAACTTTTCCCTAGCTGCAACACTTAAAATGGGACCATCTCTAACAGTAGGAAGGTCAATTCCTGGCAATTCAACTGCACAAGTACCCAAGAGCTTTTCATAAAAACCAATCAGCTCCTGTTGAATATCTGCTATGTTGGTGAGAGGAATGTCATCTTCAGAATACACCAAAGCCAATCTATTCCTTGCTTTCCTAATTTTAACAGCAGTGTAGAAAAGTTTAGAGTTGGAATCGCCTAGTGATAACCAGCTTATTCTGGACTTCTATCTCAAAATACTTTCATCAACCTTGGACCAGAATCTCAATTCTTCATAGCACTCTTTTTCCTCCTGCTGTAAAACAACATCATCTTGAAAGTGTGGCAATGTTTGAATTGCTGCAAGCTTCCTTCTAAATTCTTCCATTTTAACATGAGCTTGAGCATAGTGCTTAGAATGTAAACTTTTTAGAGCTTGTTTAACATTCTTAAGTCTCTGCCAGATTTTCTTCATGTTATATCTATCATTCACAGCATTCCAAGCAGTTTGCACTGTATCTTTAAAGTTTTCATGATCACAAAGAATGCTGTTGAATTTAAAAGGCATACCACCTTCAACAACATTAGGAGCCATATTGAACACTAGAGGGGAGTGATCATAGATACCATAAGGTAGGTAGTTAATTTTGACCTCTGAAAAACTTTCAATCCAAAGAGTATTAACAAATGCTCTATCAATTCTGCTAGCAATCCTGTCTTCACCCACACCTTTATTCGTCAAAGAGTAAAAAATTCCCATACTTAGAGCTTCAATGACATTTGCTGAGTGAATGAAGTTAGCCATATCTTGAGCCTCAGTATCACTAACCAAAGCACCATTTATTCTATCAGTAGACTGATAGACAGCATTAAAGTCCCCCACAACAATGAGAGGCTTGTTACAACCATCAGTCACAACACCCAATTCCCTTTAAAGCTCTTGCCTATCACTTATAGTGTGTAAACCATACACTATACTCAATCTGAACTCCATAGTAGCATTTATGTTACCAGCATCAACTACCATAACCTTCTCAGATTGACTAAGCACATTCATTTTTACTTCATTGGGCTGCCAACCAACCCAAATTATTCCTCTAGGAGAGTGATTGTAGTTGCAAGCCCATTGCCATTTTGCACCAAACTTCCTTTGAATCTTAGCTACATTATGAGCCCTACTATAGTTTTAAGAAGAGCACACACTATAATCTTTTGATCATGCAATAAATTCAAAATTTCTTTTATTTTAAAGGGGTCATTCATTCCCCTGACATTCCATGAGACCACTATCATCATGATAGATAAGGGTTTAGTCCTTTAGCACCCCCAGGTCTACCTGAGTCTTGAGCACTGTAAGCTATCATCCTTGAAGCCTGAAAGCCTACTTGTTTCCCCTTATCTTTTGTCTTCCTCGTGACCACCTTCCAGGCTCCTTCTTCATCACCTTCTTTATTGTGTAAACCTTCTAGTGTTCCAACAGGTGTCAGCCATTCAGAATCTATTTCATAATGACAATAAGGATACGCTGTTTTTCCTTTTGTGCTCCAACCAGATAACATTGCATAACCTGGAAAATCACTAACAGTAGACATCAAAGCTACATGCATGTCAAACCTTGTATTTGTTGAAGCATCGTATGTTTCAAGGCCAAACTCCCACAAATCATTGAGATCTTTGATAAGTGGTTGTAAATAGACATCAATATCATTTTCAGGAGACGAAGGGCCGGGGATAAGTAAAGACAACATTAAAAACTCAAACTTTGTAGCCAACCATGGAGGCAAGTTATAATTGATCAAAATAACTGGCCATGTACTATGCACAATGCTCATCGTATTAAATGGGTTAAAACCATCAGTGGCTAATGCAAGCCTCACATTATGAGGCTCTTTAGCAAACTTTTGATACAACTTGTCAAAAAATTTCCAAGCTTCACCATCCACCGGATGTTGCAAAAGGCCGTCATCTTCCCGCCCATTTGCATGCCATTTCATGTGAGTTGCAGTTCGGCACACATATATAATCTTTGCAACCTCTTCTTAATTGGAAAGTACCTTAGAATTTTTGCTGGAATTCTATGAACTTTTTCATTTGCCTCATCATTATGATCATTTTCCTTCAATTTCCACCTTGAGGTCCCGCAAACATGACAACTTGTTGCGGTTGCATGCTCCTTCCAATATAACATGCAATCATTAGGGCATGCATCGATCCTTTTATAATCCAAACCTAAAACTTTCAACACTTTCTTTGCTTCATTCAAGGATGCTGGCAATACAACATCATCAGGTAGCACTTCCTTAAACAATGCTAGCAAAGCAACAAATGCAACATCGCTTAACTTATGATCACACTTGTATATATAAAGGCGAATTGTAAAGGTAAGTCAAGAAATTTTTTTGCAACCCAGATACAATTCTTGTTGGCCTTCTTCTATTAGGTTTAGAACTTTTTCGCCTTTTCATTTTGCCCTTCTCTCAAAGTATTATGCAACAACTCTTCTATACCATCATTCATGTTTAATGGCTCATCATGTTCAAGCCCATTAATTTCTGTTTCGACGGCCATGCTTCCTAACACAGAAAATTCATCGCTTCTTGATACAAAACCATTGCAAATAATATGATCTTTGACATCCTTCCGACCATACCAATATCAATGATGACAGATACAACATGGGCAGCTAATTTGGTTTCCTTGAGACCTTGTAACAAAGGCTCTTTCAATGTATTCATCCGTTCCTTTTTCATATACATGACTCCATCTAGGAAATTCCCACCATCCCTTATTTCCATTATCCATCTCCTAAAAGTAAGAACTATAAGATTTCTTGAAATCATAGGTCGTGGGAACAAGCATATTCCGTAATCATAAGTCATAGAAACAAATATAAAAAGCAATATAATACGAGATCGGGTTTTGATATGATAGAATTTAGATACAAAATTAAACAATCATCCATTATTAATTTTAGACTATGCTATGTGTTACAAACCCCCCAATAAGAACATATTCCTATTGTATTCTTCTCTAATAATGAATGCTAATATGCGAAGCATAAATGGTGATATAATATTGTCATTTGAGTTACAAAATGGTGATATAAAGGAAATCTTAACCATCATATATTACAACAAATAAGTTGTATCCTAAGGTCAAGATATACAAATGAAAAAGAAAGCAGTTACCAAGACAAAAGAAAATGAACTTTAAAGTTGATCACTATATAGCCATTAAAATTGCATACTCAGCAGCTACCTAAAGGAAAAATGATTCTTTACCTGCCCCTACATCAGCCCATTATAAACCGTAGGAGGGAGGGAGCAGAAGGAAGAAAAAGACAGGGAATAGTGTGAGTTCAGCAAGACAGAAGATAGCTTAAAAACTTCTTCTAGAGGAGGGGAATATCATATATGAAAAGTCAACAAGACAAGCTATCTTTGAACCCCCTATAAGCTACTTCATTTCGATTTTCAATCAAACAGTCGTATATTAATAAGGGCATGCTTAATTTTTTTTTTGGGTGGGGGGATGTATTAAGGGGCTAATAAAGATGAATTTGGGTATTACTATAATAGAACATGTAGATTATTCAAGGAGAGAGGAATGAGAGGGGCTGGTAGGTCACTACTCAATACTATCCTCAAAATATGGTTAATAGTTCCCCCTCTTCACACAATCAATACATATTGCCATCTGTCACAACTTCAATTCACCTCCAGTGTCTTTGTTTTTCTTCCATTAGCCCTTACATCATTTCTAGTGCAAGGTATTTAATAACATGCAAGGATCCAACACTTATTGATTCTTTTGCAAAATCTCAACGATATATGTAGATTAACATAGTAAAAAAATATAGAGAGAGACAAATAAAAATGTTGAATGTATCATCCACTTATTGAAACCAAAGTATATAAGTCTTTAAATAGGAAACAACACTATGCTGAATGTATCTTCCACTTATTGAATACCAAAAAAATCAAAAACTTAATCCAACATATAGATCACTAACAAGGCAACTAACATTATTTAAAGAATCCAAAGCTACTGACTACTCATCACTATGCTGAAAAGTAGGAACTAATTTAGTTTAAGTCACTCAACAATATAGGCGCATGCACAAAGATGAGTTAGATTGGTTTTGACTTTTATCTTGCTGAAAAGTTTAGTTTCATTTCATTATAATCAAGAAAAAAGATAAAGAAATTTGTCCATTTCTAGTAAAACTATAATCAGCCTACAACCTTACTACTTTACATAGATTATCCCTAAAACCAACAAATGCATAATATTGTATCATCTCAAGAACACAAAAATTCAGTAACATTAAGAACAACACTAAACCCAATTCCCAAATTTAACTCAAAAACACCAACTTTATATAAAAAGTGCCAATTAAATCATAAAAAGGAGAAATTTTATAGCTAAAAAACACAAAGAATACCTCGATGGTTAAGCAAAATCCAATTGAAGGATTATGTGTTTGAGAATTTTGGGTTGCAGAAACAAACTAAAGTGAAGCGGCGAGTCGACGCAGCACTACCCCCGTGAAGAATCGACGAAACCGTGACGATACCGTCGTGCAAGGCTGACGAAACTGTCGTGCGTTATGATGGCTAATGACGAAACCACCGTCAACAAATTGGGTTTTTCTTTCCGAAGAAGAAGATGAAACTGAAGATGAAACTTGGGTTTGGGAATTTTAGGGTGAAGTGTGGGTTTCTAAATCTTGCAGTAGAGGGTTGAGTGTTTTTGAGTAACTCTCAATTGCTTAGTGTTGTATTATCTAAAATAAAAGAAATAAAAAGAAATTGAAAGAAGGGTGGGAAAGTGAAAATGAAAAGTCATTTCGCACTAAACATTAGTCATATATATCAAGGATTTCACCCTATTGCAATGATTGTCACAACCGTTGCCACAAGGGTTGCATTAGGATACCTATTGCAACGGTTATTGTACGACCATTGCAATAGCCTATCTATAGTAAGGGTCCTAAAATAACCGTTGCAATAGGCTATCTATTGCAACAGTTCTAAATTAACCGTTGCTAAAGTTGTTGCAATATGTATAATCATTGCAATAGGGCGTTGCACTTGTTCGTTAATGTAGTAGTGGCCACCAGCTAAGCTAAAGTCTACTGCCAAAGAGGGACCCCTTGCAACAACATCAGTCCTAGGTATCTCAGTAAAGACCTGCGGTTCAGTCACCAGAATAAATTTCTTAACCCATTTTTGTTGTGGAACTTTAACCTGGGCTTTCTGAACGAATTTGTTATCACAACTATGCCCAATAACATTGCATTTCTTACAAAAGGGGGCAGCCAATCATACAACACAGCTTGAGAAATAACTTTCCCATTAAGATCAACTATTTTCACTTCTTTCTTTATCTCCTTTGTGACATCCATCTCAACCAATATCCTTGCAAATGAAACTCTCAATGACTTAGATGTACACTCATCAGCATATATGGGAGCTCCAATTAAACTTCCAATCCTACTGAGTGAATCTTCACTCCAGCAGTTAAGAGGCAAGTTTGGAAGTTTAACCCATATAGGAATTAACTTCAACACTTCACTATGAAAGTTGAAATTAGCTGTCCACTATCTAACAATCATGGGTTTGTCATAAAACAAATGAGGTCCTGCATACAAGATTGAATATCTGATTTCGCGATTACCCAACTTAATCACAAAGTACCCCTCCTCATGTTTAAACATTTGAGGTTCATCAATGAGTTGCCATTGTGACATAATGTAAGCTTTTAGGGAAGATAATGTAGGGTCATGTCCAACTACATAAACAATCACAACATTCATTTTCTCTATTTCAATCTTCTCTAAACGAGCTGTTGGAATTCCTTCTACTATAGTAGGAGCTACAAATTTTAGACCCATACCTTTATCTGAGATTTTACTCTCATTAGTGAATGTCTTCAATTTTTGTCGAGCTTCTTCACCAAATACCATGCCTGCAGTTGCCTTTGATTGGATGTTTTCAGGAATCGAAACATTCTGCTCTGAAATGGGTATTGTTCCATCGCTTTTCTCCAGAACTACTACTTCTTCAGGTTCACCTTGTGTCTTAGATGATTCACCAGACTTTTCCGGTGCCGGAGAGCTATTAACCGGCCCGGAAGTCTTTTTCTTCCTCCCCATTGAGGACCGACGGCTCACGATAGAAATTCACCTAATCGTGCGCCAGCTAAGCTTCTAGAGAGAGAAATAGTTCTTCAAAAATTAACTAAAACTACACCACAAGAATGATTAGTATTAAAATATTAAAAATACAATTAATTATCAGGAATAATCAATTGAGCCTTAAAAATTAGGCTTGGATTTAATAAATAGACTTTATATTTTCGAAATGCTTTTAGGCTTAGCTTGTTCGATTGCTTGTCCTTTGGACAAGACCAAACAGGACGACGATATGTTTCATCATTGAGTACTCAATGGGGATATGCGATTTTGTGTCTGCAGTCTAATACTGATCTATATATCGCCAGTTTCTGCAAACCAAAGTTAGTCTGCAAGACGATAACTATAAGAAATCTGATTACCTACAAGAGAAGATGTTAGCAGATAGGTGCAAACAACTCTGATAATGATGCACATAATAATGCAGTAATGCAAACTTAAACTTCCTGAGGATGCATGAGACACTATACAAGGATCAAGGTTATGCAAAGCTTACGTATAGATTGAACGAAGGAGATGTCATGCAAGATCAAGGTTATGCAAGGCTAGTAAAGGATCTGGATAGATAACGATAGATGGGCTGATTGGAGAGAGATATATAGATTTTCAAAAACTGTTTTGATAAAGATCGGGGTCCGCAAGTAAGATCCGCAGAATTAAACTTTTCGAAAGTTTGATTTGGAGGAACCACCACATATATAGGAAGCCCGCACCTTGGGAAAGCTTGTCTTGAATTATGCACTCTTAGCCTAGGTTAGAAGATAATTGATTTGTTTTGAGAATCTGAAGGAGCCTTTGATATTTCTTCGCTGCGGAGTTGATGTAGGCAAAGTCAGATATTGCCAGAGATAATGGAATTATCGGATAGTCCTTCAGGGACAAGGAGAGTCTGGATGGAAAAATAAAAGGTTAAATTTTGTGACTCAAATAAATATAGGTGGGAAAGGCTTTGACGTGGCTAGGTTCAGACTCGAGTCATGTCGGGATCTAGAGCGAGCATGATTTTGAATTCTAGAAACTCAAATTATTAGAATTTGATTAATTTATTTTAGTGAAGCCGTCGGACCTCGAGGTAAGGATTCCTACGTATCCTTGCGGAATTAGAGCTCGTAGTTCTGGATCTGATTCTTTTTTTTGTTCCCCAACTTTTGCCTAAGCTGCCTTTTCGGGATTTCAACCTAGCAGGCTTTGGACATACCTTGGAGAAGGAGTTAGGGTTGATTGAAGGTTGAAAGGCTTGATGTTAGAGGTTTTGATGAAGGTTTAATTATACGGGCTAAGGTAAGGATTATGGATTTGGATTATATAGGTTGTTTAATGGATGGAATTATTTTTGGATAAGGGGTAGAACTTGTGTGCAAACCCCCAAGGTTGATTTTTTTTTCTTTTTGCCTTTTTCTTTCTGCTTTTGCATTTTCTTTATGTGTGTTCTTTTGCTTTTTTTTTCACACTTTGAATTTTTCTTTTCTTTCATTTTTGCTCACTACTACATAAGTAGGCTATAGCAACATTTAACTTGCAACACTTCTAATTTGTGTTGCATATTTTTACAATTGATAGAATGTTGCAACACTTTAACTCAAAACGTTGCGTGTTATAATTTAATGCAACGTTTTACCTAGTTTAAGCAACATTTATGCTAAAATGTTGCATTTGTATGATTTTGGCAACATTTATTTGCAACACTTTCACTACATTTATTGGCAACATTATTGGCAACACTCTAGAAAGTGTTGCAATATACCAAATAAATCAAAATAAAAAAAAAAACAAAAAAAAAAAAAACAGTGAAAGCGGGAATGAAAAATGAAAGCGGGAATGAAAATGAAAATGAAAATTTCACACAATCACACCCACAATTCACAAACCTCAGACAAAACAAAAAACCTCAGAGGGCTCACACATTCACGCATTGCCATTTCCACTCACACTCACCGTCTTCCCCAAAACTCACACTCAGAAATTTCCTCAAAATTTTTCATCATCTTCTCTCATAATCTACTCTCTGCGAATCTGCGATTGTTAGGGTTCTACAAAATTTGCAATTGTTGGCTCAATTTTAGGGTTTCATAGCTACGACCGCCGCAACTCACGCATTGCCATTTCCACTGTCGTCGCTGCTCTTCTTAGCCATAGCCACGGTCGCCCCTGCTCTTCTAAGCCACCACCGCAGCTCTCCTACTCAGTAAGATTCTCTACCTACTCCTTACCTCATACTATTGAGTAAAATTATTCATGAATTAAAAACAATTTTAATCTTTTAATTATATGATTATGCTCTTATCTGGTTGAAAAGGCAAAAAGAACAGTTCTTGATTTGGGTTTTGATGAAAAGAGGAAATTAGTTGGCTTTGGGGGAAGAATTGGGAGACCAAAGCATGGTTTGGTAACAAGGGTTTTGTAATCGGGTGAATATACTGGTTTTGAAGAAATTAGGGCTAAATTTTCCATCTTTTTTGTCCCACGAATTGGAAATCCCAAATTTAGATGAACTGATTTCTGGGAAATGGCAGTGTAATAAGTTGATGCTGAATTAGTAAAAGTTTCAATATTTTTCGAATTTTGTTTAGAAAGTGAGAAAGCTATTTACTTTCCTGAGCCAGTTTTCATTGTTGCTTACTTGATAATACTTGTTGTTACTTGCATACCTCAATTTCATCTTGTTTTTCTTCTGATAGTTGTTGTTTGATTGTTGTTGCACTTCGTTTGCATTTTTCTTCCTGCTTATCAGTATTACCTTCTCTTTTCATCTCCTATTTGTTCATATTTTGGGAATACATTCTCTATGTTTGAATTTGAGCCTATTATCTCTGGTAGTTTTGTTAGGGTTGCTTAATGCACGACTTCTTCTTAGTTACGTGGAATTCTTTTTTTGCAGAGTTTATCTAGTAAAATTTATGCTTTAAATTTTCTTAAAAATTTCTAGCAAGTATGAGGGAGAATAGGAGTTGGATGAGCCTACCAAGACGGTTGCCTGAATTTGAAAATGGGTTGGTTAATTTTCTTAATGCTTCATTCGCTAAGGCATCCCGAGGGAATCAGATTAGATGTCCATGCAAGAAGTGTGTTAATCGGTATTGGTGTCATAGAAGTGAAGTCTATGATCACTTAAAAGTGGATGGCTTTGTGGACAATTATGATGTTTGGACTTTTCATGGAGAGAATCATGAATCCATGGAACATGTTGATGACATGGAAGAAGATAACCTTGTCATGGAGGACAACCTAAATGAATTAGTGCATGATCGGTTTAGAGAGACCATAGAGGGGGTTCGGAACTCCCAAGGACCAAATGAGGAAGCTAAAAAGTTCTATAGATTGGTGGAAGAAGACAAACAAGAGTTGTTTCCTGGATGTAAGACTTTTTCCAAGCTATCTTTCATCATTAGACTCCTTCTCCTCAAGACACTCCATGGCCTTAGTAATGTGGCTTTTAATGATCTTCTTAAGCTTTGGAAAGAGGTCATTCCAGATGCAAACCTTCCCTCAAATTTTTATGAAGCCAAAAAAATTCTAAGAGATTTGGGACTTGACTATCAGAAAATATACGCATGCCCAAATGATTGCATGCTATATTGGAAAGAATATGAAGATGCCGAAGAATGTCATGTTTGCGGTACATCAAAGTGGAAACAACGAGAAGAAATTAAAGGAACCGATGCTACTATGCATTCTAAGAAGTCTCGAGTTCCGGCCAAGGTACTATGGCGCTTTCCATTGAAACCTAGGCTACAAAGGCTTTTCATGTGTTATGAGACAGCAAAATCCATGACTTGGACTTGGCATGCCGATGGACGTGAGGAAGATGGGAATCTACGTCATCCGGCCGATGGATCAACATGGAAAGATTTTGATTCTTTGTATCCAAATTTTTCCAAGGAATCTAGGAATGTAAGATTGGGTTTAGCTAGTGATGGATTCAATCCTTTTCGAACAATGTCCATTGCACATAGCACATGGCCTGTGGTTCTAATAAATTATAATTTACCCCCTTCGATGTTTATGAAGCAAGAGTACCTCATGTTGTCCTTGTTGATTCCTGGCCCCGAATCCCCATGCAATAACATTGATGTTTACATGCAACCTTTGAAGGAAGAACTTTTAGATTTGTGGAATCATGGAATTGAGACATATGACAAGTATAAAGATGAAACTTTCCAGTTGCATGCTGCATTGATGTGGACTATTAGTGATTTTCCTGGCTACTCAATGTTGTCTGGTTGCAAGACCAAGGGTAAATTTGCATGTCCTGATTGCAGTTATGAAACTCCCCAGTTGTATCTAAAGAATAGTAAGAAGATGTGTTACATGGACTTTCGAAGACATTTGGATGCAAATCATCCTTTTCGAAGTAGTAAAAAGTTTTTCAATGGCAAAGAAGAGCATCGACCTCCTCCAAAACCCTTAACTGGGTTTGAAGTTCATAGTGAGTTGCTAAACTTTGAAAATCTGTTCGGAAAAACAATTAGGAGGAGGGATGACCCTGATTATCCATGGAAAAAAAGACCATGGTTCTTTGAGTTGCCATATTGGAAAGACATTTCATGTCGGCATAACCTAGATGTGATGCATATTGAGAAAAACATTTGCGATAATCTACTTGGGACTTTGTTGGATGTCAAGGGAAAAATAAAGGATCATGAAAAAGGTAGATTTGATCTAATGGATTTAGGTTTCATGGAAGAGTTGCATCCTCAACTTGCAAAAGATGGCAAACATGTTTTTTTCAAGAAAGGAAGCTTTTCTATGTCTTCTAAAGAGAAAGATATCTTTTGTCGAGCTTTGAGAGAAGCAAAACTACCATATGGGTGTGCATCTAATATTGCTCGATGTGTGCGTTCCTCTGAAAGGAAAGTTGTTGGCTACAAAAGTCACGATGCACACATTATATTACACTACCTACTTCAAGTTGCTGTGAGAAAATCTCTCCCCAAGCATGTGGCAATTCCACTTATTAGGCTTGGAGCTTTCTTTCGAAAGCTTTGTAGCAAGGTCATAGACCTGGAAGACCTTAAGAGCTTGCAAATTGAGATAACTGAGACATTATGTGAGCTTGAAAGGATATTTGTACCTTCATTTTTTGATATTATGACACATCTTCCGGTTCACTTAGTGGATCAAGTTAAGTGTGGGCACTGGCGGAGCCAGCATAGGGCACGCGGGGTCACGTGACCCCGCGAATTTAAATATTATTTTTAAGGATTTTTGTTTTAAAAAAAAAAAAAAAAAAAAAACCGAAAGTTGCTGCGAGACGCAAGCAACATTCAACGCCAAACAGTAAAACTAACTCCACAAAGTAATAGTCTGACAAAGAGAAAAAGTGAAAAAAGCTATGTTGAAAGCGACATGTTGAAAACCTATCAAAGATTGCAGCATGTATTGTAGGCTGTATCTGCACTGCAACACCAGATTCGGCCCACTCTTCAGCCGCCACATGGCGCAAGTTCTGTTGTATCCACTCCCGAGACGACACGTGTAGGCCTATGTCTACGGACTCAACTTCCTCCATCTGTTGAACGCTAATCTTGGCAATATTTATAAGTAAAAAAAAAAATCTTCTGAATTCTTTCCAAATAAAAGAAAAAACATAGCCAAGTCATGTGGACTCTTCAAAATATTGGGTCTTGTTTTATTCGTTGCATTGTAAAAATTAAACTTTTATATTTTTTTAGTAATACATAATTAAAAATATGAATGTACATATTAATAGTTGACTTAATAGTTTAATTAAAATAATTGTTGCATTGTAATTTAAATAAAATATTTAATCTGAGTAATTTTATGTGTTTTCAAAAATTTTGAATTCTCGTATACTACTCGGTCGATTATTTCGGGCCTCCGAAATTAAAATCCTAGATCCGCCCATTACTATGTATGTCAGGCTCTCTTTCTCCTCCTAATTTTTGCGTTGTAAACTTTCTAATATTGAATATCTTTTGTCTTATTTTGTGACCCCCCGATTTTGAAATCATGGCTCCGCCACTGAGTGTGGGGGTCCTGTGCATGGGCGGAGTATGTACTTCATGGAACGATATCTCTGTAAATTGAAGTCATATGTGCGCAATCGAAGCCATCCAGTGGGATCCATGGCGGAAGGGTATTGGTTAGATGAGTGCTCAAATTTTCTCGCACGATATATGCATAAAGGGAAGTCGAAAGGCCACAATGGGTTATCTCATTCCTATGAAGGTGAGGAACGTGAATCTGATGTTATCGTTTTCAAAAGGGTGGGTCATCCATTGGGAGGAAAGAAACGAAGGAAAGGCAAATTATTCACTTTGGATGTTAGTGTCTGTGAACAAGCGCATCGATATGCCTTGTTCAATTCAGATAGTGAGGAAGTCAATGAGTATATCAGGTAAGATAATTTATATAACTAATTTAACTAGGTATATATCTTTCCATGTACTTGTTCGATAGAACTTACCAACTTTGAAAACTTTTTTTTTTCAAATTCATTAATGCAGAGAGCATGAAGTGCATGTTAGCTGTCAGCCGCGAAAAAGTAAGTGGGCTAAGGCACGAGACCATAGCCATGAGTTCACTAGGTGGTTTAGAAACAAAGCAGTTGTGAGTGATGTCCCAGATCACATCTTTTGGTTAGCTAAAGGTCTTACTGCCACAGCAAAAAGATATTCAGGCTATTATGTTAATGGCTTTAGGTTTTACACCAAAGCACGCGATAGTAGATGTAAAACTCAAAATAGTGGTGTGTCTTTAGTTGCATTGACTCCAAGCTTTGCAAGCACCAAGGACAAGAATCCAATTTTGGGGAAGGTGACTTATTTTGGTTCGATACTTGAGATTATAGAGCTCAATTATTGGTCAAAGTTTAGTGTTGTTTTGTTTCGGTGTGAGTAGTACCAAGAGGAAAAGGATAACTATGGGCTTCCTTGTGTTAATGTAAACAAGTTTTGTTCCTTGGATGATCCCTTTGTCTTGCCTTCTCAAGTGCAGCAATTTTGGTATGCTCCAGATCCGGTTACCTCGAGTTTGAATTATGTTATAAATGCAATTCCGAGGGATCTATTTGATTATGGTGGAGAAGGCGAAGAAGTTGTACAGTCTACCAGGTGTGTGTCAGAAGACAGAGGCTCGACTTCCTTTGCTAGGGTTGATGATGCGGAAATTAACTTATCAAGGGATGATATAGAGCCTATGGTAATGGATTCAAATGTCACTCTCGATGGTGTTGCAATAGATTATCAGAACCAAGAGGACTCAGATTTTGATGATACCTTGTGGGATTGGATGGAAGCAGATGAGGACATTGACAATGTTGCTGAATGATTTGATCAACTTTTTTTTTTCTTTTTCTTTCTTTCTTTGTTTTTTTTTTTTGGTACTATCTTATAGCATCCATATGTAAGATCCAAGTAAACGAAGGTGAATGTAATTCCCGTAGTTCTCCTTACTTTCTAATTTTCTTGTTCTAGCTATTCGATTTTGACTTGCAATTACTTTCCAAACTACATTTCTTCCGAGACATTCACACATATCTTTATGGTTTCAATTTTTCTATGTTGGCTATTGAATGTCTAAAAGAGATTATGATCACCCTAGGTAAGATATTTAGCTATTGTTCATATAATAAGTATTTCTTTGCTGATTCTGAAATTTTAGCCATGATACTTGTTGCTCCATTGAATTGTTATTTGTTTTGTTTTACTTAATCTGTTGTGTGTGCGTTGTTAACTGAGTTTGTTGTTGATTTTATTTTTATTTTTAACACTCTTAATAAAAATTGAGTTGTAATGTGTAGGTGACAAATGGTAAAGGGAATCAAGGCTGCAAAAACTGTGAATCCTTATGAGAAAGAAAGAATGCAACGCATTGAGGAGTGTAGGACAAGACTGCTGGAGTCTAGTATCTTAGACATCAGCAGGTCACTGACAAACCTGGTGGACAGCAAAGCGAACAAAAAGAGGAAAAAGAAGGCAAAAGGGTCTAGAGAGGGAAAAAAGGATCCTGATTATGATCCTGTTAGTGAAGAAGACCAAGAGGACGAAGGACAGAGCTCAAATCATGCTAAATCCACTAAGAAGCTGGTAAATCTAATTGTGCTATGAAAGATTGTTTGTTATCACTATCGTTTTGCTTTATTTCCCACTAATTCTGATATATTTTCTTTACATGTGTTGTGGACTTCAAGCCTGAAATCATTCATGGATTTCATAGAAGAAGAATGCAGATCATCACCAAGAACACCAAGATGAAGGCAGTGCGACAGAGGTGGTTAGAGAGCCTGTAATAGAAGGGTCCACAACGATGGTCAAAAAGCCGGTACGTTTGATTCTCCTGTGTATGTTGACACTTTGATCATCTTTTTATATACATCTTTTTAGAAATAACCACCTTTTAAATTTTCATAATTCAAAGCATACAAGAGTGAAGTTCAATTTAATTAGTCTTAAACTAAATAAAGCTCAATTTACGCAATAAACAATTGGGGATAGATTTAGGGTTTCTGTGCAATTTTAAATTACAAAAAACTACATTAAACAATTGGGGCTCTAAACTACAACATTAACATTAATTTCCGATTTAAAAATAACTATGTAATGCTCAATTTCCGATTTTGGACTTGTTGGTTGAGACTAGAAATTCACTTCATTGCTTGATTATTAGTTTATCACTATTTATGCGCTGATCTTTTTGTAAACTTTTTTAATTGTTGTGATTATTCTTGTGGCCATTTTTTTTTTCTCTGCTAAAGTGGTAATCTATTGTAATGAACTACAATGCTAATCTCTTCTAACATGGCAATAATGTAGGATGCTAATTATTGTTATTCAAAGTTCATGCATTTGTATCCTTCTAATCTCCAATTCAGTACACGCTCATTTTGAAGAATTTTATGTTCTTGATTTTTGAAAAAACTATGTAATGCTTATACTTTATTGATGAAGTTGGTTTTGAATATGTTGTTGTTGCATGATTTCGTTCAAAAATTATTTAAGAACTAAACTTCAACACTTTGTTGAGTTTCTTATTAGTTGGAGTAGTTTTGAATTTTCAGGTAAAAATTAAGAACACTTGTTTTTTTAACACAATCATGAATCACCATTATATAATGAGTTTTAAAACTAGAATAATCTAAATGTGGGCTATCGATGACTTTGCCCCCATACACTAGATCTTGGAGTCGAATGCTTATTTAAAATTGACTTCTTGTGGGGACGAAGTCGGATTATGAATAATCAGCTACGAGTCGACCCGTTGTCATTCCTAATTAGCCTAGTTTTGTCTTAAGAATTACCACGGAAACTCAATTGATTTGTCACTTCAATTCAAAGACTCATTTAATACTAGTCAAAATATGCAATTTAC